>CM044445.1:41054661-41096447 GCA_024363595.1 Xenopus borealis | reverse complement strand
ACAGAATATTTATATATACATCTATATATATATGTTTAAAAATACATTTCAGTACATTTCAGAGGAATGTAAAATTTATTTTAGGACTTATGCAAATGTCATAGCACATTCTGGAAAAAAAACAACTTTTGTAAAGAAAGAATTGTGAGATGTAGTTAAGGATTAAAGCACCTCTGACTGTCACTTCTAAATAAAGTTTTAGCCAATGAAATGCACAATGACTGCAAATATTCATGTAACCCTGAATGCTAGGGGATATTAATGAAAGTATTCCTGGGCATTGTGCGGGTAATGCTGCACATCAGCATTATGTTTGTAAAGCACAACATTGTTTTACTTGATTTGTACCAACCAGCTCTTATTTTCTTATCACACACAGTATGGAAACACACACATTGTTCACCATTTTGACCCCTTATTAAATCATAATATATCAATGACATGTCTTTATTCTATTTTTCTAAGACACTTTGCTTGTATACCATTGAGGTGTGGTTATTTGGCATGAATCACTAAAGTCACGGCAATGATACACCAAGCCAGCAATAGAACTGAGAATAACTGAGCAATACTCCAACACCTCCACTGCTGATGTCTTCAGGGCTGTTGACTGATACAACAATTGCAATGATAATCACTTGCCAGTGAATCTACACAGCAAACTCTGTCCCTCTCAAGTTCAGGTAACAGTTCCTTGTGCCATACGGAAGCTCTACATGCAGAGACAGGACTTTCCTTTTCAGTGTAAAAGTTGTACTCTTCATGATTTTGCTGTCACATTGATGCCTGAGCTGATGAGACTTAAGTGAGTTAGAAAAAAAAATTATTCAGTTTTCCAATAAAGGTGTCACCTTAACTGAAACATTTTGCATGTCCTCAATCAGTCACTGTGTATTGTGTCTATTAAACAACTGAGTTTAGGAGACTTTTCTTGTGCTTTTCATTTTTCATAATGAAATGCCTTTGTCGTTGGTCTGTATCCATTTGTGAAGATTTTAGAGGTCTCCATATAATGAATGGAAAGTCGTGGCTGTGCTCTATTTTCCAGGTACCAGTTCAGTTAGCTGCCAATTCCAAATTGTGGATCCCAAAAAGGTGCACGGCTAACTGGAAAACTGGCCATGGTTTTAGGAGATCCGGGCATAACCAGCTTTGGTTTAGTGAAGTTTTTCAGATTACAAACATTGGGAGTTATTTACTTGGCTTTCTGTTGGGACATAATAAACCTGATTTTAAAATGGGAGAAGGTTAGTTAGCAGTGCACTGTTGTTGCTTGCCTCCACATTGCCCTCTATTTAAAGTAGCCACTGGCACCTTGCAATGCCAGATTGCCTTCTGCAGACAACAGAGATGGCAGACCTGACCTTTTGAGTTAGAATTATGCTACAGGCCAGATATAGTCTTTCTACCACAGTTTCTGCCCTAATAACCCCAAGTGTGCAAGGACAGTGGGCTTTTTATTTCTGGTTATGTCTGCAAAATGTATTTGTAATAAGACATAACTACAACACAAAGTCAGGGATTTTAATATAAATGTGGCCAGGGGCATGAGTAAAGGGGAAACAGACCCTCTGTTTGCTGGGTTGTCCAGCAGGTATAGGGGGTTCAGTGGGACACCAAATGATAAGCAGTTTTAGTATAAGTTCATGAAAAATATGGTATTCCCAAGTTTAGGGGCCTAACTTTTTCATGAACATTGTAAGTATCTTGCAGCACTACATGATTGAATCATGTGTAATGGATATTCCAAAAAGTTATTTTTATTTCTCTGTTTAATCATGAAGGTTTCGGATCATCAGAGAGCAAATCAACTATACAGACGAGTCAACCTAGTACATTTATATTTTAGGTGTTTTTTGGCCATGCTCCAAAGTGTCCCAAATACTTTGCCAGCCTTAATTCTGGTTTCAATTATTTTCAGTGGCAGAGGTTAATTGGAACTCAAGTGCAAATTTTAGGGAGTAGATGACTGTGTTTATACTGTAGGTGTCAGGGAGGGGAGAAGGTAAACAGGGTCATTCCTTAAAAATCTGTATGAGCTTTCATATCTGGCTACAATGCTGCGTAGTTCTGGGGTTCATTGTGCTGTAGTAGTTAAAAAATTTTGTCACATTACATTTTTGACATGTTCTTCTAGGTTCCTTCCA
Source organism: Xenopus borealis (assembly GCA_024363595.1). Taxonomy (NCBI): domain Eukaryota; kingdom Metazoa; phylum Chordata; class Amphibia; order Anura; family Pipidae; genus Xenopus; species Xenopus borealis. The sequence continues at coordinate 41,094,300 of CM044445.1, read as the reverse complement.
TCGATCCCTCATCAAACCAAACTTTCAGATGATGCAAGCATTGAAATTGTATATAAGACAATGTAGAGGGGAAAATTCTGCCATCTAGTGATTAAAAACAACACTACTCTCTCAGTTCCATCAGTGCCCACATAACTTACTTTAAAAACCTATTCTCCTGCCCAGATGAATGAAAATCATTGCCCTGTACTTTTTAATTCAACTACTCTTTCAGCATAATGCACTGAACACAATAATATTCTGTGCAAGACTCCCAAAAGAGAGACAATTATTTAAATTATTATTGACAGAGCCATTTGTACTGTCTTTCCCTGGGAGCTAGCAGAGCAGTTGTACTCCATGATTGCTGTTACATGCTAATGAATAGCACCGCAATGCCTCCTGCTGCTTTATTCCCAACCTCATCTTACAGCACTTTAAAGGGAAACTGATGAGAATAGACCAGTCTGTGAAAGTGCCCAGGATCCATGACTGAACCTTTATTTAATAGCAATTTATTCAACACAGGTGCATACATTTGAAAAACAGTTACAAATGTATGAAGACAAAATGAGACTTATAGACTACTCTGAAGTACTGGATTGAGCCTGCCTACACCCTAATTAATCAGGTAAATCATTAAACATGCCTAACGTTCCACAATGTTTTGCACAAAAGAGCACAAACAATTATCCACATCATATGCGGTATCTAAAAAGATAGGCACAATATTTTACTGTAAAGAAAACATATACAAAACAAGAGTGTCCCACACTCCCACCAAGCATTCTTCCTTTTCCTAGTGTGCAATGGGATCCTTAAGAAGGCAAGTATTTTGAGTACATTTACTAATCTGAAACTGCTGAAGTTCGTATTGGGATAGGTAGTGTGTATGGTCTACTAGCCATATCAACCAATACAAAAAGAGCTTTCACTGGTGGGGAAGCACATGACTAATTTCAATAAGTTACTACAACTTTGAATTATGCATCATATTACTCCATAAAACTTTAACTGGATGGGAAAATCAAGACCACACTCTTCTGTAAACACCTTGCGTTATTGGTGCAAATAAGTTTTTCGAAAATTCTTCCCTGTTAGGATTTCAGTATTTTCAAATCATTTTACAGAGATAAAATTGTGTTGACTCTGATAATAGGGGTAATTGTGAATGTTCTATGAAATTAATAAGATTTGGAGCATTTGAAAGTGCGAGAAACTATTCTTTCTCAACGAAAGAGCAGTCCCCCCACATTTTCTGCTGCTGAAATTCATGTTTAAACCACATCTTTCCATCGTCATTATCCATTTGTTGGCGTTTTTAGAAGGAACCATGACCTGCAATCTCATCACAAGTATGCAATGCAACACTTACCCTTACTCTCAATACATTTGGCAAATGAGCACTGGGTTCCGATGAAACAAAAGTTGAACTTTTTGTCTACACTCATCAAAGGTTTGTTTGAGCAAAAGAGAAGCAAATAAAGAAGTGAGCACTTTGGCAACTAAGTGTGGTGGCAGTAAGTGGTATATGAAACATTATTCCAGTAGAGGGTCCCCATCATATTCATGCACACTATAGCCAATTTATCATCATGAGCAAATTAACCTGAATGCATGTTTCTGAGTCTGAAAATACAAAAGAAGAAACCCATATGGACAACCTACAAAGACCTTTAAAAGACGACCAAGGTATACCAATGTGGCCTCTACATTGAGAATTCAATATTAAGGTTTTAAAATGCACATCAGTGCCAAGACTTGAATCTCTCTAAACTAGAAGCATTTTGCAGGCACAAAATCCAAAAGCAATAGAAAAAAACACTGTAAGCTGGTTACAAGGAATATTTGGAAGATTTTCTCACTGATGCTGTAACAGAGAGGGTTCCCAAACTTTTGCACATGACATGTTTTATTGGTATTTATATAAAGTAATTGTGCATTCAAATGTACAGAGATATGTCACATTTAAGTGTGTCTGCTACTAAAGTGACAGTGAAGAGCCAGTTCTTACACTTCTTTTACTTAGAAATATAAGCTCACATTTGAAAAATGAAGAAGTACCAAATACATAAAAAATAAATGCATAAATAAAGTTACAAACTCATGATTGACTAATAGGGTATGGACACACAGCCGAATTAAGTGCTAATAGGAACTTATCTCATGTGACTACTGTATATGCAATTTGACCCTATCAGATGAGGGAGGGTACAACCATTACCCTGTGTCTCTTCTTAGCACAGACATTACAGGCATTGCACTAAGGCACAAACATGACCACATGAGATAAACAGTTCTTCTTTTAATTTTTAAATAGCCAGACTACAGAAAGAAAATGTGACTCACCCCAAAGCAAATGAAATATTTACATCACAAAGTACTCCCTAAAGTCATGTGGTCATCAGGAGGGTCGTGGCTACATTCCCAATCTGATATAGTCTAGCGTTACTAATATCCTGAAATATTTATGCCTTATTAACATAATGTAGCTTCCATGCATTAACATAACTGTAGCTTCAAGCAAATGAAAACTACAGGGACTGTGTGTATTTCAGTACTTAAAATAAAGGCAAGTATCTGAAATTCAAGGAGGAGTAGGGTGGGACAAAGTCTATATTAACCCTTTAACATAACCAAGAAATGTAGAATCTAAGCCCTGGCACTCTGTTACTTGAATGTTATTGACTCTGGTAGTGAACAAGTTAACAGTGCTGAGTTACACAGAGTAAGGGAGGCTATAGTGACAACCATAATATTGTGGTTAATGCTTTTGCAGCTGTAGTTTATAAAGATACATTAAGTTATAGAAAAGTTTTGGGATATATAAAAGCTGGGCCTGAACAGCACCCTTAGGTGACTAATATCCTGAAAAATATTTGTTATGGGGAATATCTTTTAGAATACACAAATAACTGTGAAAAACTAAAAGCAAAGACAGTTACCCAAATTTCCCATACATATCTGCTGTTGGTGCTGCCCTCTATGCTTTGCACCTGCATACATTAAATCAGCAATGGGTTGGACCAGAGGACTGCACTACTTGCAAGATATAATAAGTATTTATATGGAAAAAGTACATTTTTGAATGGCTTCCCTAATCTTTAATCATGGAAAGTAAAGAAAGACTATACAGACATGTCAACTGTGCCCATAATAAGAGAATTATCCATTCTGGGCCTTTTGCGATTTTCAACAATCTTCTCACTGGTTTAGAATGAGGACGTGTAGGTATCAGTTAAGCTTGAATGAGAAATAAGTAATAATTGATTATAAGGTTATCTAAAATAGTATAACTTTTTTTTTCTCAAAATTTTGATCTACATTAAAATTTACTTATGGGTCATATTGATTGTTTTTGTTGATTCTGGGGTAATATAAAAGCATCAGGCAAATATGTTTATGGCAAAATTATAAACGTAAAAATAAAAAAAAATATTTTCTGGTGTCAGTATCTCTTTAGCATTTTATTCTGACCATATACAGTATGTCCATTAGATTCTGTAGTTTCCTACTATGACAGGATCGAGGAAGAGCTCTAACATTTGTTGGCATTAACAATAAATATGGCTAATTTCCCAGCTTTTCTGTGCAACATGTATAGTACATGTTATTGGTGGTGTTAGAGACAGGAGGAAACACAGGGGATCCTCAAACATGCAAGTTATTCCTGTACAGTATAGACTAGAGGAAAAAAAACTTATTTTATTGAGATAGTATAGCAATACTAAAAGAAAACTAAAGAGAGATAATGAAAGAATTGTGTGTGCTATTGTGATGTTCTTCCACAAAGCATGTTATGCATCCTGGGAGTTTTAATCCAACAATATCAGGGGATGAATTAGAAATTAGAATGACTTTTTTGGATAACTCACTTTGTAGTAGCTCTCCCAAGTCGGCAGTATATTTACTGCAAGAAAACTGCGTTAAACTGTTTTTTTTTATTAAATCAAATGTATTAGTTAATAATAGGCTTTTAGAAGGTATGCTGTCATGAGCAAGAACTCCCCCCTATTGTCTACTAACAATTGTATCATGCATCTTTTCTGCTGAGATGTTTGTCTTTAAATACAGTATGTGCAAATGCTCATGTTCTTGTATCCTTTGTAAAGCACAGTGGGAGATGATGGCAATATATACTGTAAATAATAATAATAATAACAAAGTTGGTAGGAGGAGAACTGTTGCTCAGCCCTATTGCACTACAATTTCCACCATAAGCCAACATATTATCAATGGCTTGTATTGTTGGGGGATACACTGAGGATAGACCTGAATGAATATGAACTTTTTATGTCAAATTAACTTTGTAAATCATGCTGGAAATTCAAATAATAGGGTTGTATTCTTATAGCAACATCAAAATATAAATGTGGCTTGCTAATAACGTGAGCAATGTCCATTGAGAAATAATTGTTACATCAGATTTAAGGGCTAATTTACTATTTGTTCCTGCAACTGAAGCTAGAACAGGGGGTGCCCAAAAGGTAGATCAGGATCTACCAGTAGACCTTTAGCTTGTGATCAGAAGATCTCACGACACTGTCAACAAACAGCTTGTCTAAATCACCCTCCTATTTCATGCTTTTCATTCAGATATTTATTATGTTAAGATTACATAAGAAATAGTGGTTTGTTAAATTCAACATTATACTTTTTCTCATAAATCAATATTTAAATAATTCTAACAATAGTTTTATGGATGTAGCACATAATGGGATAACATGACTAAAAGTAGACCTCTGATTAGTAAATTTTGGGCACTCCTGAGCTAGAAGCTCCATGTTCTAGAATAGAGCAGCTAAACAGCAGTATGTCTTCACTCCTAGGGCTAGATTTAAGATTTACAAAGGTATGAAGTGGCTAACTCTAGTGACAATTTCACTAGCGTTGCCACCCGCAGGTGAAATCTGACATTTTGTCAATTTCCCAGCTGCCCCGGTCATGTGACTTGTGCCAGCACTTTAGGAGGGAACTCCTTTCTGGCAGGCTGTTGTTTTTCCTTCTCAATGTAACTGACTATTGAGTGCTGTTCTTAGATCTACCAGACAGCTGTTATCTTGTGTTAGGGAGCTGTTATCTGGTAACCTTCCCATTGTTCTTTTGTTAGGCTGCTGGGTGGGGGAAAGGGAGGGCGTGATATCACTCCAACTTGCAGTACAGCAGTAAAGAGTGATTGAAGTTTATCAGAGCACAAGTCACATGACTTGGGGCAGCTGGGAAATTGACAAAATTTCTAGCCCCAAGTCAGATTTCAAAATGAAATATAAAAAAATCTGTATGGATTTCAATGCAGAATTCTTCTGGAACAGCACTATTAACTCATGTATTTTGAAAAAAAAATTTTCCCATGACAGGATCCCTTTAACTACATTAAGTGATTCATAGGTCACTGTGTTTTATAGGAGACTTGCCACTATTTATTTTTCTGTTGTGCTTGATAATCAGGAATCATACTACAGTACCTGTGGCACAAGGATAGAATTTGCAATATAAAATGTCAACATCCACATTTGTGCAAAAAATTATGTCCTAAGCTTTACCAGATATAGGAGAGGTAATGGGCAGCAATTCCGCACATTTTCTTGCTGCATTTTTTGTGTCATGAGTAAACTTTGCTGTCACTGTACCGCATGTGCCATTGTGTATTTGTGCAGACTGTTAATCCATGCAGATTTAGACTGTAAACAATCTACTGCCAGTTGGCAGATAGAAATAAGGGATTGATATTGGAAACATGTGTGTGCATGTCAACAGTCTCTCCAACCACAAACAACAACTTTACTTTAGGAAACAGGAAAGTTTTTGGAATAGGGAAATGGACTGCAGTGACGCTTTGACAAAACCCATATCCTGATCAACATAACTACAGGAAAAGCTGTCAGCTATTGGCCACATAAATCCTACCCTGGGATTCTTCTTTATGCTACAGGATGACAGATACAAAGTTAGAGCTCAGAATTTCCCTTTAACATCTTAAAAGAACAGCTTATTTTATTGTTGTGATAGCAGATGCATGAGTCTTTGCAAATGTGAATAGAAAGCTCTAAGTAATTAGTTGCATCACGCATTATCACAGTACTGCCAGTCTGGTTGTATGAACAGTGCCAATTTAATACAAAATATAAAGTCCAGGAGAACATTTAGCATGTTCTAAATCAGTATTCATTTCAATTGTAATGAATACATTGACGCATTGCTGAAGTGCTTCATAGAATGTAGAACACAACATTGCAGTGTCATGGTCCATTTGTCAGTAATCTGACATCATCTGTGAATGAGCAGCAAGAGTTGACAAGTAATGGAGTAATCTAAACAGAATAATCTACCAAAGTTTTATTTTGACGCCGTACCAAGGTATGCCATATAGTTTCTCTACACATTTACCAGCATTGGTATGCTGCAACACTTTATTGTGCTAAGGGCGTTCTATCATTTCTTCAGCTACTGTATTCATATTATTTATTCTTTCCTGTCACTATAACATGTTTGGACCAAGAAAAGGGTTATTATGTTATCAGTACTAACCATAAAAGTGAAAGTAGGCCAGGTTTGGGTGTAAAATGACCAGTTCACTTTTATTCATTCAGAAGGAATTAACAAGATAGTTGTTTTACTCAGAAGGGCTAGTGTAGGGGTGCCCATATCTGAATATCATTTGCATGGAACTTGGATTTTTATGTTATTCTCATATCTACCAGGGGGAGCTGTTGTCTTGTTACAGTCCTATTGTTTTGTTGTTAGGCTGCTGGGGGAAAGGGAGGGGGTGCTATCACTTCAACTTGCAGTACAGCAGTAATGAGTGATTGAAGTTTATCAGAGCACAAGTCACATGACTGAGGGCAGCTGACAACATGTCTAGCCCCATGTCAGTTTAATATAAAACAAACTTTTTTAAAAACTGGCTTTTGATGCAGTCTGCTGGAGCATTTTGAAAAATGTGTTTCCCCTCAGGGCCAGGCCAAAGGGTAGGCAGGGTAGGCAACTGCCTAGGGCGCATTCACTTGGGGGGGGGTGAACATCTCAGGGGAATTTTTTTTCAGTTCACTTGGCTTGTTGGCCTTTGTTAAAAGCAATATAATTTATAAAATTTGCATTCCCAACCCCCTCTGGTGTTTTTTTAGCCTGGTCTATCTGTACGGGTTCAAATCCACTGATACGCTGCTGAGCGCCGATCATTACATTAGGAGTCCGTTGCTTATAGTATCAATTTGTCGGCTTTATTAGAACACATACAGTAGGTGGGTTACACAGAGGGGTGCATGGCTCTAACGCGTTTCATGCCCTACAGCTGGGCACTTCATCAGAGGGAAGAGAAAGTGGATTTGTGCAACAGCCGCCAGAGAGGATCCGACATATTGCGGGAGCTGCGGTCAGAGAGGAGTATCGACGAGATCCGTTGAGCTCCACCATTACCGCATCATTTGTAAAAGGTTATCTGTATGGGCACCCTGGAGTGCCTTCCAGCTCCATGCTGGCACGTTGATGCTCTGATGCGCATGCGCAGTAGGCTGCAGGTCACGCGTGAGACATCAGTCAGAGTCAGTCATTAGAAAAGCCGGATTGGTTGGGTAGAGAGGACCTGTTGTGTGTGCTAGAGGGAAGCAGTAACGCATCTCCCTGAAGAGACCTGTCTGCTCTTTCCTGCTGTGCTTTTGGCAGCTGCACCTGCCTTTTACTTCTTAATGGCACAGATACAGATCATGGGGGGTTGGCTATAGGTATGGTGGGGACGTGGGCTTGGGGATTGCAGCTGCAATATTATGATATGTGCCTGGCGCCCCCCCCCCCAGTTTTGCGCCCTAGGCACTTGCCTACCTCTGCCTACCCCTAGTTCTGGCCCTGGTAGTGAACTCAGACTAGGGTTACCCAGAAGAACCTTTTACTGGTACCGGCCCTTCTTGTTTAGGAAAATTACATGACACAGCAGAGCAATGATGATGATCAGAAAGAGGGATTGGATCACTGATCAGATCAGGGAAGAAGCCATGCTTTTTTGCTGCTATGTCTATCCACTGTCAGAGATCAAAAGAAGAGGTTGAATAGAGAAAATGCAAAGCTAAAGGGCGAGAGAGCACCAGTGCAGCATCACCTGTAATACTGGCAGGGTTGTAATTGCAGAGGGTAAAAAAAAGGAATGATTTAAAAATCAAATAGAAATGAGGCAATCGATTGCACAGAAATAGGTTAATAAATAATAAAATAAAAAGTGTGCACTTCAAAAGAAAGAAAAGACAATGAGGGCAGTATATGTATACATTTGGTATGACAGAAAGAAGGAAGGCGAATGGCTAACCCTCTCACAGTAGCCCATGAAGAAATCGGTGTAAGAGAAAGTGGGGCCTTTCATGGGCAAGTGCAGTCGACATGTACTATAGACATTTTAGCAGAGCATTGGCAAATGTAGTTAGTACCACTTGTCTGTATAATGAATTTTTAGGAGCAATTCATTTCCCTAAGAAGTAGACAGGCAGATTCTGAGCCTCTGGGTTGTGGCTCTCCTTAAATCTTAAACCTTTTTCACTTGTGAACACTTCACTCCAGGGCCGTTACCCAAAAATGTATCGGACGATTTAAGAAACAGAACTGGCACACTGCTGCACATAGGACTGAGATATTAGAAAAGTGCATAAGAATATGGCAACAAAACAGCAGAGTTAATGCAGACTTTAAGGTATAAACAATTACCAATAAAGGGGCCAAATACAGACTGAAGGGCTGAAATAAATTCAAAATGCTTAGCTGCAGTACATGTAAATAAACACGGATCATTAAAGGACCAGTAACATCAAAAAATGAAATTGTTTTAAAGTAATAAAAATATAATGCAGTGCTGCCCTGCACTGGTAAAACTGCAGTGTTTGCTTCAGAGGCACTACTATTGTTTATATAAATAAGTTGGTGTGTAGCCATGGGGGCAACTAGTTAAAGAAGAAAAGGCTCAGGTTACATACCAGATAACAGATAAGCTCTGTAGATCAGAATTTTATCTGTTATCCATTACTTATCCTGTTCCAGATAGCTGTTTTTCAATTTCCGCCATTGCTACTTAGCAGCTTGTTTATGTGAACTATAGTAGTGTTTCTGAAGCAAACAGATCAGTTTTAACAGGGCAAGGCAACACTACATGATATTTTCTTTACTTTAAAACACTTTAATTTTTTGGGGTTACTGTTCCTTTGAACTCCTTTATAATTATTTGTAAATGATTTGCTTTGGAACACTTATTCCCTTGTGTAAAATGTCCTGCGATCATGGAAAATGTAAGTTTGCATTACACTGCAAAATAATATATATTTGCATGTAGTGCCTGCATGATTACAGAGACTGCCAGCACTTACAACTGCCATCAATTACAATGGTGACCCATGGTGAGTATCTGTACATTCAGGATGCCAGAAGACACAATTCAAAAGAATCGCTGTACTTACCTACAGGGCCTGTTCCACTAGAACTTGCAACAGTAATAGTGGAAAATGAGACCCTTATTGAAGCAAGCAATTATTTTTTATTAGACAATGTTGGGATGCAGTGATCTAGTGATCACAGCTCAGTATGTAATAGCTGGTCCCAATAAAGTTTCTGAGAAGCCCTATACACCCTACACAAAAGTAGGTGTCGTTGTCACATACTTGTAGCTGGGATGGAATCCATTTCATTTATGTTATTTAGCAAAAATATAACCAAGAAAACTTGAGCCCAGGGTTTATTGTGATGCATGATCACCTTTAATGCAAAATCATTAATCATTAACTTAGTACCAGTGCCAGACCAAACTGACAGGGTTCCCAAGGCAACACCTCCAGCTTGTCAGTGGGGCCTATTGGCTCCCAGTGGGAGTTTGCCAGGACCAAGAAGGAAGCAATAGGGTTAAAGTCCAATACAAAGTACAACAAAGGTTCAGGTAATATTCAGTGTCAAAATCCAAGCAAAGGGTCAATAGGCAGGTGGCAAGTGGCAAGGTCAGGTTCAGGCAAGGTCAAAAGTCCAGTAATTAATAAAGAAGTAATTTAGGAACAAAATCAGGGATAATTAGTTAAAGCTATACTTGGGCATTGAACCTGGGTCTCCAGCGTCTGTTTATCTTTGAACTTGGCATCAAAGATGCGGACACGGTAACGTGCCTGTCGCGGCGCTGTTACCATTGTGGGAGCAACGACGGCAAGAAAAGACGTACCGGCCGGAGCCAGCACGTGACACAGCCAACAAGTACACAAAAGAAAAGGAGCCCAAACAAGCACTGTCTCAAGGGCCTATGCTAGAGGAAAGCAACTAAAGAGAGAGTACATCTCCACCATTGTGCCCTAGGCATGTGCCTCTCCAGCCTAACCCTATTTCCAGCCCTGCTTAGGACACATTCAGAGTCCATGGATCATTCCCCATACAATTTTGCAGGCAAAGTCAGCAAACACTCCACTAAAAGCTACTAGCTCCAGTGTTCCAGTATGTCTATACAGGGCAGGACTCACGGTGCCCTATACTATTACATAAGCAGGCCCCACATTTTGACCCATTGTTCACCTGGGCCCCTGGTTGAAGGACCCTGCCAACAAATAAAATGGGTCAACATTTTTTGTTTATTTTTTTTTTAATTTTCTTGTACGTTCTCAACCATGTCCCTGATTTACCCCAATCATGTCCCATTATGTTGAAACTCTGCCAAAGATCTAACCCAACCCCACCTGCTCCCCTGTATGCCCCACCTTTATCATGACCTGGGAAAAACACTTTTATGTCTCTTGGGGCCCAATCTGCTACATGTACCCTGACTGCAGTACCCCCCCCCTTCCTGTCAATTTTCCTGACAGTCTTGCTGGTGTTTTATCAAACTGTCACATGCATCAGAGCAAATGTGCCAGTTTGTCAGAACTGATTCACTACTTTAAGCAGCTGAATTCCATTTTCTCCTATGGGATGTTACATTTTGCTGTCAACGCAGACCACTAATAAATCTAAATATCCCCTCCTAAAATACAAGCAATTCTTTAATCTGAACATAGTAAAATCAGATTTCTTTGTAAATCTGACTAGGCACTGATGATTGTCAAATCACCCTAGGTTTGGGCCATATTTATTGAAACTCCTATCAATGCAGACTGAACTAAATGGCATGCTGGGAAATATGTTGCTTCCAGGGCCACTTTTTTACGACCAGAGGTCCTTGAAGTTTATACAAACATGCACCAACTGTATTTATTAGTCAGACAGAGTGGAGAACATCACATTGAACTGTTGCATGAAAGAATTTAAAATCAAATGTTTATGCATGGAACCAAAGCAGATTGCTTCTTATTTCCTGCAGCGTTCTATCCTGCACAGGATGTGTGATTCAAAGCTTAAACAGCAAGGGTTTATTCCTTGTCCTTTGCATTACAGAGAAAAATAACCTAAAGAATATATTTCCCAATATTATTGCAGAGAGCTGCAAGCATAGCATACATATTGAAGTGATTACTGTACAGCGATGCACAATGTTAACAGAGAATGCTGTCTGTGAGTGATAAATGAAAATATTACTAATAATTCTTGTGGAGTTCCAAACTCCAAAGCGTCATTTCCTTTCCTCACTTTCCCCAGCAAATGACTCTGCAATGTTGTTTTCTTAAAGAAAAACAGATTTGTCTCGGCTTCCTCAGTGTGCTTTCCGGGTTTGCTGGATGGGAAGTTTCCTGTATTTGTCACAGACACATACTGTATTCAGTTTTAGTCATGGGCTGACATACGGTAACAACACTTAGATCCTCTGCAGTTTTAAATCCTCTGTGCAGAGTGGCATCAAAGAAAAGAACTTGTAGAGTTGCACCCTCTGAATCCCAGCAGATATGGCAAGCGTGATCACTGCTAAAAGTCTGGACCACATCGACTTGGCCTCTTTGAGAGTAAGTTAATATCAGCTGCTTTTTTAAGATGAAAGTCTGCTTGCACAGCCTGATCTTCCTAATTAAAGAGCATTTCAGTCTAGCACTGATAAAGTAGAAAATGCTAAACAACTGCAGCATCAGGGAAGCAGCCAGGCATTGGGAGATTATCTGGATACCGAAGGGTTAAAGAGGAGCTAATGACTTTGGTAGTCGCTGTGTGATGACTTGTTAGCTTGTGAAGTTCTTATCGCATTACAACAATAAAGGCTGCTCTAGATCTTAGGCTTTTGCAGCTAAGGATTTGGGGGTTTGTTCCATTCACCGAGTGTATGTGATTTTGGACTTCTGCATGAAAATAGGAACAGTATGTTGTGAAAGCAGAGCCCATCCAGCTTCCTAACCCCACTCTGTGCAGCGTGAGCACTGGGAATTAGCATTGGGGCTGCTTGAACGAAACCTTCTGTTCTGCTATAGTTTAACCAAACGACTCAGAAACAACACAAGTCCTACAGAAAGGGGTTATAACTAATAGCATTACTGTGACCTCTGGGGTTATCAGGGTGACAGGCTCCTTTCCATCTCTAGTTTCTGTGCAAGGGTGTTTCCAGTTACTATGCTGTTTGTTGTTAAATGCCTTCTTTTTCTCAGTGAGATTTCTCTTGCTGGAGTCCCCACACACTTTGCAAGCTTTTTAGGAATGTACATGCCATTAGGAAATATGATACATTAATGAGATGATTACACAATATCTACATAAATGCATGAGAAAGGTTTTGCTTTCTACGCTTCTTGCGAGTTACAAGTTTTTGACTCATTTAACATTCCGCAGTGGGGTATCTATGTTCCAGAGTGCAGTTGGGATTCCCCATTGCTTAGGACACTTTGGGAAACAACTTCTTTTCTCCATGTCAGTCTACAAAGTGGTAGTGTCGATAAAAACTACAAATCCCATAATGTACTGTGAGGTATTTAATTATATGCACAGAGCAGTGGAAAGGGAAATAGCCAGACAGCTACTATGCTGTAGCATTTGTACAAGGACACAATTAAGTTAAAGTTATATGTAGAGAGACATGTTCCTCCCATAAATATTTGATGTACCAGAGGTCACATTATCTATTAATAGCCCTCTATCAATCCAGGGGATAAAAAATGACCACTATGTATGATGGCTGTTAATTCTGAGACCTTCTTCACCACCTGGATCAAACTTGGATATGTGCACTATTATAGAAAGGATTCACATTAAATATTTTATTATCCTTTCTAAATACACCTCTAAGATGTTAGCCAGTGCTTTACAGAGGTTTTACATCATAGTCATGAGCCAGTTAACCTGTATGTTTTTGGAGTGAAACCCATGCTGATAGTGATCTGGTTGGAAGAGAAAAGAGAACCACAGTACATCCATCGTATCCACTGGCCACCGTATGGTCCACATACAAAAATGCATGCGTTTAGAAGAACACATAAAGGATTATGTTTAAGGTGTCTAGGCTGAAGTATGGTACTTCAGAGTACCCAATGAGATCCAATGTCTGATCTATAGCCTCTAAAAATCAGTGTATTTGCATATTCGTGTTTTAAATCTTATAGTTACTGTTACAAAACTCCTTTGATATTTCATTTATTAGATTTGCACCCTACAGAGCTGTCATTTCAGAAATCCATTGGGATGGCACATAGACCTGTGGTTTGATTAATCTTCATCATTATGGAATTTGAGTGCTGTCATAAAATAATAACATATGTGACCAGTTTAAGTTCCCTTATCTTGTATTACTAATCCCATCACTAATAGGAATGTGTTGATTATGCACATACACTGGTAGTCTGTAGATGCAGGCAAATGCCAGAGGGCTACTGTAAGATGCCATAGACAGTCACTATTGATTGGGCTACTGGAGGGCAGCTTCAGTCCTGACCTGAGTGTAGAATCCTCAACGCAATGAGTTTATTTTAGAAGGATGCCGTCCATTACACAAGAATAGTAAGCAATTTACTTTCATGCAGGCACTCAGAAACAACCTAAATCTCATCAATGCAAGAACTAAAAAAACCTATCGAATACCTAAGAGATAATACATGCTGACTGAAGTGAACAAATAAAACCCTGTAAATTTTGCTTGCTTCAGACCAGTAATTGTGGATACTTAAACAAACTAATCACAATCATGGTCAAAGTCTTTATACAGAAAGGTTTTGGTGGCTACTGCTCACTAAAAAAAATATTGAAGGAAAATATACTTCAGGATTTTCCAAAAAGTTTAATATTTGATAAATATACACTCATTTTGGGGCTGCATGCAAAGACAGCTTAGGAATGTTAATGTATCAGTAATTTAACTTGTTTTAAATAAATACCATCTTTGTAATCACTTGCACCACTTCTCCTGCATAATTTGAAAAGAAAGGTACTTCTGGGTGCTTTTATCCTTTGAGGTAGTTAGATATGTTCCTGAGTCAGGCCCTGACTCTTCTGCAAAGGGTAGAGGTAGAAGTAGCAAGAGGGTACCTAATAAGGAGTAAGCAATAAAAATAGAAACACGGGGAACTATAGAATTAAAAGAAGGGGAGAAACTAAAGGAAAAGGGGATTGGAAGAATAAAAAAATAAAGGATTAGAAAGGGGAATGAAATGGAGATCAAAGAAAATGAGAGTAAAAGAGGAGAAGAAGAAAAAGAAATCACAGAATTTATTAAAGGAGGATAGAAGAAAATGGGCTGATATATGTAAGCAAAACAATCATTTCATTCAGTGAACTGTTGATGGTCTTTCCTTGGGACCTTCTACACTGTGTATAATAACAAGATATAGGTGTTTCTAACTGTATTTGGAAATTCAATTCAGGTTGTACACAGTAATTGAAGTCATCAAGATTATTGCCCCCCAATGTATAAGTGTTCTGTGTGCAACTGTCACCTTGCGGATGTTGCTGACATTACCTACTGTATTTGGCGGAGAAGAAATTTGGCAGGGATGAAACTGAGATTTTTTTTCTGTGAAGTGTGAACAACTTCACACTAGCATATTGAAGAGATTTTTGTAAGTGTGCAAAAAAGAATTATACTGAACATGAAAGAGAAAATGTTATTCAATTTGCAACATTATTTGTATACCCCCACTCCTGCAGGATGGCCATCAGGGCTTGCAAGTGTATACATTAAAACTGTGGCACTGGAAACCAGTGTTTGGTGTTATCGGTTTATAATCTGGATGATGCAGATGGTGGTAAATGTTGTAGAATTTAGAATTTAGAGTATTAGAGCCTAGGGCGTTAGAGTATCTCACTGTGTATATTACTTCCCATGAAAGGTTCTGAAGGGGAATTTTCAAAAAGGATATTCCAAATTAGAACATGCGCAATAAGACTAAAACAATATATATATATAGCTTGAATGGGGAAGTGAAACTGTCACATCTAAAGCATAAAAGAAGCAATTTTAGGAGTTCACATTTCATAAATCGCCAGTTTAGAGGAGAGCACTAAAATAGCAATTGCTGCTAGAAAAATTTTATTGACTACACATCACATGACATATTTCGGGCATAGCCCTTTCTCAAGTGTAATCCCAGTATACAGCGTGAAGTATTTTAAACACACCCATCCTCCCACCAAGTGAGTTCACATTTCAGTGCAAAAAGAGCTAAATTCAA
This sequence comes from Xenopus borealis, assembly GCA_024363595.1. Taxonomy (NCBI): domain Eukaryota; kingdom Metazoa; phylum Chordata; class Amphibia; order Anura; family Pipidae; genus Xenopus; species Xenopus borealis. The sequence goes on along the minus strand of CM044445.1, from coordinate 41,078,803 downwards.
TTCAGTGGGGAAACTCTTACTCCAAATTAAATTGTCCCTTCTCTATAAAGTTTAAAATGAAGCAAACTGAAATGAAATAAACAAGAATTATTGCTTTACAGAAGGTTTGAAAAAATTATCACCAGAACAAAAAGCAAAGGCTAATAAACTAAAAGGGAAAGACACGGTACCATGATGTTATGGACTGAGACTAATAATTAACCCAGACATGCTATGATCACAAATTCAATATCAGGTTATACAGTACTTATTTAAAGCTCTTAAACTGTTGTAATAATCCCCCAGTGTAACTGAGAATGGGTCCTCTATGACCTGTGACCTCTGCCCAGGCACCTCAATCCCATGAGAAACACTAGAAAAAACTTGTTGATAACCTGCAATCAGTGACGTAACTATTCCCTGGTGGGCCCTGGTACAGGATGGGCACCTGGGTCTATAAATCCCATGCTGGAGTGTTGATAGCATGTGTGCTGTAAAATCTCCCTCTAGATAACCACCTGCCATAACCATTATCATGGCTCTGATGGGCCCCAAGGGGGTGGGGGCCCTGGTGCAATTGCACCCCCTGCACCCCTGGTAGTTACGCCACTGCCTGCAATTTCCATGTTTCTGGACCAGAAAAAAAAGGTTTTCCAAGCTGGTTTCAGAACAGATCCTCTTACAAACATTGACAATTATTCCTCTAATAAACAATAGCAATTAAATAGGGTACATAAAACCCCATTTTGGGTAAGAAAAATTACTTTGTGGGGGTTATTTACTAAAATCTGAATTTATCTCATAATTTTAATAAAAATAGCTAGACCATACACGATATTAGCTTATTTATTAACTCGATTTTAATTGGATTGTAGAAAAACGTGATAAAATCATGCTATTGAATTAATTTTTTGGGCTAGACTTTTCAGGTTTTTGACCAAAAACACTGAAAAGGTCAGATTTTCAGTCTAAACCCAGCACAGACCACAATAACATCAAATTGGGACAGGTGCCTCTCCCATTGACTTATACAGGACCTCGACAGATGTGAGATGGCAGATTTTCGGATTCAGGATTTTTGCAGCATTGGGTCTCAAAAATGTATTGTGTTTTTTTTTCATTAAAAATTCGAGTCAGATAAATTCAAAGTTTAGTAAATAACCCCCTGTGTGTTTAGGAAATCCTCTTTACATTTGTGTTTCTGACTGCCCCCTAGAACCTTGAACTCTTACAGTTGTGTTTCTGACTGTACCCTAGAACCTTGAGCTCTTACAGTTGTGTTTCTGACTGCCCCCTAGAACCTTGAACTCTTACAGTTGTGTTTCTGACTGCCCCCTAGAACCTTGAACTCTTACAGTTGTGTTTCTGACTGCACCCTAGAACCTTGAACTCTTACAGTTGTGTTTATGACTGCACCCTAGAACCTTGAGCTCTATCAAAGTGGTAGACCAGTGGGTTTTTGTGATTTTTAAACAAAAAAATCTTGGTCTTTATCTGATGTTAAATTTTATATTACAACAGCTAGGGCAGCTGGACTGCTATGCTGTACAAGTCTACTCAGAAACAACACCATAATAAAAGGGATAATAATCTTTCAGCATTGCTGTTGCATGTAATAGCACATCAAAGTCTTGACAGATATATTAATACAATAGCTATAAATCTCCTAAACCTCCATTCACTCTAACTATTATAACACAATCCAATTGCTCCAAACCACAACTGGTGGGTAATGCCAGTGGCTGCAAATCCACAACAACTAGGATTGACATGCCATCTGACATCTCTGCTGGTGGAAATATTGTCTTAAAGCTCCTTTATTTTTGTGGATAACAAACTGCTTTCTTTCACATAGCATCAAGTTGTGCCATTGGCCAGTAAGAGTTAAAAAAGTGACAATGGATGGACTTTTAAACAGTATAGTTGAGTCAATAATATTACATCAAGAAGCAATGTTGACTTAAAAATCGTGCTGTTTTTCAAATAGTTTTTATAGCCGTTGCCCTAAGAACATAATGATGCTGATTACAATGTGGGCCTAGTTATTCTCTGCACAAAATGCATGGCCTGTTTTATACCTCCAATCACTGAGTGTGTTTTACTGATTTTTTTCCATGATGGCAACAGATGCCCCAAGCACATATAGCAACAAGCCGATTTGCTATCTGCCATTACAAATAAATGGCCATCCCTGCCATGAGTAGATCTCTTAGCTAACTGAGGCAGCACTGTATTAAGTGAAGACATATATGGTCCACAGTTACATCTCAGGGAGACCGGTCAGTTTGCACTGAACAATGCATAAGACATTACAGAATGATAACCTGCATGTAACTGGGGCAAATGCCACGCTGTATTAACCTCAATGTATCACTGACCTATAGGGTGGGGAAATTCTCCAGTAATGACACACTGCAGCAAGCTACAGTATAGTCGAATTCTTCTTTCTTTATTGGTCATGGCCTTCATCAGAACAGCATACCATTCACAGGCTCTGCCCCTTGGCTCTCTTCCTATGACTCTTAAAGTGGCTGCACACTGCCAGGGGTACTCGCTTCCTCAGGCACCCCTCTTGGGTCCTGGCCAACCCCGCACACTTAAGCCCTGACTGCCCGGTTTCACGCTGGGTGCACTATGCCCTATACCTCCTCATAGGGGCCACAGCTGCCCATGATAGTCACCTAACTTCCTTAAACTACTACAGCATACTCTTTCCACTAGCCCTCTCACTGATTAGAACCAGTAGCTCCTCCAAGAGATCACTCTACCGCTGCAGAGTCTGCTGCTCTTATCGCTTGCCATGTCACATCTCTCCCAACTCCTGCCTATAACCTTCCCTTTTATGAGCTCCTAATGCTCCACCCACTGGGGACTTTCCCTAACAACAGTGATCCTTTAGTATCTGTATTAACCATTAATTACACATTTGCATAAAACACTTTTGCCAACATGTTAACATAACTAACTGTGGCTGGACCAGGTGAAGGATGTGCACCTGGATCCTCATACTACCACCTCTAGCCTTCCAGTTTTACATTCCTTGCCCTGCAGTCGTGTGCACACATAAATTCCTCCCATTATATATGTCTATCCCAGTCTATGCCAAGAGGGTGCAGGCAAGCGATCCAACCCAGTGTTTTTGTATTTTCAGCAGGGATTTGCCATACCCCATTTCACCTCCAAATCATACTTTAACACAACATATATTTGGGTGTATGTTAATCCTTTGCAATGACAGGGTTAAAAGAACACAAACATAATTTTTTTTTTTTAATTCATTTTTTTTTTACGAAAATAATCGAAAACAGAGATAAATCATTAAAATCAGTAAGTTTTTAATGAGATTCTCTGCATGCCCTCCACTTCTGGGATGGCGTTATGGCGACTATCCAACGTGCGGCATTCGATTACTCCTCCCTCCCTATAGAAGGCAGGGAGGAGAAATCGAGCGCTGCACGTTGGATCTCAACGTAAAAAAAAAAGTTTGTTTTTTTTAATTATGTTAGTGTTCCTTTAACAACTATTTGGGTGCAGATGACTGGTGGGAAAGTAGGGTGACGGATGATCTGCAATTCCAATAATGCACCCTAACATCCTGCCAAACTTCAGTCTGGCCATTCCTGGTTGGAAGAATTACTGAGACCTGTTTAGTTTACTATAAACATTTTATAACTTTTCCTGAAAAGAGATAAATCTGTTGAACAAATCCTAGTGATATTGTTTTACCATGATAACGTGCTATTGTCCCCTTCAGAAATGGGGATCAGTTAAACAGACAGATACATTAAAATATTCCCGGGTTGGTCTAATGGTGATCTTTTTTGAAAACAGAAGCTCTGTATTTGACCTTCTCCGCTCACAAAAAAGGTTTTCTTTTGTATAGGACAGCCAGAGGTGTAATCTAAAATGAATAAGAATAGCTTGGTTTTATTTGAACAGGAATCATATGGAGTAGAGTTCCTTGAATGTATTTGGTTTCTCTAACCATCAGTTCTCTCACTTCAAATGCAGATTTTCTTAGGGGAATAACTGTGGTTAATAAAACCACAAATATGACTGGAACAGATTTGTTTCTATATGAAATAAATATCATAACCTAGTGTGCCTGATATTACAGTGTAAAGGAATGAAGTTCTGTACTCTAATAACTAAACTAGAAACTCCTTGTTAATGATCAAAGTGAAATCGTGTTGACAAGATGTCAAGAAAAGTGATATTGTTATTCCCTTAACAAGAAGTACAAAATCACTTTACTAACACTATCTATAGATACTAAGGCAACCAATTCGTTTCTGCATTGAAATTTACTACTAAAACAGCTTTAAATAATTATAAAGTTTGGTCAGCTGCCAGGGATTGTAAGTTCTATTGGTACCAGCTATCAGGGGCTGCTGCTGTTGAATTAATGTTTCTGTGATATTTCTTTGTCTTTTCCATGCCCCTGTTTTCTGACAACACATGGTACATCAAGATCTAAGAAGCCGGCAGCTAAAATGTTAAAAGTCCAAGAAAAGGAACATTTTCATTTTGGTTTGTTGAGCATGTGTATTGTCATGGAAATGGTACCTTCACATGTGAGTCTATTCTGGATGAGACCTTATTAATACTCCACCTGTGAGTGTCTGACTACCCTGACATGTGTGTAATGAAAAACCTTCCATTGAATAGTTCACAGACCCATTGCATCAAAACCCACTAAATTCCCTTGAATATAAATGAATGTTATTTTCTGTGCTAAGAGTTCTTACTTAGACCCATAAATGTAAATTCATACTATATACTTCTTATTAGCAATGAGAGCAGTCATGTGTATGAATCGTATGCACTTCTTGTTAGCAATGAGCGTAATTGTGTGCATGATATCCACTTCATCCCACCTAATGTGTATATAACCTCACCAATATGCAAGCGACCCCAATTATAAGCAAACAAAAAAAAAAAGATAAGGAATGATAGTAATAAGAACACAGTAAATTATCCTGTGGCACACTATATTCCAAGTACCAGTCCTTTGTTAAAGACCCTGTTAATTTAACACCCGACACAGCCAAGTTCAACATTTACGGGCCGATTTATTAAATTCACGTGAATAGATCGAAGTTCGATCGAATTCAATCGAATTTCGAATGTAGGATTTATTCGTTTGGTCGAATATGCAAATTTTGGCATATTCAATTATCGAATAGCGAATGGTCGAATGATCGAAAACATTCGATCATACGATCATTCGATCAGCGAATCTACTTTGGCAGATTGGACCTACCGAATTGCAACAGAAGCCTATGGGAGCACTATAGTATAGTGTAGAGGTGTTTTCACATATGACATAGTTAGTGGAGTTTCAGTGTCACACAATACTCCTTCCTTAGAGCACCAGGTGAAAGTTGACTGCTGTTTGTGCTGGGTTTTGACACTAATTACAGAGCCAATGTACATTTGTTTTACTTTGTCTTAGTGGTCGCTGCTTCTTTTCTTTAGGTGTAATAAATGCAATAAATGACAACATAGAGATAAAGATAAAGAGCATTAATAGCTATTTGATCATACTTATTACCAGGCATGTAGAAAATATAAATGACTAATTTATGAAAGCATTAATGGAGTCAAATTTAAAAATCCCTCTTATTCCTTACTTGTAATACCCATGTCTTACTAATAGTGCTACAGTATATCATGGTTGCTGTGTTTATCATTTATTTTTACACAACCTGGTAATGGGTATTATTTAAGTGCCAGTCAAATATTATCTTATAGAGACTATAAACTGTAAATGCATGGCTCATATCGAACAAGTATACCACCCTCCAAACAACATTTTTCACAGCAAAGTAACTATATAATCTGACTTTATTTAACAGTTTTAATTCAAAGAAGATATTTATGTTATGTCTTGGATATAATTTAGCTTACCTCTCAGCATATAGCCTTCACAACTAGCTATACACTTTTAATTTCATGCTGCTTGCCCTTCTGTTCTGTTTGCAAACTTGCCAGTTGCTTTAATGGTGTTTTAGACATATTCACATTAACACGTCGTGTTCCCAATCCAGGGCCATTTGTCCAGGTGAATCCCAAAAGAGTTTATTTTTGATACAACTATTTTGGAGATCAACAAGGAACACAAGTTCATCTTTATTTCTTTAGACACATTCACTTATCAAGGTTGGATTGCTTATCTCAATTTAGATTGCAGCCCACATTTTATTTCCTGCACTTTCAATGTCTTTTCTGTACTCTGTAACCCTGACTTTAAATGCAGCTGCAGTATATTGTTGCAACATCAATGTATTATGAAATCTGAGTTCATTATCAAATGAATCATGGCTAAACTCCTAAAAGATAACATTTGTTTTGGGGAACTTTGGCATTCAAGTGGACACCCAAGTCCATTGAAACATTGCAGCAACTTGTCTGTCTTTGGATATCTGAAAGGCGAGTATTCTCTTTCCTGTTTCAGGTCCAGTGGGATGATAGGACTTGTTATACAGATATGCTTAAGCTATGCATATTATAATTGAATTAAGAATCTCAATCATTTAGTTACATTCACACAAAATCTACTGAAAGGCAATTAGTCTCTATACAATTAGTATATTCTCATATTCTCAACATATGTTGTGGTGCAATCAGGCCAAAGGACAGGACAGTGTGATGTCCAGCTACAGAAAAGAAATATATGAATATTTGGTCACAACTTTATATGTGTGGCCTTTATCAAAACAATACAGGCTTAGAGATTAACCAGTCCTAATAGAGAGATGTCCTTCAATTAATGCATAAAACATGAGATACATGAGAGTACTGATCAGATCAGTATCCAATCTATTGGAATATTGTGATTCATTTATGCATGCAGCGCATCATTCAATATTTAGACAAATTGCTATGTATGTTTTTACCTGCAATGAAGTGCTTTTCCCAGAATTCCTATGACATTGTGGCTGCATGGAGAGTTGCCCACTCAATAACAGAATTAGTTTTTCCCAGGCCTGGGTGCAGGATGTGATGGTGCTTAGTACAACAATACAGAAGTACACGAATGTGTTTGGATGCAAATACCTTACATGAATTGTGCAACATTTGCATCCATTTTATACAATCACACTTGCGGCTGCATTTGAAACTGACCCTTTATGCCAATTTGCAATAGAATAAATGAAAACAAAGTGAACAGTGTACTAAATAATTACCAAAATAGTTCTAGTGTACAAGTGTAAATATTTCATGTGTGCTCATAAGTATCATTTCAATGTAAAAAGAACAAAGGTTAATAAAAAAAAAGTTGAGTTATGTTTGTACCCGTCGTACACTGGACTTTTCTGTTAATAGCCCAAAGCTGATTCATTTCTCTTTCTTACAGGAACCCGCTGGAATATTTGAGCTAGTTGAGGTGGTTGGAAATGGGACATATGGACAAGTTTATAAGGTTTGAATCTTATTTTATCAAATTGCTTTACTACAAAGCCTAAGCGATGGTGCTGCAAAATAAAATACACACATCACCCTGAAAGAATTAATTTGACTACGGCCATTTGGCCCATTACTCCTTCCCATTCTACTTTTTTCTTAATATGCCTTCCCCCCAAGAAACACTTTTGTTAAAAGAATTTGGATACATTTTCATTGTTGCTGTTGTCTGTTGCTGAGATACTGGTGACATTTCATTATGTCATAAATGTTACCGTTAAGCAATGAGACCTATTTGCTGATCATGAAAGTAATGGTGACAAACTGTTCACACAGTAAGCTCAAATATTTTTTTTTGTATAGAATAGATATTTAGAATAACATATTTCTGTTATACATATTGTCATAGTATAAATGTTATATAGAAAGTATGGTACCTTGGCTGGCCGGACAATGGATACTATAGCTACCAAATGGTTCAGCACAGGTCAAGTAAAGTTGACTTTTTATGCTCTATTATGTTCCGTGTCTCTTGATGAATATAAGCAAGTTTATCTATGTAGTTGACAGCACAGTTAATGATTTATCAATTCCGCTTTAATGTTTTCTGTTATTAGGTTAATTTGTATCTTATCCATGCTTTAGTATGGACTGCAGTATAGAATTTGCACATCGCTGAAATTTTTCCTTATAACCTTAAATTGTATATACACCAAATGGTTCTTCTTGTATCACAGATTGAGCATTCTCCTGAATAGTTTAATGTATCCACTTACTGTTTCCAAACATACTAAACAATGCCATAGCATTATACAATTATACAGTAGGGATTACATGTTTCAGAAACATCTTTCTGTCCTCACATCTTGGTGTGTTTCCTTCTTCTATCTACTCTGTATACTGGTGGCACTAAACAAAGCACCATTTAGCACCCCATCAACAATATACTAAGTGAAAGGTTTTGAATTTATTGGCTGAACAGATAAAAGGAGCGATTGAAATCTGTCTTGTGCTTTAATTTGTCAACTACACAAATGAATGAGTGATCTGGCTGGTGTGGAATCCGGATGGCCACTCTTTTGCTTCCAAGTTATAATGTGTGTGGGCGTTTGGCTGAGCCCTTTAATCCTGTTTCACAGAGAGTTGTTGAAAATGTGTATTTGTTTCTTCTGGTGACAGTGCCCTTTATATATGTTTTATAGTTGTCTATCTCTCCACTTTTGGAATTTTATAAAAAGTGATTAAATATGATTAGAACAAATCTGGACTTTATCAATCCTGGAACTGATTTACACTAAAGCCGCAGGTTGAAACTATGCACTTCTTTAATAAACAATTTTAATAATACATACGTTTGGGAGTTATTAATTCAATCTACCTCGAATAAACTCACAACTCGAATGTCTTATTTATGAAAAAACTTGAATGTAAAAATCTTGATTGAATGCAATCTGGGGGAAAAACTTTAATACTCTCATTGATGGAGTTATCGGGTATAAAAACCTTGAATACCTCACATTGATCGAGTTTTCAAGTGAAAACCACAATTAAAATCACAAAGGCAAAAAATATTTTCAGATTGTTAAAGGGTCCTCTGGCATTGACTTCTACATGACCTCGACAGTTTTTAGTTCGAGTATTTTACGATCCAATGCATTTTTGGGTTCTAGTTCTAGCTTTTTTTTATCCTGAAAAAATTGAGTTTTTAGTGAAATTACCCTCCAAAAACACAGATATTGTGGGAAAATCGTAACTTGATCTTTAATAACTAACCCCTTTTGAGTTGATATACTGGAGGAGAATTAAAGACCAATTTTGATGAACTTTAAAGCACACTGAGCAGATTATCCACTCTCCTTTTCTCTTTAATAGAGGCAAAGGATAGTGGACCCATTTTTATGAGCACACCCCCACTGGCAGCAAATGCATGCATTTTTGCACCAATAGCCACTCCACAAGTTGGGCCTTACAATGGAAATATGAGAGAGTGGGTATAAGAGCAAATACACTTTCCTCCACCTCTATAAAAAAAAAAACTCTGCAGAGGAAAGTTCAGAATCTGCTTTGTGCACCTTTTCTTCCTGTATGCATTTTTCAATCAAATTTTTACATATTAAAATCTCACCATCTAATAATGCAATCTGATTGCAAAATAAAATCCAAAATTATGTAAAAAAAAACCCTACAATGTTTTGCAAGATTTATGTGAATCACAGCAAAACAATGAAAATGTATAATTCCCCACCTAATCCTCCCCAGTTTGCATGATTTAATTACTGTCAGAAGTAGTGATGAGCAAAGCCATCACCAGCCATGGATTCTCAGCAAAATTCAGCATTTTGCCAACTGCGAAACTGAGGCAAAAGTTTGCTGCAGAAAAATTGACTGCAACAAAAAAAATTGGTGAGACAGTGTTGACAAAAAAATTCCCATACTAAAAATTAACTTTTAACGACTGATTTTAATGCGTTTGGACAAAAAAGTCGTAGAGACAAAGAAAAGTCGCCACAAGAAAAAACTCCCATTGACTTAAATACATTTGAAGCGAGAAAAATTGTGGAAAAACATTTTTTCTACAATGACTACAATACGGCAGTTTCACAATTTTTTCTGTAGTTTCACAAATTTTTGGCGAAGTGAAACGGAACAGAAGCACTGATCACTTGAGAAAACTGTGAAGTGATTGGTATTGTCAGCAGGCTTTTTTTTATTTAAGAAACAATCTTTTTGGTTGTTGGCCTACAGCTCCCATGATATTTTAAGGAAGAATCAGGTATCACGTATGTTATGAAGTTCCCTGTACAACCCTACAAGAATCAAAAACGTAAAAGGGATTGAGGACTTCCTCTTCGTACTATGGAAAGCCAAAAGGCAGAATCAGGTTATATAACTTTTCTCAACATTCCAGGAGGAATGTTGTCTGTGACATTTGCTTTGACACGGCAAAGGAAAATTACTCTGCGACAGCTTAAAAATAAATCACTGCATGGAGTTAATTTAGTAATATTGACTACTGAACACTCATTAAATATCATTCGATATCATGAAATATTTCAAAGTACATAACTGAAATCATAGTATCCCTTTAAAATGAGATTCCACAGGTTTCCACAGGCAAAGCAGGTTTCTTTTGAAAAAAAAAAACCCTAAACTTAGTGCAGATTATGCACTTTATGAATAAAATAACTTTGATTTTTATAAAATACAGTGACATATAATTTGTTCTTAAGAACGAATATATTTAGTTCACTTGCAAGGCCTGTCTTTTCAGATGGAAGAAATAAAAGAAAAACATCAGGGGAACTGATGGGAGAGAATGATAGAAGATACTTAAGTTAGATAAATGAAACCATTATTTTCCTCTGGGCATAAGTGTGAGATAAATGCTTGTCAGATACCATATTGCACTGCTTCATAACCTCTCTAAAGTGGCCAAAAATAACTAGCAAAAAGCAAATGTATTCTGCCTATGGTTTAAAGGATCATTAATTCTTGCAAACATATATACTAAATTCTTCTTTAAACGATCTTCACAGCTTGTAATCAGTTAATATGCCATGGTTTAGTGATTCTGCTCATCCCCAACACACACTGTCTCTTTTGTGCTGCATTTCTCTATGAAATGTAAAGTACTAGTACCTCCTGCTATTTTGATTCTAGTTGTTCTGACTGGAAAGCCAGTGGTTTTAACTGGAATTAATTGATTTTAAACAAGGCAAACTATTGGAACTGTATATATTTTCATGAGCACAGCAACACATTCCAAGGCATTCCATAAGAGCTACAATTACAGGCAAGGAAACAGAAATGTGTTTAAAGAGAAAACTACTCAAGATATTTGGGTATAGCCCTACCTCCCAGCTCCATGGAATAAAGGGGAATTCTATTCACTCTGTATATTATATGTACCTCTGCATGGGATAAGACTAACATTGCCCATAACTGATTTTGTAATTTCATAGCTTTATTAAATATAGCTTTTAATAGCATTGGACATTTTGTTAATAACATCATATACATATACCATGTTATTTTTTTGTTTCCTGACATCATCTTCCCCTTTCCAACACAAACTCATAAGGCAGAGGAGTATTTTGTGCTAGTAATATTGTGACTTCCCATATTAGCCCATCTTAAACCTCCCTGTTCCTGTGTCTGCTTGTATGTGTATACATGAAGTCCCTTCATGGATTCTGCACAACAATGTACTTTTAAAATATGCTTAAATATGAAAAAAGACGCAAGCAAAACGTATTGTTTGCCTTCATATTAACAAACTGAAATATACAAGGAAGGGTTCTATATGTTAATGACACAACAAATATACTCCTGAAAAAAGTGCAGGGGTAGAACCAGAACTGAGTTCATTCAGCAGCTATAGAGACTAAGAATTCGACCATGTGAATAGCCGGGGAATAAAAATCCTATCGAATTCGAAGGAATTTACTGCAATTCGATTGGTCGAACGATCGAATAGCAAATATTCGATCGATAAAATCTTTTGAATCGAATATTAACCATTCGATCTAATATTAACCATTCGAGCTTTGATCTGGCGAACTAGGCAGTCGAATAAAAATTTAAAGGGAAGTACCTCGACTGTCGAATAGTCGAATATTCTAATAGATATTTTTTTCGAATTCGAGTCGATCGAATTTTCAAAATTCACTGGTCGAAGTGGTCTTCAAAAACATTTGAAAATTCAAATTCGAATCTTATTGAAAATTCGATTGAACTTCGAATCCTTCACGTGAATTTAGTAAATCTGCCCCAAAGGGATAGACAGCCAGTCATAATAAGCTTCACCAAGAATAATAAAAAGTTTTGTGTTTAAAGGGCAACCCCAAAATAAAAATGTGTATAAAAAAAGAAACCATAATTCTTTTCAGTATACTTCTAGTACACATTTTCTACACATGTGCTATGGTTTTTAAGTATTACTATCGAAAGCTGTGTTTGTCTGTCCCTTTCTATTATTTGCCCTGAAGACTGTTGACAATGTAAGACAAGGCAGCTGATTAAAAAACTGTCTGCTGGGGAACTAAAACTTTTGCAACTTTTGCAACTTTTCCAAGAGCTAGTCCACACCAGGCGATTCTGGGAGATTAGTCACCTGGTGACTAATTACCTCTTCTTTTGGGCGAATAATATCCCAAAGTGGAGGGCGATTTCAGAAAGCGCACTGCCGCATGTGCGATTTTTCATTTAAGCCAACAAGAGACAGGGGTAAGCGATTCAGGGAGATTCATCGCCCAAAAGAAGAGGTGATTAGTCGCCAGGCGACTGTTCCAGGGTGATCTAATTCTATTATCTTCCCCCCCCCCACGTTTGTGGTGTCTCCAAAATGACTTTTGGAGGGCTTTGATAATATTTATCCATTATTGGCTTTCTACTCACCACTCTTCTTTAAAGGATATAACAGTGTTCTGGAGCAAATTCAAAGTTTGTAACCTTGCCCTGACTCCAGAACTTTATACTAGACTTGTGTAAGGAACCCTTTAAATGTAACTTTTCAGTGTTTGTAACCCAATATGTACCTATAGGATCAATATGTTAGCCATAGCTTCAGGGACGGATTTACCTAGCGGGCGCCCCTAGGCCTGCTGTCGTTTGTCACCCCTGTCACCTACCTTTTATTTGCTCAAATTTTCATCATCAGGATGGAGCAATGGGAATTGGCACACGGGAAATTAAATTTCTGAACCAATGTGGGTGTGGTTGGGCAGCATGCCGCCCCTTAAAATCCTGCCACCCTAAGCCCGGGCCTAGGTGGCCTCTCCACAAATCCAGGCCTGCATAGCTTTACAAAAGCAAGGGCAAGTTTGGTGCATTGTGCTCTCAATGTCTACTGTCAATATACTGTTAAACACAGGATGGGCTTGGGCATGTGGTCATTCAAAAGAATAATATGAAGTTAGTCATTTTATTGCATGTCATTCATACACTCAACTTGAACAGAAGAGAATGGGCACATCAGCCTTTGTATTTCTTTACAGCCTTTACAAAATGTAGGGCATTGTTTTTAAAGTGATATTCCAATACCATAAGCATATTTTATATAAATAAGGTAATTTTTGTTCAGTAGTTTTATATGAAGTAAATTTTTTTATCACTACATTTCAGATCTTATCTATGCTTTACTGTAAAAAAAAAACCCCACAAATGCCTGCAAGGGACAGGCAAATAATTCTGAATTTTCAGTTGCTTCCATGGTGTTATAAATAAACTATGCTTTGTGATGATAAAGGACTTAGATAATGGTAGTTTAGGCATTTTATACAACACATTACAGCTAATTAGAATGTAGTGCGCTACATGCAGTTATTTATCAGCCTGACCACGAGAAATGATGATTAAGACTACAGAGCATTTATTTCCATTATTACCCACTGAATGTTTTTTTTTTTCACTCAGAAGATATCAGCAATTACTTTTTACCTTCATCAGTTGGCAGCATTGCAAAGAAAAAAGGCTTTTGAACTAAACTGGTAGGGGCGTAACCTGATTATACCTTAACATGAAAAATATGGTGTTATTTATGGCTTCCAGCCACAGTTATTTTTGCTCTTTGAATGTATGCTGTCACCCCAAGCTATTCGTTTACATGATAATGCTGAGCTAAGGGGAGATGACCTATTAATGTCAAAAATGTATTTGCAGTTTGTCCTTTAGGGGTTTTTTTGTTAAGTGATATGTGACTTATCTGTCTGCCGCTTATCAATTTGCCTATAACATTTATGTGTTTTTTTATATATATATATATATATTTTTTTATTTTATTTTTTTTCTGTTACCCTACTCTGTGGGTTTCAGTGTGATGTAGAGATAGAAAGAAAACACAAGTTCTAGATTAAAGAAGGTAAGGTTGATTAGAATAAGAACACAATGAGAAGTCAATCTTCAGATGCAAAATACATCTACCCTGGTATTCAAACAAGCTTTAGGTTTCTATAGATGGGGATTATGGAAACCAGACTGCATTTTAAAAACAGATAAGGAAAGGTGTAATTGAAACAAATTGAAAGTGCTTACAAAATTGCAACCTTCAACTCATATTACATTTGATGTTTAGATGATTGTTCCTTTAGAGGTCTATTTACTCAAAGCCAGATTTATATTTAGTGCTGCCCTAGGTACGGCCCTCTGCCCATCGACCTTCTTTAGTTGTGAAGCATCTGTAGTGACTCCACCAGGTTTAGCCAATGAGGGGGGTATACTTACTTTGTGGTAGTTTAGATAGATAGATATGGGTGTTTAAAGGGCACTTTATTGTGTGTATTTCACCAGCATTAAAGGGAAACTGTCATGGGAAAACGTTTTTTTTTATGCATCAGTTAATAGTGCTGCTCCAGTACTTCTGCACTGAAATCAATTCCTCAAAAGAGCAAACAGATTTTTTTTATATTTCATTTTTGAAATCTGACATGGGGCTAGCCATTTTGTCAATTTCCCAGCTGCCCGTGGTCATGTGACTTGTGCCAGCACTTTAGGAGGGAACTGCTTTCTGGCAGGCTGTTGTTTTAACTTCTCAATGTAACTTAATAGTACGCAGTGGGACATTAGTTTTACTACTGTTCTTAGATCTACCAGGCAGCTGTTATCTTATGTTAGGGAGCTGTTATCTGGTTACCTTCCCATTGTTCTGTTGTTAGGCTGCTGGGTGGGGGAAAGGGAGGGGGTGGTATCACTCCAACTTGCAGTACAGCAGTAAAGAGTGATTGAAGTTTATCAGAGCACAAGTCACAATGCAGAATTCTTCTGGAACAGCACTATTAACTGTATTTTGAAAAAAAAAATGTTTTCCCATGACAGGATCCCTTTAAGCTAGTAAAATCAGAACTCCAGGGAAAATTGTTTTGTAGCAGCAAGTAATGCTGCTTAATTGTGAACCGGCTCAGTAAAAGCTGAATTATGGGTCCCTGGAGTGAATGGAAGAGAGCAGGATGGGCTTCCATTCCTTGCTCCATTATGTGGTTTGTAGCTGCCCAGGTAAAGGCAGTTGGATAATTAGCTGATTTAAACTATAGTTAAAAGGTATGGAGTAACACCTCAGAGCTGCTGCTACTGCTTCTTCCCCTTAGAAACCTCCTGGATTGGAGAAGGGTGAGGGCCACGGAAGGAGAGCTGGTGAGCACAAAGGGGACAAGTGTGTTATTCCCCTGAGTTGGAGAGAGCTCCAAAGGCCTGGGAGAGGACCAGAGAAACCACTCCCAGGAGACAAGAGTGTCTCAAGTGTACCCAAAGAGGATTCTGGGATTTATGGTCCAAGTGAAGCCAGGGAGGGCTACACTCAGATGTGCGTAAAGAGAACATCAGTGAGGGTGTGAAGTGGGACTATTTATGTTATGTGATTTCCCCAATGTGAAGCCAGTGGGCTGAAGAATTGTGTTCTATTGCAAATAAATGCCAGTGAAGCTGCAATTTAACCATAAAAGCCTGTGTCAGTGTCCATTTCTGTGCTGAAATCTATGCTGGGGCCTTGGGTTTCGCTACCGAAAGCTCACTATATATATATATATATATTTGTTCCTGAAGAATATCACCTGAAGCTACCCTCCAAGGTTAGTGCCTTCAGATGCGTTTATTGAAAAAAAAAGTCCCTAAATATAAATTACATTTCTCCATGCTCTCCATGCATGGTGTAATATTAGGTTCCTGAAAAGTTATTTAAAAGGACAACATATGAAACCACAGCTCTCCTTTTTATAGAGCCAAAATACTTTATGCCTGCCCTGTCCTCAACAATTTTCCACAATTACACTCTCTCTGTTCCCTCTAAACTGCTTGCCTTCTTATGAGAGTCTGTTCTGCCAAAAGATCCCTGATGTCATTTCTAGCAACTGGACCTCCGTCTACAGAATTCAAATGTTAACTTGGATTCCTTTATTTTTGCTACATGCCTCAAGGACATTGCTTATATTACTAAAGACTTTAGATGAGTACACCATTTACCTCCGGTATGCCCTATTTATTTTCATTAGCCCTTTTTACTTTATTGAGGTATTAAAGATTTCATGCTACTGTACATGCAGCCCATTTTACTAAAGTACAGGGTGATGTTCCAAATCACATAAAGAATCACAAGCCTGATTAAACGCTCTCCCAGCAGCCTGTGAACTGCACTCAAAGCTGTAATTGATTGGTGAGCCCCAGGTCATTGTCTGATAGCTATATTTAAAACTGTAGCCTTCAGTCAGTACATGGGGAAAAAAAAAAGAGTCTTCTGTATTAAGAACACTGGGTTATGAGGAAGTCTTATTAAACTACTGACCTGATCTGTGCCAGATATGATCTACAATGGCCACTGTCATTAACAGAAATTAGTGCAGGGCTAAAAACACACCCTGTTATTATATGGAGAAAGCTGTGAACTTTTATTACCCAAATCGATGGACAGATAGTAAAACAAAGAAACACATAACCCAAAAGGAGATAAAGACCTCTTTTGTATTTAAGTTTTAATAGCTGAGTTTAGATGAATATTGTGAAGTCTGTATGCTCTCCTTTATTTGTCATATAAAGCTTAATCAAAGTTCTGTCATGTCTAACAAGTGGTGCCACAATGACTGGCAATAAATAAGCCTTCACAAAGCTCTATATATATATATATGATTTTTTTTTGGAAATGACAAGGTGTGCATATGTATATTATATCCCTACCTTTCTTTAGTCCTTAGTTACTAGGCAGAATTCTGTGTTTCCATTTCAGTATTTAAAACCATTGTTATTGGATGTAATGACCACTTCCATCAACACTGCCATATAGTGTTGGAAAGGAGTGGTCTCCTCCTCTTTGGCTGCTGGTATCCTTAGCATCTCAATGTACCCTTTAGCAATTAACTCAGGGACCAGGGAACCCCGTGAACGAGGGATAGCTAGTACAGACTAGTTTTGTAATAGTCTCTGTAGGAGAGAAAGACAGCATAAACAGCATAAGCAGTTGATGCTCCACCGAGGATTGATAGCAGGGAGTAGCTTCCCAAAGGCTTCTTGTTTGTGTTATATATTATATATGTTTAGTGCAGGGACTCAGTGGATAGGGTGTTAGGTTTTAGATTGGTCTCCCTAACTACTCCACTGGTGATCCCCACAGAGGTATATCAGTCTTTGGGAATTGATGTACCCTTGACTATCAAGACTCATGGAAGTTATGATCATCTTGCTGATTGGTGTATACTGTCTTCTTTGATCATCTATTCTGTGATATCATCTACTAGCTTCTCAGCTCCTGCGTGAGTAAAACCTGGGGACATTGTGCTTGTAACAATAAATCCTATTTTTGTGTTGCCAAGAACCTCCTGGTGTCCAATTAATCTATTTTTATGTACAGTGCCTGTGTATTGTAGTTATACTACCTCTTAAAGGGAAAGCTTCCACTTGGCGAAGGCCCTGCCATGATGTGTAAGTCGCAGTATAACCCATGCTCATATCACTAGCTGGTAGGGTTGCCACCTGGCAGGAATTTTTTTATTTTTGATGGTTGATCCCAAAGCCGGTACTACTAGCTGGACACTTTAACTATTTGTGGCCTGGATAGCCCAGATTAGCGTTACATATATATATATATATATATATATATTTATTTATTTATATCTTAGGCAGGCTTTTGTTACACAGACCATACTAATACATTGCACATAATTATATAATTATGCACAGGTTGAGCAGACGAAAGCAATAAGACGTAATAATAAGACATTTTGATATCTACTTTTTCAATTTAAACCTTATCTCTGTTCTTTACTACTACCATTCTGAATTTGAATTTCTTTTTTTACTGTAACCAATAAACATTAGACTGTGTAATAACTACATATAAACAGAATTCTACAGGTTTCAGAAGGGGGGGTTTTCATCTGATTCTTCCTTGGGGCATCATAATTCTTTTTGAAAATATGCAAACTCTCAAGAATATTGCTCCAAGTCACACTGAAACCCTTTCTAGCAAGCATATGACTATTTCAGTTTCTTTCATCTATATTATATAGATTTGGACTTTGTTCAGTACGTTATGTAATACTAATCCTGTTGTGTCATGAGTAAGCCTTTTGTTAGCGTATAGTACTTTTTGGCACCAATTTTTGTTTGCTCAAAATATGTGCATATACTACACAGTATATGACAACTCTCTCTCTAAAATACAGAATTTTTGACTGCTTGTGGTACCCAAAACACATTTATCAAATATCTGTTCACAAGAAATGAACCTTCTATAAGTTATATCTAGATTTACTGATATAGATATCTATATCTATCTAGATATAGGTTTTTCTTTTCGTAAACGTGTTTAGTTTATAATGTACTTCATTTAAATATTTGGCTGTTAAAAAAGAAGAATGTACTGTATAGTAAAGTTGTATTGCATAGAACTTGATTTCATAGAACTGTTTCACTTGCTCTCATCTGCTACTGCTCTACAGTATTTCATATCAATGCTGACTTTCCACAGACACATTATCAAGTCTATCTTTCTAGTTGCTACAGTATGTCCCCTTCTGCCAGTTCTATAGCCACTGCTACTGATACATCATGCATGCTAAACAACTTATCCTAAACATATACTGTATACACCTAAAAAGCAAATTTAACCAATTCAGCTCTCAAAAATAAACATAGGCTGTACTAGTCTGGGAATTAAAATATTTCTCTGAATTGCAGTGTTACAATTTACTTTAAGAAACACCAAAAATGTTAACAGCATTCAGGTCTCTTTTGGACAAGATTAGAATAATTCTAGCAGCAGAGCTTAAAGCTGGTCATAGGCATGTAGATTGTATCCATATGTCTGATGAATGATTGGTCATTGCAAAATCCTGGCCTCGTAATAACCATTCAGATTAAATAAAGTAATAAAAATAAAAAAAACAGACAATGTTCTGGCCATTAATTGACAGACAGTTCATACAAAAGTTATAGCTGATAAATAGTTGTCAGCCATTAACATCATCAGATAGGCAATGCATGCAGAGATTTTGTCATTAGCCAACAGAAATCTTCTAACCCATCCGATTGACTAAACGACCCATTACCATGATATGAAAAAGTTTCAAACGGCTTTATCTTTGCTTTGTTGAGGTCATAAAATGTGGAGGTCATAAGATATGTTCAGGTCACAACAATCTTTTGCCTGTACAGCTCGGCGCTAGACTCACACATAAAATATTTTCTAATGGATTGCAAGCTTTTTGGCACAGGGTTGTAATTCCACCTGTGTATTGTAATTCCTAGAATGTATGTATTTAACTGTCCTCAATTTTTTATTTACCATAATTGAACTCCTGTTTGTGTTTACTGCATACACTTGTGGTACTACAGTGTATACAATCAATTGCCATATATTACAGAGGTCTTGGGGGAAAAGGATCATGTAGGGGTAAGGGATTTCTTTCCAGGTGTAATTTATTCTGCTTTTGATGGTCAACAAGTCTAGAGGGGAGTATAAAAAGTGGAGTGATTATGTTAGTAAAGCATGAAGGTGGGTATTAAATATGGAAAACAAGTGTTGAAAGTTGCAACTTACCCCTCCGTAATTTGTTGAATTAATTATTATAGTTCATATCCTACTACCATCCCTCAATGGCCTATTTATGTCAGAATTCTCAGTACAGTAAGCTTGTCTCTAGCTAGAAACAACAAAACCTAAATATTCTAAGATAATATGGACTAGATACAATTTTACTGATCAGCCAATTGAAACACCCTGTAGTCTAAAGGGGAAACCATTAATTGGCTGCCAGGAGATGATGGATTCTATGACACAAGGGTCATCAGTAAAGTAATAAATCATTGTTTTTGCCTCTAGTTTTTCAAATCCACATTCAGTAATTATTGCTTCAATTTTGAGTTAGTATTTCACACTGTGCATCCTTTGCTGTCTTGCAGATCTGTCATTTAATGTTAAAATAACTGTTTTTTGGTTATCAGTTCTGTTCCTTTTATTCCTCATTCCTTTTCTGAATACCCTTCTGATACTTTGGTTAGACTTATCACTTTTTCTTGCACCCTGGTAGTGAGATGTTGTGTAAGCTGCATTGCTCTGCTACAAAATCATTTTAGGGAAACCAAACCGATGATAACATTTTTTTTTTTAAACTATTAAAATGCCTCATTAGTTGTTTTTTTAACCTGCCTTCCACTTACTATTTCTTCTCCTTTTTCTGGATCTTACTTTGTTTCTCTCCTGCACTTAGAACATTTTCTAGACTCCCACCATTCTTTGAGTATGGTTAACCTGGCTTATAATTTTGAATCGTTATACTGTTTTCACTCATTTTTATCACAGAATTTCTCTGTTCCCCCTCTCCTTGTT
The DNA here is from genome assembly GCA_024363595.1 of Xenopus borealis. Taxonomy (NCBI): domain Eukaryota; kingdom Metazoa; phylum Chordata; class Amphibia; order Anura; family Pipidae; genus Xenopus; species Xenopus borealis. Next base: position 41,058,108 of record CM044445.1, on the reverse strand, counting down.
CTTTTCTCATCTACATAGCTCTAGCTATTTTTGCCACATCTTCACTAAGAGGCCTTTTCAATTCTCTTCCCAATCATACCTCCCTTGCACTGAGTTCAGTTTAACACAATGCTTGCTAATTTTAGGGTTTCTTGCATTTTTCAGGCTTAAAACACAATGGGTTGTGCTTCTCAAAGCAGTCAAAATTAATATATAGTTAAAGGAAAACTATACCCAGAACATGAATACTTGAGCAACATATAGTTTATATCAAATTAAGTGACATTTAAAGAATCTTACCAAACTGGTATACTGTATATATTTAAGTAAATATTGACCTTTTACAACTCTTGCCTTGAACCACCATCTCAGATGGTCTGTCTGCAGCCTCAGAGATCACCTGACCAAAAATATTTCAATTCTAACTGGGAAGGAGTGTTGAAGCAAAAGACAGAACTCTGTCTGTTAATTGGCTCATGTGACCAATAGTTTGTTTGGTATGTTTGTGTGCACCGTTGGATCCTAGGATCCCAGGAGGCTGTCCTTATTTTTTAAAATGGCCATTTTCTATTTATGATTACCCAATGGCACATGCTACTAAAAAAGTATATTATTATGAAAATGGTTTATTTACATGAAGCAGGGATTTATGCAATATCTTTTTATAGAGACCTACATGGTTCGGGGGGGGGGTATAGTTTTCCTTTAATAAATGTGTCAGACAAATAGGAGAGTGTTAATGAATGTTATAAAATACAAACTTCTGGGAATCCATCAGGATTCATAAGTTCTAGTTTTAATAAATTTGCCCCAAATCTTTTTTTCTTCTTGCATCCCTAATCACTTTTTGTCTATTTCATCTCTGTTTTCTATTCGAGACATTAGATTCCCATTCTTTTAAAATCCCTTGTGATTTTTCCGTACATGAACAAAATCTAATTCCATGTTTTATTGTGTAAATCAAATAATATAATGCCTGTTTTAAATTATATTCTTTTCAGAAATCACATGGTTGTTAAAAAATATGTCTTTTCAAATACTGTTTTAATAAATGAACAGAAACCAAGGGCAGACAAAATAATTGAAACCCCAAATAGCATGCAGGTTCAGCATTAGACTCTTAGCATGAGTGTTTTGATGGTTTTGGCTTTCTGGGAAGTCTGCAAGGAGCTAGAATTCTGCTCCAAACCTGATGTATTCTAGAACAACTTATAATGGTTCACTGGGTTTTAAACCTGATGATTGGGTTGACCATGAAATACATTTAGCTTTACAATATATGGAACAGTCTGCAAGAGAGACTGTAAATGTTAGAATATGGAAATATCTTCAGTAAACAATGTTTTCTCTGTGGGGTGCCTAAATGGCATGTTATTCTTGGCTGCAATTCAGCCTTAGAGAAAAACATTCCCATGAAATGGTTGCTTGTAAGAAGAAAAAAGAGTAAGGCCAAATGCAGTGTGTAGAATAAGTATCCCTCTAAAGAGGCAGCTTCATAAGTATGTGTTAACTGAAACAATACAGACAAAAGCATATATCCAACAAAATGCTAGGCTGTAGGCCAGTAAAAACATGGCCCAAAACACTAAGGGACAAATTCACTAACAGGCAGAGATGCACTAGCGCAGCCTTAGCCGCGCTTGGCCTGGCAAATTTTCACCAGCACTCCACAAATTATCCACAAAGGTAGAGAGGCATTCGTCAGGAAAAGCGAAGTTGCGATAGCTACGGGTAATATGCATAAGGTGCCAAATTTAAAAATGAATGGATGTGTATGCTGCAGTGCACATAACACTTCTCAAGCCCAGGGAAAGTTAATAAAAGTATACAGGGGTGTTCTAATGCCCTACACATGTGCCCACAGTATAGTTAAGGTGCCATATGTTATCAAATGTAGGGGGGAAAGTGGGCACCCTAAAAAACAAACAATCTTTTTCAGCCTATCACCCTCTAAAAAGTAAAACCTAGTCTAACATGGCGAAGTAAACTCTGGTGAAAGGGGTAACGTTCATAAAAAAAACTTAGTAAATTTGCGTAATTTTGCCCCTTCGCCAAAGAGTGTTAGGCTGCTGTTAGGCTGCAAAGTTGCGCTACTCTATCTAATTCGCTGGGAATTTTTTCCAGGGTCACTGTTAGTAATTTGGCGAAGTGGCAAAAGGACATCACGCTGGTGAATTTTTGCCAGCGTTAGTCACTTCACATTTTAGTGAATTTGCCACTAAAGGTTATTTAAGAAGCAGATTATGTGTAGGAACTCACATGGGGAAGCAGAAAAAAAATAAAAGTCATTTTTGATTTAAATTATTTTGTTAGTTTAAATTGAAAGTTGATAATACACATCCACATTCTTTGTGTCTCATTAATCCAGTGATGTTTTTCCCTGCATCAGTTGTTACTTGGATTAAAGGGAAGTCCATTACATTTGGTAATGCAAGGAATTATTTTGCCATCTGCAACTGTTTATGAGCAGCTTGTGGTCAGCATTTATACTGCTGTCTTTAAAGTTCTCATGACATCTTTTTAACCTCAGTTATAAGTAAATATAAATAATTCAGAGCATATCTGCTGTATATTGAAAAAAAATAACTATTTTGATATATACACACACACACATACAGTTTTATACTACCTATAGGATTTGCTACATTTTGTTTTACTTGTTTTGCTTAGTGTGGCATAAAGGGGGTGATTGATTCAGAGCATATTTGCTGTATATTAAAGAAAATAAATCTTTTGATACACACACGTATACACACACAGTACACACATATATATATATATATATATATATATATATATATAGTTTTATACTATCAATTGCATTTGCTTTATTTTGTTTTGCTTAGAATGGAATAAAGGGGGTGACCGATTCTTTGCTATAATGTTTAAGCTTGGAATGTGTTTTGTTGGGTACAAAGACAAATATCTGCAACCAAAATGTCCTGGGTTGCAAAAGTATGTGATGAATTTACGGTGAAGTAACATCCCAGGGCATGCACACTCATGGAAAATTTTGTTTTTTTATTGCTATATTAAGGTGCTCAACACCAATTATGTACAATTACAAAACCCGGTTCCACCTATTCCACAATTCCCATGTTTAGATTAGTGTTCTAAATTTGACTAGTCAGTAGACTTACCTAAAATACAAACAGACGAAAAACTGTAATGCAGGCCATAGACTACCTGTAAGTTGTTGTTCCACAGCAATCGAGTACCACTTGTATGATGCATGTATCTATTTATCATGTTGTGTAAAAACATTAGTTAGAAAATGAAAAGCAAAGATCTAATTGGTTGCTCAGCGCAACATCACAGTTAATGGTTCACTCCACTTTTTACATGATAAATAGACTAGGGATGCAGGATTCAGTTTGGGATTTGGACAAGATTCAGCCAATATTCTGCCTTTTTCAGCAGGATTCGAATTTGGCTGAATTCAATAGCCAGGCTGAACTAATCCTAATT
>CM044445.1:41037369-41050631 GCA_024363595.1 Xenopus borealis | reverse complement strand
GGGTGCTACTGGCTGGCACAGGTAAAGATTGGGAGCAATATTTTGGGTGCTGCTGACACAAACAGGTACAGATTAGTGGCTAACTGGCACACGTACAGTTTGATTAATTAATGTGTTTCTTTATTTAAGAAAATTGATTATGTTGGAAACAGAACGGGGGTGGGGGGGCGGTGATTGTACCCCTTGCCTAGGGTGCCAAACTACCTTGGACTGGCCCTGAGCTACTGGCTCACACAGCCGGTGAGGTGGATAGACATGTGAAACTTGCAGCCATAAAATCAAACATTGATGCTAATTTAACCCCAAGTGAAAGTTATCTGCAATAACATTACGTGCAAATATGGTCTATAATTGTGTGGAAAATGCTGCATTGTGAGTAAAAAAACATGGAGCTTTGTATTCAGAAATTGTACTTTACACCCTGCGCTGAGTTAATAGATGACCCTTGTAAAATTAGTTGAATAGAATTAGTTGAAACACAGCTTCGTATAATGCCATATAAATATATAGTTGACTGTAATATATATTTATAGTTTTAGATTGTTTTGCCATGTGTTGCAGGAACACATGTCCCTCAGTATCTAATTTACCAATTTTCATGCTCTCGCCACTCATCACATTTCTGTTTAATTATTCAAAGTCATTTTCTCTGTTCTGATAAGTTCCACATTTTAGATCTTGCAGTCCTCTTTAATGGCAGACATTCAACCGACAGCTCGGCTAATTTCATGGATAAGTTCCACTGCAGAACTGCTTGACTTCTGATTAGCATAAAAGAAGCATGTTCTGCTGATCAGAGAGGCAAGTTGTGCTGTGGTCAAAGGATATCTGAAAACAGCAGAAACATGGCTAGAGCCCTAGTCTGATAATCTTATGGAAGACATGGGGGGTTGAAAAATTACAAATACTGTATATTGCACAAGGCTTTAACAAGCTTTTTATATATGAACTGTAATTGCAGGAATAAGTAACAACAGATTCCAGGCGTTATTGAAACAAGAGATAGCCAACATTCCCATAGACTCCATTTTATCCAAGTAATCCACTTTAAAAAAAAAAAAAATTCTCTGTAATAATAAAATAGTACATTGTACTTAATTAATTCTTATCGGAAGCAAAACCAGCCAACTGGATTTATTTAATATTTAAATGATTTTCTAGTTAACTGAACTGTAAAAATTAATATACTAAAAATGACATATTTTATATACTGAACCTATTTGGATCAGCCTAAAGTTTCAGCTTGTCAATAGCAGCAATGATCCAGGACTTCAAACTTGTCACAGGGGGTCACCATCTTGGAAAGTGTCTGTTACACTCACATGCTCAGTGGGCTCTGAGCAGCTTTTGAGAAGCTAAGCTTAGTAGTTCTAGCAAATTTTCAAGCAGAAAATTAGGTTGGCCTGTAATATGAGCTGATGCTACTGGGCTGATTCTTAAATTCTGGTGTTAATTGCATTGTTTTCTGTGTTGCCATGTAGTAATTATCTGTATTAATTACTAATCAGCCTTGTTTAATGAAATTTATATTCTACATCTACAGCATACTGTGTGTTGGTCCCTAAGCTCAGTAAATGAGAGCAGCACAGAGCATGTGCAGTGAATCAGCAGAGAAGAAAATGGGGAAGTGCTGGACTGGGGGCCCACTGAGCCTGCAGCCTCAGGGCCCCCCACACCATCCCCTGGGCCCACATGCGTGTGCGCACCTTTTGCTACATGTCGCAATAGGGGTCAGGGAGGTAAGCAGCAGTACAGGGAACAGGTCTGGGTAGGCAGGGCACAAAAAAGGTGTCCTACCAGCCCAGTGCGACCCTGGGGAAGGTACTGGATCATCTTTAGAGGCACAGATCTTACCTGCTATAGGACCATGGTTGCTAGTACAGAAACCCAAAACATAATGTACAATATTTCTAGCTTTTTTTTCTTAGTTAAGGTTTTGTTCTCCTTTAAGGTATGAAGATCCATATTACAGAAACATCAGTTATCCAGAAAACCGCAGGTCCCAGGCATTCTGGATAACTGGTCCCATACCTATATTTTAACCCAGACACTTTAATGCGTATCTCAGGGAAGTTTAATAATGGAGAAAACAGTAATAACTACAGTTTATATACAAATTCTAGGCCAATTTGTCAGAGTACTTCAACATTGCATATACATTGAACTGCTTATCATCACTTTCAGGGTTACTCACTTGGCTTCTTTATTAGGGTAAAACCAACATACCCCATGGATCTGAACATACCTCTCTGCTACCTTAACTATCCACAGTAGATCTTCTTTTGTTCAATAAAACCACCTATAAAGTTGAATAAAGTAATCTCAAGTATTCTAAAGTAGAGTAAAAATTATTCTTTATTTGTGGATAAGATTACAAATATTGTATCCTATTTAGCAAACTTGTAGTAGGAGTGTAACAAGTGAAAATAGAGGCAGCAAACCATGAGCTGTAGGGAATCTAGATTTAAAGTGGTTTTAGTGGGATCATGAAATATATTGATGGTTGGGGGACAGTTTGAGTTATAGCAGAACTGGAGAGGTATAGCTTGAAGATCCATGCCACAAGCAGGCACAGATTGTGGGCAGGCCACAAAGGCCTGGGGCTTGGGCAGCAAAGATCTGGGGGCAGCATGTCCTCTAGCTGCAACCTCAGTTCCGGTGATAAGGAAAGGGCACCAGCAGCAGGGGGCAGTAGGAGTAAGGGTACTAGCGGAGTGGGTGGTAAGTACAATCAGCCTAGGGGTGCATTGGGTTGAAATCTGGCCCTATACTAAATTACTTTAATAGCATAAAATGTCAGGAAAATGCATATACAATTGAAATTACGGCTTAGGTGGTAATGAACACATAATGTGTGTGTTTCTAGCAAATAATTTTCCAAAAAAGTTAATCTGCTTTAGCTTTGTATTATTTCCACTGTCCAGTGCTTGTGCAGAGCAGACTTAATAGAAGTATTTAGGAAACGTGTATTTTCCTTAATTGAATGTGAGCCAGCAGACACAGGAAAGAGTTTCCAATGTATTTTTATATCCCAACACTGGTTTCCGCACTTATAGGATGTGCAGGATCATATCCGTAGTGAATATACAGCACTTATAAGCTCTTGAAAAAATACATTGAAGGGCCAAAAGTAATGCTGTCCATCTTTTTACTTTTAGACACATACACATAGTTGGCCAATTATTTCCCATGTTCAAGGGCCGAATTGTATTAAAATGATGATGCCATGCAAAGAAACCTATAGAGCCCTTAAACAGATGGTGGGGGCATATATAATTATATAGAGGGCCACATTTTACCTGCAGGTAACATAGAGTATTGTATAAATTCTAAATTCTTGTATAGAGCAACATACAGTATTGTATAAATTCACCTTTTAATGATTTGGTCTCATGATAACAATGAAATCACAACATAGAAAGAGTATGTAAAGCATTGTCCCTAGTCGCTTTAATCAAAAAGACATCTGGCTCCTCCAGGAAGGAATTTCATTGGGCAAACTGTTACTGTTTAATAGTACAAGATATTTTCACTGTTTCCTCCTCTTCTGTGAATCAGACATCAAAACGGATCAAAAACAGATCTAACAGCCAGAAATGAGAGTAGGTGCAGATCATTACTGACCTGTTTGATGTAGAAAAAGTAGCATGTATGTTTCCTTAATATGAGTGAATATATAATTAACGCCATACATTGAAACTGTAAGAAAGAAAATGTTATACAGGTAGTCTGAGATAATGTTTGATGTATAAATACACGTTTTGAGTTCCAAGCAGCAATTTAAAGGATTCTCTAGATCTGGGCTATCCATCTGAAGGTCTGGAGAATAGACATAGTTGCTGAGGAAATATAATGGCCTTGTAAATAGTTAAAGCTGTCCGTACTTGGCCATATTTAGTGATTTCAGCTATTTTTCCTAGTAGTCTGGGCATATACACTTTCTTGGCAGGTTTTGCAAGACCATTGTAGAGTTAAGCCGCCCATACATGTCATAAAACTGGCAGGCTTAGCCCCTACAGACTGAGTTGGCATCTTACCTACCCAGAGGGTTTTTTGAAGGTAATTTCTGATTTATCAGGCCAAGAAGCAGCCCAATACTGATCAAGCAGGTTTGAAAACCAAGTTGGATTAGTGCATTTATAAGGTCCTTTACTAACAGGTATCCTTAAATATACATTATGATCTGAACCTTTGCCAAACAATTGGATTATCTTATTTTGGACTGGCAAATATCCACTTGTTCTGTTTCATGTATGGCCACCTCTAATGGTATGTACATGAAAACAAACTATTTCACACTCTTTTTGTAGCATGAAGGATTTAAATATCCCTGTACAACAGCTGTTTAAAAATTACAATGCAAAATTTTGACTGCAGTTTTCAGATAAATGTCTAAAAGGTACATACTGACATACATATGTGTCACTGGTGAAGCACAGATAGGAGCCAAGAAAGCATGGCAGATGTTAAATATCTGGCAGCTGTAGCAGAACAGAACTAATAGAGACAGTAGAAATACAAAAATAACTAACTTTGTTACAAATATATATAACCAAACTTCATAAATACCCCCCCTCCAAAAAAAGGTGTCTGGTTAAAATCCCAATAAGGGGAACACTAGATTTCACAATTTCTTTAATCTGCAGAGAAATTTAAAATCCAAGTCAGATTTTGTGACTTGGCTGCTAAAATTTAGAATGGGGGTGGTACACAAACTAGGAGCTGAGGATTGAAAGTACTTTGCAACGACTATAAATCTTAACCGTACTTCATGCAAAAACGTTTGTGGTGGAGGTCTTTGGATGATGGCCAGTAAACATTAACCCTGGTCAAGTGACCAGCATTAGAGAGTGGCGGTAAAGTTTATAAATTTTTTATTAACTCCATTACTCAGATAGTTCATAATACATTATCTATTGTGAATCACCCTGATTATAAAATTCTAAACACTTGCAATATATAGGTTTGTTAATAAAGTATATCTGCTGTTTATATGTGCATAGCCTGAAAATAATAAAGAGTTCGGGAGGCTTCTCCAACAAGAGGGTCAACTGCTATGTACTCATATATCATTTTAAGATCTCCAAAGGCTTCTTTTGGCAGCCTCCCCAAAAAATTCACAAAAAAACTGCCAAAGTTTACATTTTTTCAGTTGCATTTGTCCACTTTAGTAAAGGTAGTACATATACTTTAAGGTTTGTATATTTTAAATTATACTTTAACTATGAAACCCTATGGATAGTAGAGCTTTTTTGTGTTCCTCTGCATAGTTATTACAGCACTTATTAGCCCCCATAAATCTGTGGAAACTTGTCACTTTAGGACACTTTGTCACTTTTCTAAAGGTTGGGTATGTCCGTTTAAAACACCACTAAAAGTATATATTTTTTTTTAAATAAGGATGCAACACTAAGGGGGTTATGTTTTAAAGTCTGAATGCCAAAAACACAAAAAATCAAGTTTTTTTCCCAAAAAATCCAAATTAAGTAAAAGTAAAAATTTTTTCCCGAGGATGGAAAAAGTCTGAATCCGAAAATCCAGAATCTCAAACCTGCCAAGGTTGTATATAAATCAGTGGGAGAAGTCCCTAAAATATGTTGATCTGTGCTGGGTTTCATGCAATAATCTGAAGATTTTGTGGTTTTCATCAAAAATCCAAAAGAAAAACCTGGATTTTTTTAGATGGAAAATCAGAAAAATTTGTATGATTCGAATATTCTTATAAGTTTTTTGAGTTTTTTTGTGAACTGGAATTTTTTGGGAAAATGTGTTGATAAATAAGGGAAATAACCCATGTGGCTTTGGTTGGAGTATATTTTAGAAAATAAAATGATAAATTGGGATTTTGATAAATAACCCCCTAATTGTATGGCTTCCATACAGAAAGTTAGCACTGGCTGAAGGGGGGGAGGAACTAAAAAAACTCATGGATTATGGTTCTTGGTAAAGCCTTTGAACAGGCTCAGAATAATAACTTGCATGGAAAAATAATCTGTTGGGTTAGGTAGGAGTCTTTAAAATTTTAATTTAATAAACCAAAGATATGAAGTGAATGACATTTAGGGGCCGATTTACAAAATTCATGTAAATAGATCGAAGTTCCAACGAATTCGATCGAATTCCGATCGTAGGATTAATTTGATTGCTCAAATATGCAAATTTGTCTTATTCGATCATCGAATAGCGAACAATTAAATGATCGAATAGATTTGAATGATTGAATATTCGATCGTTCGATCATTCGATCAGCGAAGGATTTAAAATTTTAAATTTATTCGACTGCCAACTTCGCCAGATTTAACCTACCGAATTGTAATAGAAGCCTATGGGAACCCTCCTATAGGCTTCTGGGTCTAAGTCCTGATCGAATAGGATTCGAATCATACAAATCATTTGAATGATCGAATAATTCATTCGAATGATCGAACGATCGTTATTCAATCGTCGAATGATCGAAGATCAAATAAAAGGGTAGCATAAAACTATTCGATTAGCATTCGAAAATCGAATGCTAATCGAATATCGAGGAAAAACGAATATTTTTTGGGGAATAATAGTAAATTTGCCCCTAAGTTTCTTTAACTGCTGCCATTGAGAGTGAAAGATGTGACTTCCTTAATAGTGGGACCAGACAGCAGTATTTTCCCCTTTTTATCAGGGACCAACTGTTTCCTCCTGCTCCTGGGCATGCAAGGCAATTTGTGAGTGACAGACAGTTGTGTTTACCAAATGCCTGTGTGATTGTTATGGGGGGAACATTGAATATGTAGTTGTATGGGGTGCCAAGCCAAGGGACAGATGAACATTCACTTGCCATATTTCAAAATTATCCATAGCATATTCAGAAAGAGCATAGTGAAAAATTGGATCAAGGCCAGAAAACCATTATTTGGACTCTGGAGAAGCTGTTTTTCATACTACTACTTTATTCCATTAGTCCTACCTGGCAGAGGAAGAGATCAGCCCCATGACATGCTGCTGAATGGGATCTATGGGAATAGGAAATAGTCTATGCTCCTTTTTATCAAATATGGCAAAGACATTTTCCAACATTTTAGTTCTTTATTTGATGTCACAAAAGTTACAGCATGTTGTATAGAATGAAAGGAAACTTAACACAAAGACTTGTGCTTGTTGTTGTTATAAAATACAACGTGCTCTGATTTTAAAGAGTATGTTGTAACAACTGGCTGCTGTTATTTGCTGCATGCTTAGATCTAGGTATATTTCTAGTCTTGGAGAGGCTAAATATGCATTATTTTCTGTATTTGTTCTATAAAGTAGCACATGTATTTATTCATGTACAGAATAAGCATGGTTAAATGAAGTAATTATGATTAAAGCACTACAGGGTTTGGGGTCCCTTTACTAAATGGTGGATTAATGGGAAGCAATTTCAAAGGGTTCAAGTTTTTCACTTAAACAAAGTGTGACTGACATCAACTGACTGAGTTGCTGCTACAGTGAATAAACATTAAATATTACTTTGTATGGTCCAACTTGCACCCAAGACCTAGAGACATAAGTGGAAGTTCTCTGAGGTCCTCCTTTTACTTTCACCAGTCACAGTGACTGTTTTTGTAGGTCGACATTTGTATTGAATAAAAGGGGATTGTGTCTTTTATTAGATACAGAAGCATTGAACCAGTCAGTTAGCATGTTGTTGTGTTAAAGAAGGGGTTTTAAAATCTGTCAGGACAGCGAATGCCTAGAAATACAGACAAAACAGTGGCCTTCAAACAATAAAACACTGGCAGAGATGGAAGCACAGCTTACATCAAATAAAGCAGATAATGAGCAAACTAGACTAGGCTCTGTCAAGAAACAGTGTTCATTAGTGGGAGATACTGAAGAAGTTTTATCAGGTGCATCTGTACAGTGCACTCTTCTGTGGGCTACTCAAACATAATCAACTGCCCTTTTTAGTGGTTAATTGGGATTTCAAATGCATCTCCAATCAGTGCACCCCATCTAAGCAGAACCAAACTGAAATCAAAAGCACCTGAACATATATATTATGTTAATCATCTGATTTAGAAATACGGCATTTTATGAAAATATACCACCAACTTACATGCATTAGACTTTTTATTATTCCTTCCTTTAGCAAGTCAACATACAGTACTTCATCGAGTAATTAATTTCAGAAGAATATCCTATGGTTCATATTATTTCAGAATAAAACAATGTTCTTGATATATTTATTATTCATGGACTGGAAATAAATTGCTTGATTGTACCAGATACTGGGCATGTGCTGCCATTATGTTATGGTATCTTGGTTTCTATTAAAGCAAACATGTGTGAGATGGGATTATATGAAGATTATATGTTTAGTAATTTCTATTTGATTTGTGTTTTTACACCTTCAGTGACATCAAAACATTCCCAAAACAATTACTAGGTCACTGACTTTTATCCAAACTTCTGGCCTCATGCACCCTAGTGATTTTAAAGCGATTGTGATTTTGTTCCATTATGATAGTTGATAGTCTTGGATAGTTGGTTCACAGTTTCAGATCATTTTATATTGTGATACTGTTTATCATAAGCTATAAAGCATGATTTTGGATTCAATTTTTCCTTTGAGCCTAGCCTTATATTATATATTTACTGTTAGCTTCTGAAACAATAGAAATATTGACTTTTTCAGTGTTTTAAGTGTTAAATTTAATCAGGTTTCGTTTTTTATGTTCCAAAAACCAACATTTTTGGTAAAACAAGTGCCACATTTCTCACATCTCTCTCTATTTTGCTGTAAGTCATTCCATTGTTCTTCTAGAACAAAATCTTTTCTCCATACAGTTTGCTCCCAAACCCCACTATAGTTGCTTGTACTTAACCATGCACTAGAGAAGGCAGTATTATGGGCTCATCCAAGCAATTTAATTTATTATGAGGTTGTACTGACGTTGAAGCTGAAGCATTATGATTTGCTGAAATAATCCACTACCAAGTACAACTTTCAGATAAAAAATATATAACATCCTTTTCTTTTTTACAGGGAAGGCATGTTAAAACCGGACAACTTGCAGCGATTAAAGTGATGAATGTAACAGAGGTATGTATTTTATTTTTGCCTTAGTGCTAATATTGAACAGCTAAATGTTATAAGGCCATTACTTTGAATTTGGCTTTGTCGACTGTATTTCTTCTGCTGTGTGTGAACTGAAATCATGGACCGTTGCTGGGACATATAAAAAGCAACATATTTCTGGTTGAGGAGATTGTATTTTAGTTTCATATGAGCCATATATTTGAAAAAAAAGCATACTGACATATTCTAGACATGAAGCTTTGTTGCTTGACAGACCCTCAAATGATCTCTAAATTTGGTCTTCCCAGCTGGGAGCTTTAAATGACAGCATCTTCCATTACTAGTTGTGATGGTATTTTGCAATATGATGCAGATTGCTATTAAATTAACAACTAGTGTATTGTAGTGTAAAAAATACATGAAAGCTTAACTAAATAAAAATTTCCAGTTAATTAAAGGAAATTTAAGTGGATTATTATTAATTCTCTATGATTGCCAAGTCTTTCATAGCATATAAACCAAAGTTTATTTATCTGTTTCCAGAGATAACAAACATGTTGTTTCCTGCAGTCCTATGCTGCTTCTTCTGCACCCATTGTTTCCCCTTCCGTCATACGGAATCCATTCCTTTTGTTTATCTGAGCAAACCCAGTTTGTTGTATTCATTGTGACAGCTAAGAGAATCCTGCCAGATCTGCATAATAACTTGTCTCTTAGTCTAAGTTACTAAGATGCCTATTTAGCAAGGCACCAAAGCTGTACCTTTTCAGGTATCTTAATTGGTAGCATTGCTTCAATTGATTAAAATCTTCATTTGGGTAAGCAAATTGAATACACAAGTTATTGCAATTTTTTTTATTGACAAAGACAAAAATAGGTGATAGAAGGGGTGTCTCAAAGCCATGACGGCTATAAAAGTTCAGGGTTCCTACTGAGGCGAGAGGTCTGACCTATTCCCATAAGGAGGCTATCCACTACAGCACAACATCACCTCTTTTCCTCTTAACACATACAGTAGCAGTACAGTAATAAAAGATCTTGTAACCCATAACCACCAGTTTTTCATTTTCTAACATGTGACCAGTATATGTTACATGGTAACTATGTGTTACTTGATCTGGTGTAAATGCTGTGACTTATAAGTGTTTATTTCTGTAAACTTGGAATTGGAATTATGGTGAGGTGTTAATTTGTTATCCAATTTCCAAAACTGCTATACTAGTCTGGTCAGTGCATTTATATGTTTTGTGTGTGTGGTTGTTTTTTGTGGAAAATATTCACAGTTTTGGAAATTGTTGCTGTGTTCTGCATTTCCCTTTAGACCACCTCATACTGATATCTTAAATCATCTCTATTTTTTTTAGATTTGTGACACCTGCATAAGTTATATGCCCATTTAAAATAGTTCAGTGAGCATAACATGCACAGTAATACAGATTTTTTTCCCCCTCCCCCCATTCAGTGATATGGTTTAACTGGCAGGTAAGTGTAATTATTGCTTGAGATGATTTTTAGGAATAGGGTGAAGCAGAGGTTGAAAAGATGAAAGGACAGATGTTAACTCAGCATTCATTTAACTACAGAAATTGTGATTGGCGAAAAAATATTTGCTGATTTCAGATGGCCGTGCTGGACATTATTAAGTATGTTTTCCATGAAAATATTGCTACAGATTATAGATAGGCCTAACTTGTTATAAGAAATTCATTTTAATAAAATATTTAACGTCTTCGTTGATACAGAGGAGTCAACAGCTTTGAAAAAAAAACTATAAGTTGAATACAAAATACATATTTTCCCAATATGAATTGTAAATGACTTATGTCGTCAGTTTAGCATGAGAAACAACTGTATGGGGATAATTCACAAAAGTGGAGATAGCCCATATTTGGAGTAAAAGTGGTGGTAAACTGGTGTAAAATACTTTCTCCATATTCACAAACAGAAATCTGCCTAAATTCCGACTCAACTGACACTTTTCAAATTTTTTGTGAAAAACACTTTTATGAATTTGTCTTTCAAATGACATGAAAACAACATTGTAAATGCCATTTTCTAACAAAATTGTAAAAAAAGAATAAAGCTCAGTGTAACTATTCCCCGTGTGTCTAATCAATTCTAAAATAAACTGCTCATCTTTGGTTCACCCAATCTTCATTTCACACCTTGTAAAGGTGCCCCATTGGGGCATTATTATCATATTAATAAGGATTATAATTTTATAGTCAGGGCACAAGTTTCGGTCTAACCCTATAGGTGTAAAAGCCTCATTAACAAAACAAGTAAAACACTGATTAAATTTTAAAAAGTGTAGTTTATACTATTTATGCTATTTTACTAGTCTTATCTAGTGACGGGCAAATTTATTTGACTGGCTCAAATTTGGGGTGAATTCTGTGATTCGCCTCCGACGAATAAATACGCGAAATGCCCGTGAAAATTCACTGGCGTCCAAAACGAGAGACTGGCAGCGTTTTGTGGATTTCTCACGGTTTCGTGAATTTCTCAGGAAAATTCAGCGAAGCAAAATGCCCCAAATTCACCCATCACTAGTCTTATCTTAATGAATGAGGAAATATAAGCAACTTGAGTGATTATATCATATAAATCTAAAGCAAAAGTAAAGCTTCCCAGCCAATTTTTTTGTTTTAGCAGCATTGAGAAACTTGACTTAAGGTAATAAAACATATTCCTGATACAAATCCCTATATTAAGCAAAATAATGTATTGAGACCCTTATATCTTGGTATGGAAGTGGAATTCCACAAACATGTAGGCAGATTTAGATTTATTTTATACTTAAAAAAGATGTATAATTTTCCTAGGTAAAATAAACCCCTACCCGGAAATTGCAATTTGATGGCTGACTGACAAGTTTAGTATGAGCTAAATAAAAATTCAGAAAAAACGTTGTTAAAATGTTGTGAGAAAGACAAAATCTGAAAACTGTCTGTTTAAAAGACAAATTCACAGAAGTGAAGATAGAGGTTTGTGAATCTGGAGTGAAATCCGACATTTTCATCTCCACTTTTATTTTGTCTCAGTATCACCACTTGTGTCAATTCCCCCCATAGAGTTAACCCCTAGACTTGGGAAAGCCTTAATAAATGGAGTGCACCGAACAATACTGTATATTTTAATGTAGGCACAACATACACATGGAACAGTCCTAACTGAAGAATATGGAACGTACCCAATGCCATTTTTTCCATGAAATGATTGGTATGCACCCTGTACACCAGATGAATCAACATTGCCTTCTCTATTTGCACAGTTAAAGGGTTCCAGGACATTTTCAAAATCACTTTGTATATTTGTTTTATCAGGGGCATGATAGACTTACTAGGTATTTTGGGGACAGAGAGGCTTAAGAATCCCTCAGTATCCCAATGTGGGGTGCTGGCATGTTATTTACAGTATGTTACTCACATAGTAGTTCATAATTCAATAATCAATATACATAATTGCTGTTAAACCACATTGCCTAGAATATATCTTAATGAAACACAAAGAGTTTGGATAATTCTCGTAGTCTGTGAAACTGTGTGTAAAATGGGTTAGTGAAATGCAAACTACGTTTTCAGTGCAGGATTCGCCTGTGCTGAAATGCATATGGCCTGTGTCATTGCTACATTTGGCGTCTTGTGTAGTATAGCTTTGCACACAGTCTGAGCTACAGAGTAGCTGCAGGATGCTCCGGTCACAGAGAGGTCAGCAGGACTTCAGTCAGGAAATGGTGCTGTATCATCTTTCAGGGCGGGTGGGGAATGAAAGTCCCAAAATGAGAACGGTTACTAGAAATGGCTTTTTTTTTGTCAGTGCTTATGAAGCATTAATTGATTCCCCCTTATCTCTCATCTTTAAACATCATTTAATAGACAATCTTCAAGTCGAGTAAGTCTCTGTGGTGACAAAACCACAAGCAACATGCCACTACAGCCAATATCCCTTGCATGTTCTCTTTTTTAATATAGAAATTAATTTGGAGAAAAAATCAAATACAAGCACAGTACAAATGCAGGCTCTTTACTAAGGAATGGCAACCGTGGAATGCACTCTTGCATTGTGTCCCCAGATACCAGATATTTGTTCCTGGTAAGGCATGTATTAGGATTTAAAGATATAATATACCTGAGCATACTAACACCAGAGGGGCATGGAAAGATAGCAGCAGTATTGAGCAGCAACATAGCAAAGATATAATGAGCTGGAGAGAGTGCAGAGA
>CM044445.1:41025059-41035823 GCA_024363595.1 Xenopus borealis | reverse complement strand
TTCTCAAGCAAATATTGAATCTCTACCTCCAAACAGGTATCACATGTTTATAGGCTATATACAGGAAATGACTTCACAATCTGCATCCAAAACAATATTAACCCATACAGTATGTTAGCATCACAGATTATAAATACAAGTCATAGTCCCGATTCAAACCTAATGGATGTAAGGACTTGAGTTTGTTAATCCACCAAACTTCTCTCTTTTTGAGCTTAAGTTCTCTATCACCTCCTCTTTTCATTGGAGGTATAGTTTCCAAAACCATAAATTTAAGCTGATCTGCAGTATGTCCCATGTCTAAAAAATGTTTTGAAACAAGTAACTAAATATTGCCCAAATTGATACTAGAGCGATGTTGCGAAATACGTGGCTGCACCATCTGGGTGGTCTCACCTATATAGATGAGACCACACGGACACATCAGCACGTAGATCACAAATTTAGATAAGCATGTATAATAGCCTCGTAGCTGTATACACTGTCCCGTTTGGTTCCTGTCCGTTGGTTTAGAAAAAAGTGAAGTAGGTAACTGTCCCTCTTGTCCCTTATATATCAGGACATCTAAGAAATGTATTTTTTGGAGATCATAACATAGCGAGAAAGTGATAGACAAATGTACCTCATTAATCCTACGATGGAACCGCTGAAGGGAGGCAACGTCACCCCGCCACATCACAAAAACATCGTCGATGTATCTCCACCAGGCAAACAGTGTCCAGTGAAGTCCTCATAACGATATATGTGTAGTTGTTCAAGCCTAGCCATAAAGGCATTGGCATATGAGGGGGCGACATTGGATCCCATCGCGGCTCCACATAGTTGGAGGTAGTAACGTTCCTGAAAAGTAAAATAGTTACAACATAATATGATCTCCAGTGCCTGCAAAAAGAAATCCACTTGTATTGCAGAATACTGTATTCCTTCTTTCAAAATCCATTCACAAGCTTTCAAACCATCGCTGTGTGGTATTGATGTATACAAACTGGTCACATCTAGTGTGGCCAGTATTATATCATCCCCCACATTTGGAAGTGATTTAAGTCTTTGAAGGAAATGTCCTGTATCTCTGATGTAAGAGGTAGTGATGGGCAAATAAATTCGCCTTAGGCGAATTCGCGGCGAATTTCCGATATTCGCCGATGACGAAAGTTTCGGCTAAATGCTCAAGAAAATTTGCTGCGTGTTCTGTTTCGCCGTGCGTCTCGTTTCGTCGCGCGCCAAGTTCGTCACGCACTGAGTTTGTCGCGCACCGAGTTCGTTGCTTCAATTCAAAACAGCACAATCTGTGCAGTGAAAAATATTTTTAAAAATAAATTAATATATATTAAAATATGCCTTTTTAATGTTTCACTTTTTTAAATAATAATCACAGATGTTTTTAAGAAGCTGGCAAAATGGGAGGCCTTATTTTCTTTTGAAAAGATGAGTCCACTAACAATGCAGGGTATGTGTGTATACTAAGTGAAACCCGTGTAAATTGCTCTTCTCATTGACTCCAATGCTATTCAGCACATTCAGACACAAAGCAAAAGATGCCATTTTTTACAATTTTTTTTTTGGGTAAGATATATAAAGTAGGAGTAACCGGAATTTTAACCGTCAAAAAAACTCCTCAGTTTCTCAGTGATCACCCCAGATTCTACCATTACATCTAGTAGCGTTCTAATTTTCCGAATGATCCCCAACAGAGGATCACTAGACAGTAGTTTGTAAACCTGGCCATCAGCCAGCTGTCTCTCGATCTCTGCAACATATTGTACAGTGTCCATCACCACTATCACGCCCCCCTTATCGGAGGGCTTGATGGTGATATCTGTTCTCTGTGAAAGATTTTAAAGCCTCTCGCGTGCACCGAATTTTCAACACCGATACGCGAATTAGAGTGCTGGGCATCAAACCAATTCTGTATATATATATATATATATATATATATATATATATATTCTACAGTCTGGTCATTTCCCTATGGGACGAGACTGTAAATTATATCATTATAAAAGAACGCACCATTTATAACAAGGGTCCCCTGCATGCAGGCACGTCCGAATTGGATATTTGTAGCAAGGGCCAGTTACAGCACATAGAGTGTATAATATTGCTGGGATTATATGTTGATGGACCCTTAAAATATCTATTCGCCGCTGGCGAATAAATTCGCGAATCACCAGCGAAAATTCGTAAACGACGCGACACGCGTCAAAGTTGACGCGACGTGCGTCAAAAGCGTCCCGCGACACCTTTCGCAAATTTTTATAACTTTTTATTCATGCTTAAGTGCAACATTTCTGCAGAATTTTTCAGTGCATTGGGGATGATACAAACAGTGCAACAAACAGAAACAAATAAGAAGTGCAATTTCCTTTCTCCAGAGAGCCTACTTTTAAAAACTCTACTCTCAAACATGTAATTGTTAATGGAACATGCTTCCAGTAAAATGTACAATGCCACATGTTCAAGATAAGCCATATTATTTAGAACTATGATACACACATTCACATATAGCCCTTTCAAGTAAATATGAGTCCCATTGTGCATCTGGATAAATAAAAATAAGTTTAAATTTTAAAGGTGTCTTCATATGGTAAAAATGCAATATTAGTCCTTAAATTGTTTCATTTCAAAGTATATATTCAGTTTAACCAAAATGGCTAAAAAGGTAAAGATTCTAATAAAAAAATGAATAGCACTAAGTAGGCAAGTGGGAAACGAAAAAGATTAATATATGAAAATATATGATAACAAAAAACACTACAAATTTCACTAAAAGTTCACTAAAACTGCAATAAGATTTCAAAAAGGAAAATTCACATTATCACAATATTCCTGTTTAGGATGGAAGTTATAGAGTAAATGATTATGTAATCCCTCTGCCTCCCTCTGGGAGAAGTTGTCTCCCGATCATATCTGTATCATTATACTTCAATCCAAGTACTTTGTAATAAAAATGATGACTACCTAGAGATTATTGGAGTTCTACTTTAGATAAGTAGCGGGTTGAAATGCAAGTTGCCATTCTTTGATTTATGGGCAAAGATTCCAACACTGATGGTGGGAAAACCAATATTGCTTAAGAATCAATTTAACAATCCAAGGGTCATTATTATTTAAAATGCTATCAAAAGGTACAGTTATCTCATATTACACATATATGTTGTCCATGTGTTACAGAAAGCCATCAGGGATATGAGCACAAACTATAATATATGCGAGTGGCATAGCCCAATTCTGTCAATGGCTCCCCAGAGTTGCTCAAATCCCCAGAGGAAGATGGAGGATATATCATAAATACACCACCGCTACAAGTTCAGTGGATGCCTTCTGTCAGCCATGGATAAATGCTAATTATTCCATGCACTCACAGAGCCTAAGTAATTATAATTTTTCATTTAGTGGTTTTCAGTAGGCTAAAGTAAGCAGGTTACCATTGTATGCTTTTCGTACTGTGGCACAATCCTTTACTTCCATATGGCACAGTTCAGACAGAATGTAACACAAGAAAAACTGATTATCCAAAGAAAGCATAAAAAAGTGCATAAATCCTCAAATGTTTAAAATATGTTTACTTCTTAACCTGTGGATGCCACTAAATACTTTCCTCATTACAGTGATGTGTAGTTATTTGGCTGGAACGCTAACAAAGTGGAAAAAATGGCATACCCACAATTATTTCTAATGCTTCAGTCTGGTGTCCTTCTTGGGTCCTCTCCTGATTCACATTTCTTTTTCTCTTCTATAAGTATCAGGTTCTCTATTGGCCTTCAGTGGCTGGATCATACACATTGTATGGCTTCAGTCCAGTTACAAGGGCTCCTATTATAGCAAACATGCATAAAACTGTTAGGGGTCTTAACATGAGAAAACTCAATAAAGCACACCTAGCAACAGTCTTGGGAGGCAGGAAAACCTGGCTACATGATTTAAAAAAACATAACATGTAGAAATGCTGGTTGCCATTATTATTTCAATTGCCAAAAAGAAAACACTTAAACATCCAAAATAAACAACATGAGGCTCCTTTTTAATATGGACATATTTTTTTACAAACTGAAATCACACTTTGATTGCGAGTAATCCCTCTGAGAAGATCATCACAGTTGCTGTGGAGAACATCGTAATAATGTTTTATTAGACAAGAGTTTGTTTATTATATTGTTCTCAAATGCCATTTCTAATAAGCTCCATCTCTGTGTCTAATTAAACCAGATCATAATGATTCTGTTTTTCAGGAAGAAGAGGAGGAAATAAAACTTGAAATAAACATGCTGAAGAAGTATTCCCATCACAGAAATATTGCCACGTATTATGGGGCATTTGTGAAAAAAGGTTTGGCAGGCCAGGATGACCAACTATGGGTAATAATTTGGATTATTTCTACATACAAATTACTATAATTATGAAAATGTATTGCTAAAGAGTCCACTAAAGGACAAGGGGAGTCAGCACATGACAGGCTTTTAAAGTGCAAAAGAATAATCCAACCTGCACACCCTGGCCTTCAGTGATTATACGCCCGGTGCTCGATGGTGGAGGGGTCGGCACCCTCCCAATATAACAAGCAGAAAATCCAACGGCACACAAGGCAGGTACAAGCAGGGTCAGGGCCCTTGCAATTTTATTTGTGAGTGCCCCAAACATTGCACTCACAAATAAAGTTGCAAGGGTCCTGATCCTGCTTGTAACTGCCTTGTGTGCCATTGGATTTTAGGCTTTTAAAGTGCCCACAGTGCACCACATTCTCCTTTTCTAGGTCAGGAGCTTGGTCAGAGTTGAATTTTTCCATTTACTGAGACATGGCAGAAATATGATTACTTCTTTTTGTTGTTGATAAAAGGCATTAGAAAGGTGGTAATTCTCCAAAATTAAATAGAAATCTCCATGAATGATGGAACAATTGTCAATTTGGCCCCACACATACTGTATGAAGTTGAAACCAAAACAATGTACTTTTCATCTTGGCTGCAATTAAAAGCATTATATATAACACAGAGTTCACTGTTTTTGTAGCTGGTAATGGAATACTGTGGAGCAGGCTCAGTTACAGATTTGGTGAAAAAGACCAAAGGCAACTGTTTCAAAGAAGACTGGATTGGATATATCTGCAGAGAAGTTCTCAGGGTAAGTCTGAGGTTTTTAGACATTTTGGATATGTGCTCCGTTTGCAGTCCAGCATCTAGTTGTGTCTCCTCTTAGACCATAACAAATTTGTAGATTTATGTAAATATTATTTTAAGGTAGCACAGCTATAGTTTCATGGCCCATCAAGATTCCTGATGAAAGCAGCTACATCAAATCTCACCTTTACCCTTTAACTTCAATTTGATTGACAACCACAGACTATGGTATCCTCTGCAGTAAGTTTATCAACTTCTTCAAATAACACCATACTCTAAAGCAGGGGTGTCCAAACTTTTTACAACATTGGCCAGATTTGGTGAGGCGAAAATTTTTTGGGGTCGACCATTCAGGGCTGAATTCCATGGATGAGCAAAAACACATGCGTCCGTGGATTTCAGCACTTAGCTCAACCACAGCGAAGTCAGCTGGACCATTATTATTTATTTGGCATACTGCTGTTAATCAGCTGTGTGGGGCTATGGAGGGGACAATATATTTGCCCTTATGACCTCGTGTGTTGCCCTCATTCCTAATTAATAAGGAAAAACAATACTGAAGGCAAATTTATTTATCTGAAGATGTGGAATCTAGGTTGAGACAAATACAGTTTTAATCTGGCATTTTATCTAAAACTAAAGAAATAATCAGGCAAAATGTTATGCAAAATGTCCCCTTTGATATACTTATTATTATATTATTATTATTATTACTAACTGGGCAATGGGCAGTCCTTTGTGACATGAATGTGACGGGAACCGAGCATTTCAAGCACGGCCGCATTCATATCCATCCTGGTCCGCAGTTTAGACACTCCTGCCCTAAAGCAATCATTGAGCTCTGAACATGGGAATACTTATACTTAGTTTTAGTGTGCAGCTTTCTGTGTTCAAGCTTTGGCCAACATGGGAAGGTGGATAAGGGGCAAAGCACCCAAACATGACCGTAAAGATAGGTACAATTGCAAAGCTAAATACCATACTACGCACAATTCTGAAGATCCTTTACTATTTTTTTTCATTTAATTAAGTGATACACCCTAGTTTGAAATTGTGTTTAGGGACAAGCAAAATTATTTTGCCAACAATAAATTTGGGGCAGAATTCTGCATTTTGACAAATAAAATAAGCACATTGTCGTTGTCAGCAGTTAAGGATGCTGAGACAACAACTTCATCCACTTTTCCTGCAAACCTGGCAGGCTGAACTGCTACTGTACATGGAGATTTCCACTTATTTCCCACTAGTCATTCCTCTTTGGTCACAAGGTCATACTACTTCCTGGTTTACATAATAGTGTAGGAAGTTATGTAGGTTGTATGTATATAAGTATATATATATTTTCTATATATCGCTCTTTGGGGGAAAAGCATTATACAGCAAAACAATAAATTAGTAGTAACAAACAAGGGGTCATTGAAATAAAAAGTAGTAGTGGGGGGTGCAACCAAGCTTGCTCTGAGAGGACGGAGGTTTCGGCGAGGAACATATCGAGAAACAAGAGATGAGATGTAGTTAGGTGCAGAGGAATGAAGGAGGATAATTCAGTGTTTAATACAGACTGTAGGAGGGAGAGATCGGCGTTAGGGAGGCCTGTTAGTAGAAGATTACAGTAATCTAGTCGGGATAGAATAAAAGCATGCATGAACATTTTTGCAGGTGAAAGGAAGGGACGGATTTTGGCAATACTGCGTAAGAAAAAGTAACAGGTTTTGACAGTGGTGTAAATATGATCAGAGAAGAGTCAAAGATTACCCCCAGACCAGGGGCGATCCAGTCGATTTTGCCGCCTGAGGCGGCCTTCAATATTGCCCCCCTCACTCGCTCACTTTTTCAGTGAAAGACAGGGGTAGGGGGGGTCCACAGCGCAAGTGCACGCTCTGCACTAGAAGAGCCTAATTTCCTGGTTGAAAAAAACGTAAATGTGGCTCTTAGTTACCAGGAGTGGCATTTTTGCCGTCCCTGGTAACCAGGGGGGCGCTGCTGCCTGAGGCGAGTGCCTCAACTCGACTCATTGGCAGAGCGCCCCTGCCCCAGACAGTATGCTGAGTTCACAGGGTTAATGAGCATGCTATCAATAGAGATAGTAAAAAGGGGAGTAGGACCAGGCTTAGGTGGAAAGATGATTAATTCAGTTTTTGTTAGGTTGAGTTTGAGGTTCATCCAATTTGATATAGCTAAGAGGCAATTAGAGATGTGTTTCTGTTTCAGCTGTTAATGAAGGGGTGGATAAATATATTTTGGTATCATCAGCATACAGATGATAATTAAAGACAGATTGTAAAGGGAGAACAACAGCAGACCAAGTACAGAGCCTTGTGGCACCCTCACACAGGGCTGCCATTACAAATCACGTGACCCTGTACAACATTATTTTCAACACACAAGCTATAAAAATCTATTGATGGTCAGGGCCCCCTTATAAGGTAAAAAAACTGTGGCTCCAAGGCCCCCATAAAAGTTTTTTTTTTCATTGGTGGTCAGGGCCCTCCTACAAGTTCAAACAAATAATTGGTGACCAGGACCCCCATAAAAGTTTTTTAAAAAGAAATATTGGGCCCCCTTATAAGTAAAAAAAAATTGTGGCACCAGGGCCCCACTTACGAGTTAAAAAAAAATTGGGCAGCAGAGAATATTTTTTAAAGAAAACATTGGTGGCAAGGCCCTGTTCAGTAGAATGAATGGGACTTCAACTTCACCTCTTTTTGTGACTTTGGGTCTTTTTGCCACTTCAGGACCTAAATCGGCTGTTTTCATAACTTCAGGTCTTTTTGCCACTTCAGGACTTTGGGTCTTTTTGCCGCTTTGGGACTTCGGGTCTTTTTCGCTGCTCTCGGGACTTTTGGTCTTTTCGCCAATTTTGGGACTTCGGGTCTTTTCGCTTCTTTCAGGACTTCGGGTCTTTTCTCTGTTTTCGAGACTTCGGGTCATTTGTCGCTTTTGGGACTTCGGGTCTTTTTGCTGCTTTCGGGACTTCAGCTGTTTCGGCACCTCGGCTTTTCAGGATGGACGAGGCAGTGGCTTTGATGCAGTCAAGGGCAGCCCAGCTATTTCAAAAAGTGCAGCACAGCCTGGCCCCCATACAGAAGTACCCCCGTGCCCCCCTGATGGCTGCCCTGTGACCACATTAAGTGGAACTGGAGATGAAGTGTTGTTGGCATAGGAGACAGGTTGTGGCCTAAAATACAAGACTAAAACATCAAGCTGGAGCACTAATAACTTCAAAGAATATATCTGAAACAATAGAAGCAAATATATATTTATTTGTATATTTTTAACTAAGAGGCTCTTCTTTTGTGCTACATGCAAAAGTTTTTTCTCTCCTTCCACGGCACTTCTAGACTTCTAAATATTTTTAGTGTTCGCAGAGAGTTTGTGTAACCACAGAAAATAAAGCACTAGCATACTTGTGAAACCACATTTAAAAACAATTGTTTGTCCATACTACTATAGAATAGGCAATAGTGATGGGCGAATTTATTCGCCAGGGGCAAATTCGCAGCGAATTACCGCGATTCGCCGCTGGCGAATAAATTCGCGAATCGCCAGCGAAATTTTGCTTGGCTAAAATTTGCCGGAAAAACGAGTCGACGAAAGCGCCAAAGTTGCCGCGTCTAATATTAGTATGTTATTTTTGGGCTAAATAAATCAGTTTTTTGCATTACTACAAATGACCTTGTGTGCTGCTGGTAAGCTTGCTAGATACATTTCATTGACTACATTGACTATGGGACAGGCTGTGGTTTTCCAGTTCAGCACCAGACACACCAGAACTTGGTAGTCACCTGTTTGAGCATTTCACCTTTGTGACTTATAAGGCTATGAAGAATCATAAGGGAATGCTCTTTTCTGCATCACTATAAATGACCTTGTGTGCTGCTGGTAAGCTTGCTATCTTCATAGCCTTATATCATAGATATTACCTAGTACAATAATCAATTCAGCATGCTGTATAATATTATTATATTATTATCTCTCTCTCTCTCTCTCTCTCTCTCTCTCTCTCTCTGTCTATATATACATATATATATATAAAAAAGTATTTAATGTTGTCATTAAATAATTAATTATATTATGTGCATTATGCATTTCCCTAAGATTTTGTTATTTGTGAGCTGTATTCTGCTTTTTTAGCTAAACAGTAAACACTGTGAACCAAGAATACTAAATATAAGATTTTTTTTAAATCCATAGGTTAGTAGGCCAGAGTAGGCAGAGTTGTATTAGAGTAGTATTTTGATCACCTTACACCTACATGTGTTTGTATTAAAAAGATTTGCACTTTTTAAGGAAATCAAGTCATAAAACCATGCATTTTAATTTAGTTACAGTGTTGGACTGGCCTACAGGGATACCAGGAAAACTCCCGGTGGACCCAGGTGTCAGTGGGTCGTCTTGCTTCTAACAATTTCAGGTTCATTCCCTATTTCTTTATGTGGAAAAAGAGGCTTAATAATGGAAGAATAGAGTATAGTAAGTAGATCTAAAAGAATAGGAGAATAAAGAGGTAAAGTGAGGAGAGAAGGAATAATAGTTTGGAAAGTTGGGCCCCTGCTCTAAGGTTTTCTGGTGGGGCCCTGGCTGGCATCCCAGTCCGACACTGATTACTTAATTGAAAGTATTGCACCGGGGGTTGTTATTTACATTTCCCTTGTATTAAAACAAAGTGTTTTTTGCATTGTGCATGTCCTTTTCTGACACCCTCCATCCATATACATGCTAAGTTGAATATCAGTTAAGTTTGTTTCTGCTCTTTATGGCTGCCAAAATTATATTTGGGTCAGAGATTCTCTGCCACTGTTGAGACAAAAAACAAAAATACACGCTCCATCCATATTTTGGCACCAGATCTTGCCGTGATTACTTTGTACATCAAAAGGCAAGTATAACGTTATCTGTGATTCAATGTTTCTTCCACGCCTACCATGTAATAATATTTTATTTAAGGTTTAAGTTTTAAGGATTTAGGGCTCTGATTACAACTGCCAATGTCATTTATAGACTGACTGGACTTATCCAGTGTCAGTGACTTCTATTGAAAGTTCTTTTTTTATACGTGCATCACTATAGCAGATGAAAGCCAATCAATGCTAATTTCTGAAAAGCCTGGTTATGACAAAATTAGGATTATGGAGTAGATTTCATTGTATACAGTTTGAGGTGATAAGAACATAGCTTATAAAATGTCACTGCTATTGATTACTGGACCTGCTGCAGGGTTGCTACTTTTATTACATTACTAGCACAGAGAGTATACAATATATTAACAAAAGTGTTTTTTAATGCTCAGACTGTCCTCAGGCTCGGGCTCCATTCTGACTTGAATATCCTTCAATGATGGTTTTGCATTATACTGCCAAGTCCCATTTTCTGAAGAGAATTTTAAATGAAGTTGTTTTTGTAGGGTTTGGCACACCTCCATGCGCACCATGTTATTCATCGGGATATTAAAGGCCAAAATGTTTTGCTGACAGAAAATGCAGAAGTAAAGCTGGGTGAGTTTCTGTTAATCATATGCTTAATACCTGCCATGCTGCATGTGAAATATAAATCATGTTATCTGCTAATGCACGATTCTGTAACAGCTCATAAGTTAACTTAAAGGGGTGGTTCACCTTCAAGTTAACTTTTAGTATATTGTAGAAGGGCC
>CM044445.1:40991661-41023958 GCA_024363595.1 Xenopus borealis | reverse complement strand
TCATTTCTGAAATAATCAAGTTTATCTTCACTATTCCTCACACAGCATCTGTTTCATGCAAGAGTTGGGTGTCAGATAATCAATGAAAGTTAGATCCAATGTGTCTTATAGGGGACTCCTTTTCATCTAGAAGATGTATTAGAGCTCACTATTAAAATCAGTTATTCCATTAGATTTTGTTTGTACTGGAAGCAATTATTTGAGTGAGCTCTAATGCATCTGCTAGGAAAGGAAGCCCCCCTATAAGATATTGGATCTAACTGTCATTGACTATCTGAAGACAGAATGAAGAGAAACAGATGCTGCGAGAGGAATAGTGAAGATAAACATGATTATTTCAGAAACAATGAAGAATATTTAGATGATTGTATATAGAAAGTTTCTTATTTCAGTGTGTGGAAGCTTACTCGATATTTCAATATTTTCAATATTTAATTGATTGTGTTTACAAAGTTTCTTATTCCATTGTGCTGGAGCTTATGTTACATTTTTAATTTCACAGTAATTCCCCTTTAAAAAAGGTTTATGGAAATCTAAGTGGAAAAATTGGTATTGGCCCTGACCTGTTAGCCTCTATGTACAGAGTTTGAGTTAACCACAAGCTCATACTGTAGGTGCTAGATATCAAAAGTGCGGTCACCCACAAGGTTAACCCCTTGTGGAAAAATTATATATTATATATTATAATACGCATGTGCAGGGCATGATAAGGGGAAATGGTTAGTGTAGTGTAAGGGCCCTTAGCCATACAGAAAACAATCTCATCATTAATTAGAAGATTGTACAAACTTACAGCACACCACTCTGCATAGTTAGCGAGTACAGAGTGAGTACAGTAAATCTGCTGTTTGCACCCTATACACAATGAATACAGTAATTCCAATCAGCACATTTACACCAGGGACAGTTACAGATAGGAACAAGTGCTTCATATATGGCACTGTAACAGACACATCCATTTGAGCTTGTAGCAAAGTATTATAATATTTACAATTTTTAAAAGATCTTTGTTCTTTAATATTACTCTGTAATTAGAGTAATATTTAAAACAATGACATTCAAACCCAAAGTCCTATATTTAGCACTTTGAGCGCTTCCTTGCTTATTACAGGAACTGTTCATCTCTGAAAGAGTTTGAGAGGAAGATCACTTCTGCACATTAGCCAATCTTTATTCCTCACAGCTGTGCTAACATGTGAGAACTCTCAAGTGGAGGCCACAGAAAATCAATGCGTGGCTTAGCAGTGCAAAGAAACAGGATGTTGGATGGTTTCTCTGCGACACACCCAAGGTTCAGTGTAGTCATAAAATGAGACCAAGTGTCTATAACGCCCAGGATGTTTTTACCTCACTTCACTATGTGCGGTTTCTTTTATACAACTGAAGCCTTGCTTGTATATTTTTATTTCTCGTAATATTTTTGTTAGAGATGGGCATATCAGAACCCTTTGCCCCAATGAAATTATTTAAGCAGTGCTTACAATTGTAAAGAAACAAACAGATAGTATAAGAACCAGCATAGGGTTAGGCTTTTTAATCAGTACAACACCTAATATGCGACAATGCTAGGCCTTAATGCATTAATGCAGTCATAAATAATCCCTTCTGCTTAGTATACATAATGTACAGTAGACACAAAGGATACATGTGCAAGTACGCTTTCCTGTAGCACAAAATTGATAGCTATAATGTAGAGGTCTGGCCGTGATTTTGTGGGAAAATATAGGGAGTTAAGTGCTATATTCAGCTCCATGCTTTCAGGAAATATTCCACAAACCTGCAATTCCTAACCTCTTAGCGCTTTAGAAGAACATTATATTTGGACAGTTTATGTACAAGTAATTATTGGAGCGTGTTTGGAGATGATTGGGAAATGTTTCAGGTAAACCTCAGCAAAGCAACTGAGCCGTTTGATCGATGGCTATAAATACATAATTGATGGTTGCCTGAGAAAATGTGACATTCTTTTATTTCCATCTCCACAAAGATGCTATTTTAGAATTAGTTCCCCCCACACTGCAATTAGCTTGAATGAGCCATATGCTGGTTACCATCACTCAGAAAAGTTCTTCCATGAATTAGAATTGCATGTGTGTGTGTGTGTAAAAAGGCTTTTGTTTGTTTTTGAAAAAAAGGGATGCTGGCAAATGTTCACTTGATTTATTATATAATTTCTATTCCTTCTATAACAGCATCCCTGCTGCAGAAACACAAAAGCGGACTTGGTTGTACAGGGGAAAATGAAAGAAATTGAGGACCTGGGCAATGCAGATGAAATTGGGCCCATACTAGGATAAAAGTTGAATGTTTAGCATGTGGTCAACCAGCACCGCTAGTGGTAATAGTACTCATTCTGCTGCCTGATGTGACCCTTCAGACCACATCTCATTGTGTGAGGCCTCTGTTTGCTATGCAACTGAATAGTATCTTGTTTATCAAGATCTTTGCCAGATTTGGCCACCCACACACTTGATTATTAGACTGGAGAACAAGGTTCACATTAAGCTGTGGACTTAAAGAGATCCATCAGGATAGGACCATAATCAACATGTTGATGATATCTCTCTCAAAAAGCCAGAGATGGGCTAATAAGCTGCTGAATCAATCTGGGAGGTTGGATTTGAAAGCTTTTATCAACCCCTGTATGGCCACCTTGAGATTTAGTATTGTGCTGCTGTAATAGCAACTAAAGAACTAGTGGCTGGTAACAATATACAGTATAGAGGTGTCTAATACATATCATTTGCTATTTCACATTGTGAAGCTAGCCATCACTAACTTTATATCATACGGCAAGAATACATTTAATATGTGCACCTTTTTGAGTATAGTGAGGATTATAAAAGACTACTCTGTCTACAAAGTACTTATCTTAAAGGTTTAAACTGTAAAACAACAGTAAAACAGACATTTAAAAAAACTTTACCCAAAAGTTGAATTTTCCATTCCCAAACTGGATGACTTTGCAAAACCAAGCTCATTTCCTTTCAATTACCACACATTGGGCATTCCATATGAATAGAGTGACAGCTAATCACAACAGTAGATCTTTTTGCAATTTAGAACTTTAAAGGAGAAGGAAAGCTACCTATTACCAATAGATTAGCCACAATAATATAAACTGTGATAGTATATTTCTTCTACAGAATGCTTTACCATCCCTGAGTAAACAGCTCTACAAGCACTCTCAGTTTGTTTAGGATAACAGGTGCCATATTAGCTTTCTGTGACATCACTTTCTGCCTGAGTCTCTCCCTGCTGGTTCAGAGCTCTGGGCTCAGATTACTGCAGGGAGGGGAAGAGGGATGGGGGGGGGAAAGGGGAGGGGGAGATGGAAAGAGAAGCAAACTAAGCATGCTCAAGCCCTAGCCATGGAGCTTTATGCTGAAAACAGGAAGTCTGATACAGAAGGCCATGCATACACAATAGAAGGAAATAACTGCTGTGTTTCTTTTGACAGATAACTCAGAACAGCATTACTTTGAAGGTTTACTGGTGTATTTAGATAGACCATTCTAATAAAGCTTACTTACTTTTAGCCTTTCCTTCTCCTTTAAATATTGTCTGCAAAAATAGCTGCATCAATACCAGTAATTACCATGGCTAACAGTCTGTAGCATTTGGAGTCAGTTGGTGCATTTGGTCACAGCTACTACACTGGTCTCTCTCACTTGTGGTGCAAATTATTACTGTCATCCTTGGAAACCTGGGGAAATACACTTTCTGCCTTATTCTAAGCATACAATTGTGACTCCTCACTTGCACTTATAAGGAATGAGTTAAGAATACTCATTTCGAATTAAAGTAAATGTTGAAAAGGCCTTTGTTTGTCTCTGAAAAACAAATCTGCCGGATATTCAGCTGAGCCATTATATAATTCTAATGCCTTTTCAATTGTATTCCCACTGAAGAGACATCCAATTCTCACTTGGCTAGCATACTAGAATAGTGTAGTTACTCTTCTGCCATAGGATATGAATGCCTGGCCCTATTTCATGCCTGTTTTGTTTTCAGTGGATTTTGGTGTGAGTGCTCAGCTGGACAGGACCATAGGGAGAAGAAACACTTTCATCGGAACACCATACTGGATGGCACCCGAGGTCATAGCATGTGATGAAAACCCAGACTCAACATATGATTACAGAGTGAGTATTCAACCAAAGCATATTTTCACAAAGGAAGCACATACTGCTTATGTGAATACAAAGAAATGCTTTGTGTCGTTAGTCATCTCCTATTTTGATAAACACAGGACTTACCAGACTTTCCTAAAGGAAGTATGCTGACTGTGACAGAATCACTTCCTAAGAGTTTTTCTGGGGAAGAGTTATTGTTAAAGTACTTTCTAGATACTCATTGGGGGATAAGGAGGCCTATGTGTAAATAAAGCACAATATTGTGGCTGTTGTTTATTTCTATAGCAGCTCTTTATTTTAGTACATAGAAAATCGTGGCCCCATGTTTAATTACTCTACCAGACAGCATGAAGAGTATTTTGATGTGTTTATGAATCATCTATCTTTTTTGCATTATAATTGTGTGGGCAGGGCTGCCATCAGGGGGGACAAGTGTCCCGGGCCTGGGGCTGAAGGGGGGCACTTCAGTGTTGCATTTTTCCAAGAGCCGGGCCCCCCTTACCAGCACCGAGCCTGTGCGGCTTCTTCCGATGCTGAATGCGGAAGTGCCGAACAGAAACAAAGTCCTGAAAGACACGAAGGAGCCGACACTGAAGTCCTGAAGCGGCGAAAATACCCAATGTCACGAAAGGACCTGATGCTGAAGTCCTGAAGCCACGAGTTCAATTCTACACCAATGTGGGGTTTTTTTTTGGGTTTTTTAATCCCCTGGCCTCAAATGTTTTCTTTTAATACTCTATAGGCCCCTGCCCCCAATTTTTTTTTTTTATATTTTATGGGGCACCAATTTTTTTTAACTTGTAAGGGGGGCCCTTGCGCCAATGTTTTTTTTACTTTTTTAGCGCTGATGTCTGTGTGGTCTTTTTAACTTTGATGTGGATTCGGCGGGGATTGGGGAGGGGCTTGGGTGCCTGGGTGGGCAGAGCCCAGGGTGCCCTGACAATTTTGTTGTGCAGGGCCCCGTGATTTCTAATGGCGGCCCAGTGTGTGGGTACTACCATGTTGGTTTTATAGGGCATTTTTTTTCTTACACTGATGGAGCTCATTAAGCTGGCCAAATGTTTCTGCTGGATTTCACTGACCCTAGGTAATAAGCAGAGCACATTCCTGGGAGGGAGGTCACAGCATGGATGGCACATGCATTAATTAAAGGTCTAATATTATTATTAAGCCACATCTTTTGGATCAGACTTTCTGATGCCAAAAACCCAGAAAAGTTGCCAGGAAAAAAGTGCAACTTTTTCTGGATCTGTTATGCGACAAAACTGCAACAACTCCAAATGAGAAAATACACCAGCTAATACCTGTCAAAAAAACACATAGAAATCAATGGCAGATGTCCCTTTTACAATTGGAAGATGTTTCTTTGATTCAGGGTTTTGTGAGGACTCACCCTGGTGGTCTAGTGGGCCAGAAGGGACACCTGCCACGCCTCTGGCAGGGACGCCTGTGCCTCGTGGTGCTTCTCCTTCGGCTGCCAAGACTACTAAGGCATGAACTTCTGTGTTTTACGTGCCGTGTGCATGATGTCATCATGCTGAGCAGTGCTAAATTCTTAATATTTAAAGGGGCTTTGAGCTCAAACTCATTGTTGTTAGGTCTACTTAGTTAGTTCCTGGGTGTGCTTTTGAGTCTATTATCTTCTGGTTTTGATCCTTGCCTGTCTGACTCTGCTGAATTTTGCTAAATCCTCACCCTTGCCTGTCTGACCTAGCTTGAAGTCCGCCTGTACCGACCTTGGCCTGGCTGACTACGCTTTTTGGCATCTGCTCCTCCTGAAGCCAAAGGCTGAACATTGAGCCATGACCAGGATGCTTAGCACTTCTTCTGAATTTAGGGAGCTGTACTTCACAGGTTCAGGTGTTTTTGACACAGAATTTTGAGCAACAATATGGTTTTCTGCAACTTTTCCCCTTTGTGCTTTTTCAGTTCAGATTTTTTATTAGATTTTATGACATTCATGGTTTTAGAGAAAGTGAGTTTAGTCCTGGTTTCAAAAACCTTTAAAACCACTAAAATGAGGCTGTTGATAAATAGGCCTCCACATGTTTGGTCTCTAGACCCACACTTTGAAGTTACTTCTAAATGAAAGGCAAAATAATTGATAAGCATTTGCCCTAAACTTTGCTTTATGACTGCCTAGTATTAAATTAGTCCCCTCACTCAAGTGTTAAAGGGAACCTGTCATGGGAAAAAAAAAATTTTCAAAACACATCAGTTAATAGTGCTGCTTCAGAAGAATGCTGCACTGAAATCCATTTCTCAAAAGAGCAAACAGATTTTTTTATATTTCATTTTGAAATCTGACATGGAGCTAGACATTTTGTCAATTTCCCAGCTGCCCCAAGTCATGTGACTTGTGCTCTGATAAACTTCAATCACTCTTTACTGCTGTACTGCAAGTTGGAGTGATATCACCCCCCCCACCCCCCCAGCAGCCTAACAAAAGAACAATGAGAAGGTAACCAGATAACAGCTCCCTAACACAAGATAACAGCTACCTGGTAGATCTAAGAACAGCACTCAATAGTAAAACCCATGTCCCACTGCATCCCATTCAGTTACATTGAAAAGGAAAAACAACAGCCTGCCAGAAAGCAGTTCCCTCCTAATGTGCTGGCACAAGTCACATGACCAGGGGCAGCTGGGAAATTGACAAAATGGCTAGCCCCATGTCAGATTTCAAAACTGAATATAAAAAAATCTGTTTGCTCTTTTGAGAAATGGATTTCAGTGCAGAAGTCTACTGGAGCAGCACTTTTAACTGATGCGTTTAAAAAAAAAACATGTTTTCCCATGACAGTTTCCCTTTAAGTAATAAAATAAAGCATAAATACAGCAGTATGTCTCTGAGATCATATATTGTACTGTATAAGAAACTAGAGTCTTGAGCCCAGGACAAATGTTTTCTACCCCCACATGGTTTCCAGTTTACTTGTTATTTCTTTGTGGTTTTAAAACATGAGTATAGACATCTGTTAATGATATTATAGTAGTCATATTTTAACTTCATACTTACATTTGTTTACTTCTATGTTGCAGTGCATGCCTTCTAGGTCTTTAGCATTGTATTTATTATGCCAGAAAACGTTAAGCAGGGTTTTTAAAATATATTCTTAATTATATTTTCCAAAACAGTAATTTCTGTATTGTTATAGATAATGTTATAGATAATTTATAGGGATATTATAAACCCCTTTGAAATTGCTAATACAGAATACAGTCAAATACATTATATACAGGTCACAGAACCCCCAGGTGACTTCATAATAAATTAATATATAATATATTAAAAGTACTAGTTGAAGGTAATTTAAACCTATTCAAGTCATTCGATAGGCTATAGATTACAGTTTAGACCTGTCAATGTCAGAGCCCCACATTATTGTTGGAGTGATGAGTAGGTTAAAGGGGTCTTTAAAGGGGAACTATCATGGAAATGAACATTTTATACAAGCTTCTTCGTACTGAAGTAAGTAAACTTTCTAAATATAATCAATTAAAGAATCTGCATTGTTGCTGAAACAATCATGTTTATCTTCACTATTCCTCTCTCAGCATCTGTATCTCTTAATTCTGTCTTTATGCAGCAGTTGGGTGTCAGATGAATGATCCAATATATCTTATAATGGGGGCTTCCTTTACTAGCAGATGAATTAGAGCTCACTCAAATAACTGATTCAAGTAGAAACAAAATATAACAAAATACCTGCCTTTTGCACAAATCCTGCATGTAGAGAGACATGATGTCTTGTTATTTTAATAGAGTGAGCTCTAATATATCTTCTAGGCAAAAAGGAGTCCCCTATAAGATATAATGGATCATTCATCTGACACCCAACTCCTGAATAAAGACACAATGAGGAGAATGCTGCAAGAGGAATAGTGAAGATAAACTTGATTATTTCAGAAACTGTACAGAATTTTTTTGTATTGCTTATTTCACTATGCTGAAGCGTATAATACATTTTCATGTTTGCGATAGTTCCCTTTTCTGTTATCTGATGACACTGGCTCATTTACCATGATTTGTAGAAATGTATCAGTTTCACAACAGCTTGCTAGAGTAAAGCAAACTTCATCTATAGACACAATCTCCTGCAGGGCATAAATGTTTTTCTGCCTGTTCACTTACTTTTCAGAGCGACCTCTGGTCTTTGGGAATAACGGCTATAGAAATGGCAGAGGGAGCTCCACGTAAGTATTGCATAATATCACTGGTATTGCATCTCATTGCATCTCATCAGTAGGGCAAAACTCTTAAATTAAAAAACATTATGATTAGGCCTGTTACACGATAATCTCTCCAGACACAGAGTGGTTATTTATAACAATATATAACATAATGTAGATGTAATTGAAATTTCAAAAATGCATTGACTTTTCGTACTTCATTTATACACACAGTGTTCTGTTAAATGTGAATAAAAGTTTATCATCAAAGTAAGTTTTTGTTTAAAGGAGTAGTTCATCTTTAACTTTTAGTATGTTGAATGGGCAGTTCTTGGCAAATTTTCATTTGACTGACAATTTTTAATTATCTTTGTTTATTATTTTGTTTCTTCTGCCTGTTTTCAACTTTCAAATGGTGGTCACTCACCCCAACAGCCAAAAAATAAACTATTGAAGCTAAAATGTTATCTTTATTGTTAATTTTTATTGCTTATCTCTCTATTAAGGCCCTCTGCAATTTATATGCCAGTCTTTCCTTCAAATCACTGCCAGAGGCCTTCAGACTGCTTGGATTTTGCAGTCTATCATTTTTTTTAGGACATTCTTAATGCACGTCTAGGTTAAAGACAAATGAAAACATGTTCATATGAGTTACTATGTTTGAGTTTCAGGCCAATCGTCTAACTATACTGCAATGTATAAGTCCTGTTTAGGTCATGCTATTCTCATCTGCAAGGTTTTAAAGGAATTGCTCAGTCTATAAATAAAAACTGGCTAAATAGACAAGCTCTGCAAAAATGTTTTCAATGTAGTTAGTTAGCCAAAAATGTAAAGCCAGAACACTATGTCCTGCTTTGTAACTCTCTTGGTTTTCACTGATTGGTTACGAGGCAGTAACCAATAAGTGACTTGAGCAGGGCAACATGGGTCATAGCTGTTTGCTTTTGAATCTGACCTATGCGCTGAGGATCAATTGCAAACTCACTGAACAGTTATATCCCATGTGGCCCCTCTTGAAGTCGCTTATTAACTCAGTTAGAGAGCTGAAAATAGTAATGTTCTGGCTATTATGTTAGACACTCAGTCACTCCACCTTTTATACATTACATTTTTGGCTAACTAACTATATTAGAAACATTTTCTATTTTGCACAGCCTGTCTGTTTACCCATTTTTTATTGTTACACTGAACTGTTCCTTTAAACATCATATATGAATACAAATATTTGTTGGTTGGGTTTACTGTCACTTTTCTATAATAAAAGTTTACTAGTATATGTGGAAGTTGTAACCATTAGGCAGCATTGGTATAATGAAATATCATGCATTGCCTCCGACTATCCCTGATCCCGTACCCCCCACCCCATTGCCATTTTGTTTTTCTTACTTTTGTACCTTTTCTGACATTTTAAGTGTAATTAAAATTGTCGAACAACTGAATTTGTTTGAAAACTAATTAGGCCATGCAAGTACTTGCTGGTAATTTTGCCTGATAATTTGTTATTTTTTTTTTAGCATAAAGAGTGCCAAAAGCCTCAGATAGTTTAGTATTGCATGTTTTCAAATTTAAATTACAAATTGTACAATCTTCCAAGCTGCCCTTGTAACTGTCCTCTGAGATAATTCTTAAATGTCACAACATTTAATCCAAACATTTTCCATTTGAGCAAAACTGTGACATTTCTTAAATGTCCTTTTGGGATAGCCAGGGCTCTAACTGTTTAGGCTGTGATGGATTTTACTGCACCAGCACAAAAATTCTTCAGGCCTCTTGAACTGAAAGGTATTCATATATTTAAACTGTTCTTTTACCTTTGCAGGTTACAGGTAAATAACACAATTTATTTGATTATTATTTTTCAGCCTTGTGTGATATGCACCCTATGAGAGCCCTGTTCCTTATCCCTAGAAACCCTCCACCAAAGCTGAAATCTAGGAAATGGTAAGCATAGTTGCAGTCAAATTATGCATCTACAAGGTATATGGCAAGAGCTGCTAAATTCTCACTGGGAACTTTGGGAGTTGTAGTTTTGTAGGCTGGCCTCAGGTTGGAGGCTTAAACAAATCAGTGAAGCAGTGTCAATCAATAAAACATGCAGACATGCATACAGTATGTTGAATATTAATCATTTTGCAGATAAGGGACAAAATAAGGTCATACTCAGGGAAACAACATAATGTGTTTAATGAATAGTTAATGCCTGTAAGAGAAAGGATGAATTAATAATCATATATACAGCTAGATAAAAGCATCTCTGGTAATGTGGCATATTCAAATCATTCTGAATAACCTAAATTCCAGGATTTGTGAAGAGCTTGACATTATTTATTAAATGGCAAAATAAAGCAATGAACACGTGCATACGTATCTAGAGAGATAGATAGATAATAGATAGATGATAGATAGATAGATGTGTAAACAGGTAAAAGTGAGTAAAATAATAGAAACACTGAACAAAAGAAGTATTTCTATACATAATTTGCCATATTGCCTATACTAAGGATGGTATGAATGAGATCTAACAGATTTTGAAATGGTTTGCTGCCTGAATTACAGTTAGATTTAACACACAAATAGCAGTTAAGAGTCATGATGCCAAACAAGAAGAAATTCAGGAATGTGGAGCAGAGTCATGTTGCAGTATAAGCATTGCCAACAGGTATAAATGGATATTTAATGTGATAGCGGCTGCAATCCTACTAGTGCCTGCTTGAAAATGTAATGTATTCTAAAAAGGTCTTAGGCTGTTCTGAAGACAACTATTGGGCCGACCCTTCACTAGGTGATAAGTAGCTTTATGACGTTTGGTATCTCCATTAAATTATCCATTCTTGTAAATAGTGCAAGAGAAAGGTGTAAAAAATAAGTTCAGACAGAAGAGCAAGAGCACTAATGCTCATTGTTTCATTTCCTTCAGGTCAAAGAAATGCATTAATTTTGTCGATAGCTGCCTCGTTAAAAATTACTCCCACCGACCCTCCACTGAAACTCTGCTGAAACATGCTTTTGTTCGAGACATACAGAATGAAAGGCACATTCGTATAATGCTTAAGGACCACCTGGATAGGACGAGGAAAAAGAAAGGAGAAAAAGGTAGAAATAAGAGCACAATGGCTTTAATGTTTAAACAATGGTTGGCACACCTACGGGGCCCAATGTTGTGTCTCTATGCAGCAAGATACTATTTGCTCAAGCAATATGCACAAAATTATGGAATACAACCCACCCTCTAAGTGGTATGATACTTATATAAGCTATAACATGCATTTGAAGATTACTGAACAATGTTCTGTACTGTATTTAGGACAAAAATGCAATATTACATATTATATTACCTGAAAATCAATACTTATTTACTTACTTCCCTTCTAAAAGGAAAAAAATTGATAGATCTGCTTCATCTCAGGTATATGGAAAGCAGAACCTGTGAAAACTATAAAATAATGTAGAAGAAGTAATTTCTTCTCCATGTCTCATAGCAAACCATCTTCATTGTTTCAAAACATTGTTTGCTGCATTGTTTCAGCAGTGCATTCAAATATAAACAGCCAGAAAATTCTTTATATTAAATAAAATACCCTTTACAAATTATTAGATCAATTTATAATGGAAAGTTGCATTTTCTTTCATTTTACAAACATTGTGTTTCTTAAGTGGCAATCCCCTTTAAAGACCTAGGCCCATTTTGTATAATGGCAAGTGATTTTTTATTTCAGATGAAAATGGCTATGAGTATAGTGGGAGTGAGGAAGAAGATGATGAACTCAATGAAGATGAAGGAGAACCAAGGTATTTATTTTATGAAACATAAAAAAGACAATATTGAATTCTCCAAAAAGATAATTTCAGGTAAACAGTTCTGCAGCATGCTGAGTATATACATTTTAGCAAGACAGATAAATGCTAATGTAAAAAACATGTATTGGCTGTTATAGTCAAAGAAGATTAGAAAGTCACTTGTAACTAAGAACTTTAAAATAGTGGTCTAGATCTTATAAACAATGGAAATATTTTCAACAAGCTCACACCAGAGGAAATGAAGCTGTCTGTCAGAGATGTAGGAGATGTTAAATCAACTTACAGAATAAGATTTTCTATCTGACTTTTATTGTGGTGGTTTAGCAAGGAAGAGAACACTTCTGCATTTCTGTATGTCAGGGAATGACTTTTCCAGACTATTAGCTTCTATCATATGTTAAATACATTTGATTCTTGGCAAAAGCCATCTTCAGCTGCCTCGAGACATTAAAGAGATTGGCAGATAGACTAGGCCACAAGAGAATCTGCTGATTTAGACACAAGATTTTGGCATGTAAGGAAAACTAAACACTTTTCTGAATGTAATGAGCTTCCACAATTAATGTTTGATAGGGTTTTTTGGCAACAGTTGAAAAAGACTTAAATTGTTAAAGTGAATTTTAAACAAATGTTTTAAAAAAAGAACGTGTATGAAAAGATGTGTAGAGAGAGATGAGTCAATTGAAATGAAGGTTATTTGGCAAGGCTTTTCCTAGTGAATTAAAGCAGCCTTCATGCATGTGAGAGGTACTGGGAATTTAGTTCCATATAAGCTGAAGGTTTCCAGGCTGATCATATGTGTTGGAAATCTGATTGAGATCTAAAGCTGGTCATACATGCCCAGATTTGGTTGGACAATTTTTTACATAGTGCCTAATTGTTTTGGGAATTCTGTCATCTCATAAATTGGTTGCAAAAGACCTTGCGAAATCTATCCAAACTGAAAAGTTCACCTAATAATGCATAGTAGTGAAGGAGTGAGGAGAAGCTCTGTCTATTCTTCACAACAGTTCTATCATTAAGGCAATTAACAAAATAGCAATAGAATGTAGCTATCTGCATGTAAAATCACATGCAAGGTTCAGTCCATGGGCTGAAGAAACAGTTTCCTTGGATGATCAGCAAGTGTATAACCATCAGTTTATAGACAGACGTGACAATAAAATAAATCCAGGCCTGGCAGATAAAGAATTTTACTATAATCATCCCCATTAAGATGCAGTCTGCAACAGATTGGATTTCCCAGCAACACTTGCAGCTTGAACAAACCCACACCTATCAGATATCAGAATGACTGTTTCCTAGCTTATCATATCCATTTTCTGTTAGTTAGACCTGTATTTTGGTACCGTGTAGTTATTCTGCATCCTCTGATTTCTGTTGAACTTGGATATTAGGCACATGTGCTAAAACTGTGCCATTCTGAAACTCTGGTTCAGTTAAATACACAGGATTGCACAATGGAGGCACCTGACTTTGAAATGCAGTAGAATAGAACTTGTATGCCAAATTCATGAACCTATTGCCTCTGGAGCAATGATGAGAACACAGCAGGGACCAAGGCAAACCTGTTGGGAAAGGATTGTTGCTATGGCCCACTAGCTAACAGGATTTTTAAACCTGACCAATAGATATAGAAAGGACTGGCAAACATTTTGGACACATAAAGAAACCAATAAGCTGCCACAAATGTCTGGAATAGCTGAGTTAACAGCCAATGCCATCAGTTAGTGAGTGAAAGAAATGATCTGACTACAGTTGGTACCAATTCAAATCTTGTGTCAGCACTAAACTCCCAAAGAACCGGTGCACTTTCAATAAGTGGCTTGAAAAAAAGAGCAGCTTGAAACGGCTGTAAACTGGTCTGTGCCATGTTTAAATAAAGGCCTTTTTATTCAAGGTGCTTAAACTATTCTTTAACTAGAGGTTGTATAGCTGGCTATAAAATTCACTTTCCCTATCAGTGACTTGGTAACTAAAGCTCCCCATAGACGCACCGATCTTTCCCTGCCGAACGACCGATCTTAGGGAAGTCCGACCAATCTGTCAAATTATCATGCGGTTAGTGGGATACAAACGATCGTTCGTCTTACGATTTTTCGTCCGACATTGGTCTGAAGATTTATTGGCCAGGTTAGAAAATCTTTATCGGTCCCCATGCAATCTACCTATGTTTGCAGGGCAAGCAGGCTGCGATCCTTAAGTTTTGCTGGCAATATCGCCTGAAATGGTCTTTTTAGTTGATGGACACATCGGACACTTAAACAATCGTTTTGAGGCAATCGTGGTCTCACGATAACCATTGGATCTTTCAAAAATCTTTATGTCTATGGCCAGCTTTACAGTGCAAAGCTAAAAGGGTATATATTTCTATTCCAGATATCACATATAGAGCACACCTATACTGTACAACTAGGGCAGATGGAGTGAAGCAGCAAATGCTTACTTCCCTACATTCACATGCCAAACTCATTCCACTGTGAAGGCTTCTTACAATAATAACATTCCCCCTGGTATTACATCTTATTGACACACTATACATTCTAAGTAACATTTTTCCAGTGCTAAATATTTAAGTAATATATAGCAAAGCAGCTGTTAGCCCACAGTATATTTAAATGTGGATGTAACATGCCCTTGTTGCATGACAGATCTCTGATGAGACAAAGCCATGAAGTCCCTCAGAATAGAAAGTGTTTTAGTCTATGTAATTGCCTACTGAGGGGGAGAATGAATTTCCCTATGTAAATCTTATCCAGCTAATGCTCCAGTGCATCTAAATCATATCAGTAGTTCACTGATGAGTCCTGTACTCTCAGAAGTTCCACCACTTACAGCCTGTTTTGTGTCGTACAGCTGAAATGTCATTTTCCCTCTGCAGCTGTGCCTTGGGTTTAATTGGCCCCAGTTACTGTATAGTTCTCCTTGTTCTACTACAACTTTTGTGTTTTGCAAGGCTTGCACAGTCCCTCACCCACTGGGAGGTTAAATCTTTACAAAAGGGCAAAGGGAAAAAAACATGAAACTTTTCTATTTTGTTTTCAAAGCTCCATTGTTAATCTTCCTGGAGAATCGACTCTGCGTCGTGAGTTCTTGCGACTGCAGCAGGAAAACAAGAACAGATCAGATCCTCAGAGACCGCAGCAATTACAGCAGCAGCAACTGAAGGACCAGGAGAAATATAAAATGCAGCTCCAGGCCGAACGCCAAAAGCGCATCGAGCAGCAGAAGGAGCAAAGGAAAAAGCTGGAGGATGTAAGAACAAATGACGTTCCCTTTGTACTAAATGCACACACAGCTGAATTGCTGGCTACTGGACACTGGGACAGCTACAACAAAGCTTGCCCTTGCAAATAGCACTACACCACTGCCAAAAACTTGCCGACCCCGGACAGTGAGGAAATAGCTTTCTCATTCTAAATGGTCCTTTGTGCCAAAGGTCTA
Source organism: Xenopus borealis (assembly GCA_024363595.1). NCBI lineage: Eukaryota > Metazoa > Chordata > Amphibia > Anura > Pipidae > Xenopus > Xenopus borealis. Next base: position 41,008,407 of record CM044445.1, on the reverse strand, counting down.
GTAGAAATTAAAAAAAATGCCGGTTGCTTTTATCATATCAAAAATCAGGGCCACGTTCACAAAATCCAACATTTCATATCAAATGCATTGAGTGCATTTAACAGACAAATATGTCCCTGATTTTTTTAATTATCTGGTAACCTTTTATATTGTTACAACCAGAGATTGTGTCAAACGTATCCAGTTATCTATGCTGGTTTTCACAGAGTTTGCTTTCAGTCTCATGCAGTTCAGCATTAGATGCAGTAGTTGCATGAGTAGCCACTGCAGTCAGATTCTGCTACTTATAATGCCACTCCTATTGAAGTAATATGTCGCTCCTGACTGTATGATCAGCGCAGGGCAACCATGATGCATAACTGGAATCCCTTATTAGATAAAAAGCAATGAAAGCAAGTGCCCTTGTACTAATCCATGCATTCATGTCCAGTTGACTGTAATCTGCCAACTGCAATTAGTATGAAAACACCTTAGGAACAATCAAACCTGTAGTATTTTCCAGATCTGTCCGAAGGTTGCCCTAGGTGACTGTTTTTTTTTTTCAGGAAATGTGCGTGATAGAGCCCAGGGTGGATCAGTAAAAGGATGAGCCATTTTGACAGATTTAGATGTGTTTCTGATAGATCTGTTGGAGCTCCTGTGAGGATATCCTGATGATATTGCACTACTGGGGCAGTCCAAGGGCAGGCATGGAAACATGGAGTACAGCACTACATGTAGAGGGAGCGCAAAAATGTTCTTTCTCCAATCAGCACAAGTGCCAAATCATTTATTACAACAGGAAGAACAACTGACCTTACCTGCCATTTACCATTTCTCAGATTTAGCCAACTGCCAACTTGGTTCTGATTGAAAAAACTGCCTTGCCTCTAAATAGGTTTTTCAAAATGTGATTTAGAGTAGGTATGGCATATCCTGTCAATTAAACAGAGGTACTTAAATATGAGCCATAAACTATTACTTTCACAGAAGATCTCACTTAACTGGGTTATTTGCATGCATACAATACTGCACCATCTGGTGGTCATAAATACTTTATAATATTTTCTTGTAAAGTTGTTGTACCATGTTAGCCAATCACAGGGCAAAAACATAACAAAAGGTGGTATAAAGGGGGGAAACCTTTATTGGCTAATTAAGATGATTGTAGCAAGCTTTCAGAACATTTTAGTTCCTTTTTCAAGCTGAATATCTTGAAACTTATGCACACTATATCTGATGATGCAAATGCTATGGCACAGAGCTATGTAGAAATGTAACAATACATTCTGTGTGTAAACAAAAGGGTACAACCATTATAGTCCATTCTTCTCAAAAAGAAAAACATGTAACATATTTGCTTTCATTATTCTGGGTGCAGTAGTCAGATTATTGCTAAATGCTAATATTTTACTATGAGTTACTAAACACCAACACTGACAAATGAACCCCATTTAATTTTGTTTCTAAGTGACGTATATTTTTGTTTTAAATGGTAAAAGAGGCAAATGCATCTTGGAAAGCAATAATTCCAATTTCTTCCTCTCTTTGCACTACACTGGGTTTAATTTCAAATGCATGAGGCCTAAGGAAAATAATAATGAAGAAAGAAAGATTAATTATCCTAAATCCTTTACAGTTAATTAAAACTCCTTGAAATTAAGATTTCTGTCCTTTCTAGGCCTCCCCATATGCAATAAAAGGGAAACAGTTTGCCTAGGAGCAGTAGCCAATAAGATGCTTACAGGTGACCAGTAAATGCTCCCTCTCATTGGTTGCTGACTGTAGAACATCTAGCAAACTTTGAACCTTATTTTGCATAAACTCATTGGAGTTTATTATATTGTCCTATACTCACATGTTGGAAAGTGTCCCATTAATAATGTAAAATAGTTTTATTCTCTGTACCAACATTTAATACAATGATATTTGTAAAACATATGGAATACAGTATTTCCTTTTTGACATAATAATTCATGTATTCCCACACAGAGCCAAAGCTCAGGTGCAGTACCTGTATAGAATAGCTAATCATGTTTACTATCGATCTGCTGCTTAATACACATTATTGATTAACTGGATCAGTACCTAATTACATAAAACAAGGCTGTGCCCAGAGGCTCATGCCATTTATTCTGATTGTACTGAAAATCATCACCCATTTATGATATACTGATTTCATACAAATAGCATATGTCACTGTCACTTTGGCATTGGCTTGGACTATTTGTAATTAATATCAATGTCCTGTTGTGTTCTCAGTACCAAAGGAGAGAAAGAGATCCACAAAAGTGCCAGGAATACCAGCCAAGGTGGCCAGAGATGAAGGAAGATGCAAAAAGTGAAGGAAAGAGAAGAGAAGACAGGAAACAGGAGAGGTGCCTTTTCACAGATGACAGGAGACAGGTATGAGTTATAGCTGACTGGGCCACATCTATATAAAAAAATCCAAAAAGTGTGGATTTGATTTGTAAGAAGACCACAAAGTCAGATGTCTAGGGGAAGAACTGTTGGGGTTGGGGGGGGAGGGAAGGTCAGGTAGCTATAACTCTATAGACAAAATAAACAGTATCCTGATATATTTTTAAAATATTTAATACCAACAGCATTACATGTAAAGTGATTCTACACCTTGGGGTCTATACTGCGTAAAGCGAAATTCGTCAAAAAAAAAAACTGTGTAAAAAGCTATGTAAAATACACAACGAATTTATCAAGCTGTGCTTTATTTTACACCATGTGAATGCCAGATTTACCTCCATGATTTTACACTGCTTCAGACCTTTGCAAGTAAGTTCTGGCGGAAGTTGCTCAAAGAAAAAGCTTGTAAGAAAATGTCACCATTTCTGTGCAGTTTTTTACAGGGCGATACCTGACTTTGTGTGGAGAATTATTCTGCCATTTTTACACCACATAAATATGCCCCCTTGTCTCCTCCTGAGCCTCCACATGTAACATGTAACATTTTTCTAATTCATTTATGTAGTCGGCTAGTCGCAATATGTTTACCAACATTTTACCAACATGCATAGTGGCCTTATGTTTGTATGCAAGCTCTCAGTCACTTATTTAAGTGACCCTGTTTTCTGATGAGTTGGGATTTAAATATCAGAAGTGTTTTTCAGTATTCATATTTATATCACTAGTAAAGAAACCCAACAGACATTTTCATGAAATAAAGCCAATTACCCTTCTGCATGGATAACCCTATCAGTGTGTGCACTGAAATGTAATGTAATGATTTTAATCCAGGAGGAAACATAATTGCTGTATTTGATTTGAAAGGGACAATAGTTCCTCTTCTGGAAATATCTTCAGAAGCTTCATAATGTGCTTTCCTCTAAAGCAAAGCAAAGGGGGTTGGATCACTTCAACCTGATGGACTTTAAGTTTTTTTTCCAGCAGCCTCAGCATTATAATCCAAGGGATTGTGACATCAAAAATTGCCTGAGGGCAAGATACTGAACCAGGAATTAAATAGCATAACAAACGTGTTTCTAAAAATGATAAAATATCACCACAATTTGTTTGCCTGTTTCTGTACTCCTGAATTTTTCTGTGCTTTTCTCTGTAGAGAGACTAGAAACGGCACTATAAAATGTTAAATAAATATAGCAAAATTATTACATGAACATGAAGGCCATACTGTAGAGAAGTAGGTGTGTATGTGTGTGTGCATGCATGGTCACTAATGCAATCTTTTTAGAAAATCCCAAAAAAATGTACACCCAATTATTCTTTACCCAGAATTTATATGTAAACTTAAATTCCAAGTGATAAAAATACTTTGAAAATAATGAACAAATTCAGACAAGCTTCATCACAGTGCACAGCAGACTGAGACGGGTATATTTCCTTGCTCACCAGTTCTCAATTGATTTATCATAGCAAGAACATGAATCGATTCAGACCATTGAGCTCCCTTTATTATAAAGAAGGAGGTCCAGAACTGTGATTCAGTTCTACGTAATGTATTAGTAAAGTGCAATAGGTCTAATTACATTATATCATCTTTTTTCATCTTTCCAGCAAGAAAATCTAAAGCATAAAGTGGATTATGGAGAGAGGAAGAATACAGAGGTGTCACAGAATGGAGGGGTAAGGGGGAAACATATAAACATAAGCGAGCTACCTTGTCAAACTGGGTGAATTGCCCAAACAATGCACTGGATTGCAAACATGTTCAAAGAAACAAAACTGGTGTTTGTTCTTCATGCACTGATTTCTCATTGCCCTGTTAAACAGGCCATATAATGGTGTTGTCACTTCCCATAGAGTTAAATATTACAGTAAAGTACAGGAAAGTATTACACAATCTATAACTGGAAACAGATTTATGTTCTGAGAAACAGTTGCAACAAATCTAAACACTGTAAAATCACAGCCCATAATAGATCAAATATTGGATTTAATCTCTCCAATATTTTCATCTGTAATGTATTCCTGACTACCAGTTTGCAACATAAAAATGCTGTGAAAAATGGATAAATTATATTTGTTACTATAAGAAAAATTAATTTTTAAAATGCATTTCTTTACTCAGAAATAATTTCTAAATATTGACCTTTTCTTATTAATAGAAACCAGAGGAAAGCCAAACCCAAAAGAAATTTCATCGTACCTTACCCAAAGATCAGACACAGCTACTGTTTCTGCAGCATGATAACAAAGAAAAAAACCTTGAATCACAAAAAAATATCTCAAATCATATTCCTGTTGGCATCGGTTTGGAGGTAATGAAACTTAGCGAAATTGTAGACTTAAATGAATATAACAAAAATAAAAAAATGTAATTGAGGACTCTTTGAGTTCTACTAATTTTTTTGATTAATATATCTTCTTGATTACAAGATGATAGATAGAAATTTTCAATAATTCATTTTCAGCTATAGTATATTGCCTACTTTTAGAAGGTTATTTATCAGATTTCGAATGTTAGAGATTCTTTTTTGGAACTTACATTTTATTAAGCATAAAAGTATGGTTTTACAAACAGTAATTGTAATCAAGCGTATGTATCTCACATATGGTTTGTATATTGCATATCACAATTGCTTATCAAAATTATGATGTTACTCTAGATAATGAGCATTCCTTATCAATCTTTAGTTTTTTTTCTCTCCTATCCCCCCTCCCCCACCTCCTCCCATTCCCCATGTAGGGGAGCAGGGACCAGGTGGGAGAGAAGAGAGCGAAACACCAGTTAAGCAATACAAATGTAGCCCACAGAGTTTTAATCTGGTTCAGGGATCATTGTAATGTCCATGGCCGAGTTCAGTTTTCCAAAGCTAATGACTCCCAAAGTGTCCATATCTCTAAGTGATGGGGAAGTTTATTGCGGATTTTGGCAATGCCATACAGGGCCAGGCCAAGGTATTTTGGCACCCTAGGCAAAGGCTTCAATAAGTGCCCCCCACTTCCATCTGGTCCTGCCCCCTGTACCTGTACCAGCAGCCCTAATGTTTACCCATGTACATGTGCCAGCTCCAATCATATTGCCCCCATTTTTACCTGTGCCAAATGGCAGTCAATCCCTCAGATTGCCCTCAAGCCCCCAATCTGTACCTGTGCCAGCATAAGCAAAAACATCCATCATATTGTTAACCCCAATCAGTACCTATGCCAGCAGCAACCAAAAAAATCCATCATATTGCCCCAAATCTGTACCTGTGCCAGCAGCAGCCAAAAATCCATCATATTGCCCCTAATCATCTGTTTACCCGTGCCAGCAGCAGCCAAGATATTGCCCAGAAATATGTACCTGTACCAGCAGGGAGGGAGGTGGAGAGTGCTTCTGCCCACAGTATGAATCACGGGCAAGAGGGGTTGGAGCAGGCAGTTTATAAAATTGAAAAACTATTAAAGGCCAAGCAAACCAGGATTTATAAAAAAAAAAAAAAAAATTCCCCTTAAAAGTACCTACTCTGCCTACCCCTAGTTCTGGCCCTGATGCCATATTCAAGCCTCTTATTGATCTCTATCTGACGTCTGATCTCTTCATGGGTTGGTATGGTGTTAGATTTCCAGTGGGATGCAATAGATATTCGTGTAACTGTCAATATCTGATTTATCAGGGCCTGAGTGGTTTTGCTAAGTCCAGGAAGTGGTTTGCCCAGCAGAAAGGTGGACATATCCATTGAGATAATGTTTCTCAGGGTCCTGCTCAACAAGTCTGCAACCTCCATCTATAGTGGGATAATTACCCAACATATCCAGAATATGTGTGGCAAAGTACCTATTTCTCCACAGTTTCTCCAGCATAGGGGAGAGTGATCCTGAAATAGTGTATGCAGCTTGGCTGGGGTATGGTACCAATACATTAAGATTTTATAGATGTGTTCTTTTTGCCTGGAGCATTGTGACAACCTTTTTGCGTTGTTCCATATTGCAGCCTTTTCTTGGTCTAGCAAGGGTAGAGTGAATTGAGTGTCCCATTTAACCATGTATTGCAGTCTAGGAGGAGGATCATCTTGGGGCTCAGAGAGTAATTGGTAAATCTTCGAAATTAGCCCCTTTTGAGGGAGGCCAATTTTGGCTAGTGATTCAAAGCATGTTGGTGGGTTTAGCTAAATGTCTTAGCTGGAAATATTCAAAGAGGACAGAGTCTCATTTGTGAGAGGATTTAGCAGGTCTCTTATGCTTTGAATGCTCGTATCTTTCCATTTATTGATAAAAGAGGGAGAGAGTCCTGGCATAAAATCCGGATTATGTAAGAACAGTGTATTGAGAGACTTGAGGGGCCCAGTTCATGTTTCTGCTTAGCGGTAAACCATATGGATATGGTATGTCTCGTTGAGGATAGAAGCTCAGACTCGCCAGCTAGCCGATGAGTGGGTGACCAAATTAAATAATTTAGGTGAGATAATTTAACCATATAGTTTTCTATTAGGCCCCATGTAGTGTTGGGGTGCCAGTGTGACCAAGCCAGGATTTGTCTAATGTGGGTCGCGTCGTAGTATCTCCTGAGGCAGGGAATACCTAAACCTCCCTGGCTGCAAAGTTTTGTAATAACTGCTGCTGCTATTCTATGTCTCCGATTGCCCCATATAAAGTTATGGTCCAAAGACTGAAGGTCCTTAAGTGTCTTGAGGGGAACCGTAATTGGAAGTGTCTCAAACAAATACAGGAGTTTTGGTAGTATTGACATTTTGAATGCTGAGATCCTCCCAAACCAGGATAAAGCAAATTTATCCCACTTCTGTAAGAGAGATTTGATTTGCTGAATCATGGGGGCATAGTTGTGCCTAAATATCTAAATATGTTGGAGTGATATGTATGCCTAAGTATGAGATTGAGTCAGTTCGCCAACGATAGTGATATGTCTCTTGAAGGTGTATCAGTGACTGTTGAGATATGTGTATGGGGAGTGCTTCAGTCTTTCCCACGTTAATCTTGTAGTCACAGAGTTATGTTAGAGTTTTTTATACCTCAATTGAACTCAATATTTCAATGGTTTCTTATTTAAGAAACATCTCAAATGGAAGAATCTTGATTCTAGTGTTCAATTTGCGAGACCCGAAATCTCGAATTGATCCAGTTTTCGCTTCCTTGATAAAGGTTCTTGCGTGGGACCGAAACATTGGATAAATAAAACTTTTTTTTTTAACATTGTTTGTCTGCTGTTGCATACATCCCATGAGTGCCATCATTTTCTACATATGTATATAGATAATAGATTAATATATAATATATTTATAACCGGCACTCACCTCTCTCATGGGCAAAATGGCGGGTATACTGTGTTTATGCGGAGACGTCCAGCAGGGACCATCATCAGGACATCCTGATCTTTATCAAACAGTTACCGTGAGTGCTTTCAATGATCTATTCACACACACACATATATATATATATATATAAAATAACGTGCAAAACAGGGCGCACTCGCAGGTCTTATGAAAATAAAAAAATGGTTTTATTAAGGCAAGACTAACGTTTTGGCTGGTACACCAGCCTTTTTCAAAGTGACCCAAAAAACAAAAACACCGGTTTTTTGAGCACACAGTGGCGGGAAAAACAGAAAGAGGCAAAGTGATGACGTGTAGGATTATATCAGAGTGTGAAAAGATAGACAAACAAAGACAAAGTATTCAAAATGGACAGTGTCGCTAACAGAAAAAACTAAATACTAGAACATGATTAATACAACACAGAAAAAATATATTCAAAATATAACTAGAGGAGGGAAACAATTATGGTAGATATCGTAGAGAAACATGCTACACTGAGTAGTCAGAATTAAAACGTATCAATACAGCGAATAGCTAATTAAGGCCAAAGCTAAGTTCAGTTTGTATCCGGATGTTCCCTTAAGTTAGAGCATAACGAACCATAAAGGAAACATAATACATAACTACTGTATGTATCAAGTTATAGGATGCGGAAAAAGTTACTCATCAGGGAGGGAAAGAACCCTTAATTTGAAAGGAAGCATATTGAAACATTGTCCATCTCAAACGAGTTAGCAAAGGGAAGCGTCCGCAATACGACAGAATGTACTGACAGGGAAAACAAAGTATTCAATATTCAGAGGAAAGAGAATGGTACTTTTGGTGTGGGGTTGTAGCCCCAAACTAAACAATTATACAAGTCATCTTGGGGTTAGAACGCTGAGTATTGTGTATACAGTTGCCTCAGCGTGTCTCTAGAACTAGCGGCTCCTCTGAGGGTAATCATAGCGTCTTATGTAAATGACACATCTTCCGTTCTCGTAGTGCATAGGTGTAGAACACAGAATAAGGAAAAACAAAGAGAACTTTACCTACACCGCTGGTAGTAGTTGTTAGTCTAATGGTTGCAAAAACAAGGGGCAGTTTATAAAACGAAAGAAATGTAAAGAATGCATCTTGAAAGTAATCAAATATTTACATGAGTGGTGTATAAGAGATCATCTAGTTAAGACCGCATGGACTTATTGTGTTTAGTCTGTAGATCCATCGTAGTTCTAGCTGTAGCAGAATTTTCTCGCGGTTTTCCCCCCTTGTGGAAGGTGGTACATGGTCAATCACCATACATCTGAGGTTAGCTAATGTATGCTTCAAGGCAAGAAAGTGTGCTGCCACCGGTGCATCAGCTCCCTCCCTCCCTGATGTATCCACAACGAGTAACTGTTTCCGCATCCTATAACTTGATACATAGTTATGTATTATGTTTCCTTTATGGTTCGTTATGCTCTAACGTAAGGGAACATCCGGATACAAACTGAACTTAGCCTTGGCCTTAATTAGCTATTCGCTGTATTGATACGTTTTAATTCTGACTACTCAGTGTAGCATGTTTCTCTACGATATCTACCATAATTGTTTCCCTCCTCTAGTTAAATTTTGAATATATTTTTTCTGTGTTCTATTAATCATGTTCTAGTATTTTGTTTTTTCTGTTAGCGACACTGTCCATTTTGAATACTTTGTCTTTGTTTGTCTATCTTTTCACACTCTGATGTAATCCTACACGTCATCACTTTGCCTCTTTCTGTTTTTCCCGCCACTGTGTGCTCAAAAAACCGGTGTTTTTGTTGTTTGGGTCACTTTGAAAAAGGCTGGTGTACCAGCCGAAACATTAGTCTTGCCTTAATAAAACCATTTTTTATTTTCATAAGACCTGCGAGTGCGCCCTGTTTTGCACATTATTATCTCTCACCACTCCAAGGATTGCACGAGAGTGCCGATACCAGTCTCTTATATAAATATATATATATATATATATATATATACAGTATACATAATGTTCAAGTTTGCCAAGTCTTTGAATATGCCCAATAAGATTGTTTCCCCATCAATGCATTCGTTATATCTTAGTTTGAATCAAGTACAAGCTTTTGTTTTGTTATAACAGAGAAAAGGTTAATATGTTTTACATTTTTGAATTATTTGATACCAGATACCAGGCTTGTAGCAGATGTGTTAAGTTATTAAATGGATACTGTAATGGGAAAATGCATCAATTAATAGTGCCACTCCAGTAGAATTCTGCACTGAAACCCATTTCTCAAAAGAGCAAACAGATTTTTTTATATTTAATTTTGATCTGACATGGGGCTAGACATTGTCCGTTTCCCAACTGCTCCAGTTATGTGATTTGTGCTCTGATAAACTTCAGTCATCCTTTACTGCTGTACTGCAAGTTGGAGTGATATCACCCCCCAGCAGCCTAACAACAGAACAAAGGGAAGGTAACCTGATAACAGCTCCCTAACACAAGATAACAGCTGCCTGGTAGATCTAAGAACAGTACTCAATAGTAAAAACTCATGTCCCATTGTGACACAAAAAATGTTATATTGACACGAAATGTTATATTGTAGAGTGAATTATTTGCAGTGTAAACAGTGTAATTTTAAAATAAAATGCTAAATAATAGATTTACATATAAAGCAGTCAATAACTGATTAAAGAGGTAAAGAGGGCCCAAAAGAGCTTACAATGTAAAAGGAGAAGGGGTTGAGACATGTTTTTATTGTATGTTTTTAGGTGCAAGAAAAGAAAAAGACCAGTGCTGATCAGAGTAATATGAAATGGCCAGTTCTTATGCACCCAATACACACCAGGCTTGGGTCAGGGAGCAGTTCCAGTCCGTGTACTCCAGCTTTACCAAGAGCAGTACTACCAGAGGTATTTTCAGTGCTATGATATAAAAATGGCTTTTTCAATATTTCAAAGCACTTTTGGTAGAAACCTATAAAATAATTTGAGGTTACAATTTTGCAAAAGTGCTACTTTGATGTGGCTTGCCTTCAGATCTTAATCCAAAGGGTTAACTCTGCAATCTATGGTTGATTGCGGGCATAGCCAACATTCTGGTTGTCTCGTGTGATGCTGTATTATTATTTAATTTGTTAATTTGTGTTTGTATTCCTTTATACAAAGAATCAGAATCTCCGCTCCAGCAGAGACAATCACTACAGCAGCTCCCTGTCTGACATGGTCATAACTCCTCTGACTCCTGGAACGGATGATGTGTTCTGGGGGGCCATAATCAATGAAGAGCCACCTCCCAAGGTACTGTGCAATAAAAATGTCTAAATTACTCTCACTTCTTATAAAAATGCAACATCTCTGTAAAGAAATGGTTCTTAGAAACTTTATATTTGCAAACCCAATAGGTTTTTTTTCAGACCCAGTAATTCAGTTTTCACGAATCTGTGTTATATAGAAAACAATGCTCATAAGGCACATTTTATATGTATTCCACATCCATAGTCATTTAGGTTTCCCAGTTCAATCATGGACATGTGTGTCATTCTGCGGGTCACAGATGTTGTATTTTATAAAGTAATATCAAGTACCTGGAACAGTTCCAGACCATATCTTCTATCAAAATACTATGTGGAAAAAAAGTCTCTTTTTATGAGACATCCAGTTCAGATGTAGTGATGACCCAAGTTTGGCTTATGACCCAGAGGTTAACAACTCAAGCTATAAAGATCAGCATGTGTAGCCACAAGCAACATTTAAGGGCACTAAATGCAACTCAAAATGTAATAACCTGGTACTTAAAATGTTAATACATTCACCATAACCATGCAATATCAAAATGTGAATTTAGCCCTTTTTTTATCTTTTTAATCTAGTCATACCATATTGTCACTAAACATGCAGACATAGACCAGATCAAGCTGGTATAGAACCTACAGTGTTGGAATGATGCTAATTCACATCAGTGCAGTATATTATACTATTTATGCTGGAGTATATAGGGTTAACCCATATCAATAGTTGATTTATAGCCTTCATTTTCCAGAGTGATTCAATGTAAATAAATGTAGGGGATTAAACCAGCAACGACACAGAAAATTTAATTAAAACACACCCCGTCTGTACCTTGCATGACTAACTACACATTTACAATATGCCTAACATCAACCCATCCCCTAAAACTTATACTGTAATCGAAACAGTCCTGACCCGAAGGACATGATATAGTAGATACAGTATATCAACAAATTCTTGGTTTCATTTTAAAAAATATATAGCAGTGGCATAGCTAGATGTTAATGGGCCCCACATTTATGCTCCCCAACATATCCAAAGGTTGTTCTTTATTTACAAATATATGTTGAAATTGCTCATTAATTAACGTCTCACGGGCCCCCTGCAGCCGATCGTAAATGGTCTTTTCACTTATCACTTCAAAAAGTGTTGACTTCTTAAATTCATTTGCTGTATTTTCATTCAGAGATGTTACTGGCCCTTTCAGTAAAACAGCTCTTCCCCATCCCAAAAGAAGTAGTTCTTTGCCAATTATGTATCAAAGTTTTGTTCTACAAAGTTAACGAATCTCCATAAGTTTTGAGATATTGCATAGTCTGTTTTTCTTAGCCTGACAAAACGAAATGAATAAATCTTTGTGACAGTGTCTAAGTATCTCTAAAATGCAGCCAACCATTGCAAATGATGTTTTGAAATATATTAGAATTACAGAATTCTACAAACAGATTGGAGCGGCAACTAACAAAAGCAAAGAATGTTCTGTAAACATGTTCCACATATATTCATTTCACTTCTCTGAAATAGATTATTTTTATTTTATTATTTTATCATTTAGGGGAAGAAAAAAAGGATAACCATAAAAACAACATATTTTTCTATAAAATACGTGTAAGCTACAAAATGCAGCTGTAAGAACTATTGGTAAACGATGTAAATTGTTTAAATGAGTCTGTCTGAGAGCGAATGATGTAATTTAATGCACATAATTCTTTGTTATCTAATTTAATGCACAGAACAGAATCAATACATGCTAAAGAAGATGTAGACACTATCAACCAAAATGTATAGTGGACATCATATTGTAATCTGCCACTAAGCACCACAATGCACAGAAAGGGTCAACTTTTCTCCTTTCTATGACAGCCCTTAAAAAATGTATATTCCCCTCTGAACAGCATGAATGGTTCCAGCTGAGATACCCATTTACTCCCACAATCCCATCATGATTTACTGATGGCTTATTTGGGAGTGAATCCTCAGCCTAAGGGCAGTTTATTACTGACCTCATTGACATAATGTTTATTTTTGACATCATCATTATTCTGGAAAGTGTCCCCAGCCCAAGGGCAGTTTATTATTGACATCATAAAAATGCAAACTGATTTTTATACGTTGCACTGGTTTAGGGTTTGGTTCAGTTACTGATAATAACATTGCCTACTCTTTAATTCTGTTTTTGCCCTATTTGGATGGGCATAGTGTATTATAATGTATTATGCTATAGTCTTGCCACCTATACCTCCTGAGATCTGTGCCACTGATAAATTTGTAGGCTTCACATCAAAATCATTTATGGAAATTTGTCTTAGTTCTAAGATTCACCAATGAAAATCCCATTTACCAGACCCATTTCAGTAATTTTCCTATATGACATATGGTTATTTTGGCTTCTTTACATTGCATTGGAATTGGAAGACAAAACTGGCACCAGTTGCAGGAACAAAAAGCATGGCTTCAGATTTACACATAATTTACACATTGAAGGATTGTACAGCATTTTAAAGGGATTCTGTAGTTTTTATTCATTTTAAATGTTTAAACTGTTTACACTGCAAATAATCCACTTTACATTATAAAATTTGCTCACCCAGCAAGTGTGTTTTTATTAATATTTTGTAAGTATTTTATTAGTTGTAATATTGGTGTGTAGGCAGCCATATCAGTGCATTGTGCCTGTGATCCTGTGTGTACAGAAAGAGACGGCACTTTATGATGGAACTGCTTTCTGGCAGGCATTTGTGTCTTCTACTTTATGTAACTGAATGTGTCACAATAGGACCTGGATTTTACTATTGAGTGCTGTTCTACCAGGCAGCTGTTATCTTGTGTTAGGAAGCGTCAGCTATGCTGAAACCAAATTACCAGAGCTCATTTACAAGGTGGGGGTAAATTGTTAAATTATTAAATTACTGGTTGGTGTTATTAATGACAACCACTGACTAACAAGTCAATTCAGTAACACACCTGCTAATTTGCCCTGGTGCAGTTTACCATAGCAACCAGTCATATATTTTCCTTTTGATCAGTCTGCTATACAGTATGTTAGAGGATTAAAGTGAAGATCCAATGTCTCTGTATGATGCTGTTTCGCAAGCATTTTAGTAAATCAGTAAAAGCAGTGCTTGCAAAAATAAAGGCATTAAATATAATATTAATATTACCCTTTCAGGTTCCTTTACGAACTACATCCAAGTTTTACAACAAAGATATCCAATGCCACCAGAGAAGTCCATCCGGGTAAGTTGTAACAAATACTCATCATAAGAAGCCTTACACTTGACCAAAGGAACCATTAATAAAAAAATAAGAGAGATGAGATGAGATTTCATGTTTATCTTCTAACAAATAAAATCGTGAGCCAAAAACACATTCAGCACTTTCATAGCTTAGTTCAACCATTTTCCATTGGCAGGATAGACAGCTCAGGCTTATTTAATAGCATATTTATAAGTATATCTTTTAAGTCATGGGCACTTCTATAATCAAAAGAATTGACCAGAGAATCTGTGGTGCTATACTGTGGCATAGACGAAAAATATACACATTAATCCTGCATCTTTAAATTGTCTGGCAAAGGTCATTCTGTGTTACAAGCTATCTAGTAGACAGCGTTGGAAACAGAGTCATTACTTACCAAGGTGCTATTTTGCTGATGGTGTAAATAAAGTATTGATTTTAATTCATACAGTGCAGCTATAAGTTAATTTTGAATCAAGAATTTAAAACAGGGATGTTAGACTTGCTGCTTTCAGTTTTTCAGAGTATTATAGCCCCATCATACTCACAGAACTAAGAAGCTAAGGGTTCTGGGAGTTGACATTACAGTACATGTGTGGGATGGACATTGGGCAGCACTAGTTGGCCCATGTGAGAACATGTGGCTGTAAGTTTGAGGGTTGGAATGATAATCATCTAGATAAATAATGGTAATGGTACCTTAAAACATATAGAACATTGTTAATAAATACATTTTGTGGCTTTACCAACATAAGTTCCTAAGTATCCCAGTTACCCATTGAAAACGATCAGATCTTTGCTTTCATCTTAAATAAACAAAAGGAATCCTAGGAATGAATTCCAAACAAGCTCCAAGAAAATCCCATTTACATGGGTTTATCCTATAGGCTAAAGCTCACCCACTGGGTTTTTAAGCAAAAGCCAGGATAATAACTGATCAGATTCCCAATTACAGACCAGTTTCACCTTTTTTGAGTGTCATCAGTGTAGTGCAGGGATGTCTGATTAGCTTAGATTGAGCCACCATGTAGTTTCGCATACAAGTCACAAAGGTTGAGGAGACTCATACAGACTTAAATAAACAAAAGGAATCCTGGGAATGAATTCCAAATAAGCTCCAAGAAAATCCCATCAACACCCACTGGGTGTTTAAGCAAAAGCCAGGATAATAGCTGATCAGATTCCCAACTACAGACCAGTTTTGCCTTTCTCAAGCATTACCCGTATACTGAAGTGTCTACATAAGTTCTTCTTTCAAATATATGGAAAGGACATTCTCCTGAGAGAACCTTAGCAATCATGAAATGAGTGTATGCCATACTCCAAAGACACCATAACTGGTGTCACTTTTAAATTAAACATCTTCAGCAATGACATTTTAATCAAATGAGGAACTCTACAGCCTCTGAACAAAACCAAAAGTCATAAATAGTTATTTTGTTTCCCCTTTAATTCATACACTTATAGGGCAATTACCTAAACTTCTATTTTCTAAAAATAACTAGTGATGGGCGAATCTGGGGCGTTTCGCTGAATTTTTCATGTCCAAAATGAGACGGCGGCAAATTTCTCCTGGGGTTTCCCGAATTTATTCGTCGGCGGCGAAACACGGGAATTCGCCCTAGGCGAATAAATTTGCCCATCACTAAAATAACCCTTTTTCATGATGCTGCCAGAATAAAAAAACAGCTTTTATTCAATTTTGTATACATGGCTACCATTCTAGATAGAAAAAAAATATATTCTCTCCTAAGTGAAAGTTTTCCCCTGGAAAGGTATTTTTACTGAAATTCCCTCTAGAAAAATTGGAATGTTGGTAAATCAATTCCATATTGTGCTTTTCTTCCCTGGAATACCCTGGAAATAACTGTACTTTTGGATTTAGAACATTTGAACAACTAGATGCAGCCATCTGCTGGCTGAAGCTGATGTTGCAGAAAATGTGTTCTATTATAGCAGCCCCAAGTGTATCTGATTTAGGGGAATTATGGGCTGAATTCTTCTGAGCTTGTTATCCAGATAATGCTTGGGACCTGGGACTTTCCGGATAACAGATCTTTCTGTACATTGGAACTTCATACCTTAAGTCTACAAGAAAATCTTGTAAATTTTAAATTAACCTAATAGGCTGGTTTTGTTTCCAATACAGAATAATTATATCTTAGCTGGGATTAAGTACAAGCCACTGTTTTATTACTACAGAGAAAAAGAAAATAATTTTTAAAAATCTGGATTATTTGGATAAAATGGAGTTTATGGGAGACAGCCTTTCCATAATTCAGAGCTTTTCCAGATAACGGATCCCATACTTGTACCTTCCATTGATTATGTTGTAAGAATTATAACAAGATGGTTTATTCTTTACTAGCAGTATCCTTCAGCCATCTCCAAAGGAACAGCCTGAAAAATCCTGCAGCAGTCGAGGTTCAGCAGGAAGCAGCACCCAAAGCAACAGATTGCCATCAGGTGATTCCTCACGTGCAGCTGTATTATGATACATAAGAGGAAATTTTATAAATTATTTTATTGGTCTTACCATTAA
>CM044445.1:40962388-40989055 GCA_024363595.1 Xenopus borealis | reverse complement strand
TGGTAAAATACCATCCAGCTGGCAGGGCATCTTTCTGGCCAGAATTAAGATACTAGATAGTAATTAACATGAAACACTAACTAGACACAGGTTCATTAAATGATGTGAATCATATTAAAGCATGCATAAATGAAGCAACAAACGTGATGTGTGTTTGCTGACAGCAACAAACAAGAAAACAGGCTATGGTGGTGATAAATGCTGCTCTGGAAGCCCCACTCCAGTTCTGACGGATGCAGATTGTGCCAGTTTAAAGCTGTCTTGGCATCCTTACTTTGGAATAGAGTGCTGGAATATTTTCTAATACACTGACAAAGAAACATATGTTTTATTTAAGATAGCAGCAGAACCATATACAGCTGCATGATAACACAATTCGTCTTCCCAGTCTCTGTTTTGCAAGGACCTTTTTGTACTTTTTGTGCTACTGTTTAGATGTAAGGAAGTATTTACATGTACATCATCATTAGCTACAATGTAGGAATCATAGAAATTCGAAATAAATGCAAAACACAACCAACTAATGAAGACCTCATTTGACACATTATTGAGTTTAGGCCTATTAATAGCCAGAATTAGTGATGAGCGAATCTGGTTTTGTTTCATGGGAAAATTCACAAAACAGGAATATTCCCAAATGTCAAAAATTTAAAAACGCATTGAAGTCGGTATCTCTTTTTTCACAACAGCTTTTGTTGTTGTTTCAAAGCAACATTTTATGCGTAAAATACCTTGGTATCCATGGTTTTTTTCACAGTCAAATATTGTGGTTTCATGAAAATATTTGCCAATGGTGAAATGAGGAATTTTGCGCCGAAGGCAAAACATTTCAGTCATCACTATGAAAGGCTTTTTGCATCATTCTAGCCTGTATGTGTTCTGTGAAAGGTAGTTCAGTACTGCTGAGACCTAATGAAAGGGGAGGTTTTTGCACACTAGTCCTAAAAATGAATTGTTTGTCCAAAAAAGTATCACTATGTAGTGGACTAAATTCCTGTAACAAATCTACCTATAATTAGTTGTATTGTCAGCCTCAAATGCCAATAGTGCTGCACCAAAATCCTCCCTTGAGTTGTAAAGAAAATATTGGTAGACGAGTCTGGTTTTCCCCTTTAGCTAATGGTGTAAACATACAAATTGAATACCTTCTTGCTGGAGGCACATTGATGTAATGAACTCATATCAAGGAGTTTTAATAAGCAAAACTTCTCAACATATTGTGCATATCTTCAGCAAAAAGCTTGCAAGGCTTTTAGTGATTTTCTTATTGGATGTGACTTAACCAAACTCCCTGGCTCATTACCACTAGAAAAATCTTCTTAAGGGAGTACTGAGTTAAACGCTAAGGGATTGATCTAAAGCACCGAAATGTGCAGCCTCCACCCCTATGCCCATAGCTAAGTTTTAAATGTCCTAGGAAATAAACCTGTTTTTACACTAATCCAAATAATTGGATTTCTTTTGCAGATAGTATCCTCAAGAGGCAATTTAGCACAGAACAATTGACTGTATGTTTGCAGTAAACATATGTTTGCAAAATAATTGATGCTTGCAAATCGATTTCATATTCCATCTGAACTGCTGTAGTCGTCTATACACAAGATAAACACAATGGCAAAGAGCAGAGAGTTGTGAACCAAACAGCCTACCATGAGATTATTCAGGTTATCCGGAACACAGTTGTTATAACCTAATGATCAGTGTTACATACTAGTAAAAATTTTGCCTTATTATGAAGTGTATTTCAATTTAGATCTCCGAATTAAAAATGAAATGTTTTTTTTTTATATTTTTCAGAGGAAAATGTAAGATACAAAACGATGTAAGCAAATGTTACATAGAAAAGTAGTACTTTTTTCCTTTGGAATACAGAATTGTAATGTCTTAGTGAAAAGTATTATTGTGTACACTATATCCAAAAACATTCTGAAAGGCAGCTGTATAACCTACCATACTGGAGAGTGTCATATTATGTCATGTTCAGTCCCCATTTCTAAATGTAAATTCACTGTATAAGTATATGGATAAGAGTGTGCCATTAGCTTGCATAATAACTATAAGGAAAGAATACATTTGGAGACTTTACTGATCATTCCAGTTATACAACCTATAAATACAATGATACAATATAACATTTTTGATGGCTAATCTACACAGTTGTTGTGGTTCACAGCTCTGGAATGGAAAAGTGCTGAGTTAGCCCATGTGGTACAGAACCAAGGCAATATATCTGAAACGTGTTTGCAGTGTAACATTTGACCTCTTTAATTGTTGGCTAAACACAAAAAAAATGTGTGTGCTCTATAGGCATGAGATTGCATTTTCTAGAGAAATTTCTTAGGTTACACAGGTAATCTAAATTTTTGGTTGACAAGTGTTACTCCTTCCACAGGATAAAATATGTAGGAATAATCTATATATGTTTTCTCATAGGGTCTTCCAAAGAGAGTCAAATACAGAACCACCTCCTTCCGCAGTTCAGAAAGCCAGAAAATGTAGCACATCCAGATACCCACAAGATATTGGTAGGCATTATCATTGCAAGTCATCTATGTGTCATGTTCAGTTAGGTTTCCTTCAGTAATTGCTATGTAATTCTGTAAAGAGACAGTTGGCCTACACCTAAAGATGTTTATTTGGTAAGGTTTGATAATAGACTTTTACCTGATTTGGGCATGCACTGGATGGGCCTAATCCAGTTAATATGATTGTTTGGCCCCTGGGCTATATCAGTAACATTTTCCTAAAAACTGTAGTAAACTAGTGAGAAATTGCATGACAAATATACATACATTGAATTTTAAAGGTAATCAAAAAACTGTTTTCTTAACCTAGAGTCCAAGTTTCATAGGGAGAGGGAAGGATAATCCACACTTAAAAGCTTCATATTATTCATCGTCCAGTGATGAGATGGGCAGCAGTGACGATGATGCCCAGAAGAAAAGGTTTGCTTAAACTTTCCATTAAGAGCTATTATCTTTTTAGAAGAAATGTACCATAGCTGAACATATAGTATGCCAGTGTAGTTAACAGGCACAATTATAATCCATTTCCTAACAACACAGTTTACAATTAAGCACAATGGGTCTCTGTGCTAGGCACAGAAACACATGTAATATGCACCTTTAAAGAATCTTTAAAGAAAGCCCTTGCAGTATGCCATTGTAGCATTATCAATACTGCTTTGAGCCCATTGATTGCATCAAAATGCAGTGTCTGTCTAGTATTATAGTTAGACTCCAGGATTTCTCTTGCACACCACCCACTTTATTGTTACAACTTATCAGAGCAAATAGAGGGGATGTAAGAGAACACTGATATCTTGCCTAAATGGCTACCATGCAGGGTTGGAACTAGGGGTAGGCACAGTAGTCTGCTGCCTAGGGCAGCAGCTGGGGGCACAATTCCAAAGGAAAATTACTTAAGCACAAGTATCTTTGGGTTTAGCACTGCTACCATAATTGCATAGATGCTGATTGTGTGACATTTTGTTCCAAAGAGAAAGGTGATCTGCTGTACTCTAATCCTTTCCAACAGACTGCACCAATTCATAAAAAAAAATTCATTATACATATTATTATATAAGCTTGTCTGTCTAGTGGTTACATTTTGTAAACAATTTTTTGGCCATTTTTTATACAAATATCGCTAACCAAATATTATACAGACAGGGGTGTAAACTATTTTCCCTAGGTCCACAAGCTAATGACCATGACCTGCATTTCTACTTGGTGGTTGCTGGGCTCATATAATAAAGGGGATTCATGAATGCCCAAAATTTCCAGAATTATTAAACTCCTAGAACAAAACAAACCATACAATTTAACACAGATATTTTGTGCATGGAGCCAAACTGTCATGTATTGAATTTATAATACTTATAACCGATTGCATGCGGTCTCTGTTGAAGCCACACAGCAGGCTTAGGGTTACCACCTTTGCGGCCAACCAATTCTGGGCAAAAGGGACAGGCCCATAATGACAGGAATGCGCTAGATAAGTTTGGGGGTGGGAGGGTGATGTTGGAAGAGGTACTGTAAGGTTTGTGGGTAGGAATGTGAAATTGGAGACCCATGACATCAAGAACCATGAGCACCAATTGAAACCTATTGTGAATTGCCCTTGAACTGATTTTATGAACTGTTAATTGGTCTGCCCTGTATGAATATGTAATAGTGATGCACATGTAGACAAGAAGTCGACCCACAAGCAACTCTACGTGCTCACATAATGTCACAATTTATATACCACATCTGATATGTCCATCACTGATGTCACTGCAGGGTGCAGGACAGGAGTGAATATATAAATTAAAGACGGCAGCCATTGCTCAGAACCCCAACAAATAGATATAATTTTAAATAAGATGCCGGAAAGGCAGAGGAGAAAGACAAATCATTTTTTAAACCATAATATAATAAAAATGAAGACCAGCTGAAAAGTACTTAAGAACAGGACATTCTATAGCACACTAAAAGTCAAATGCAAACTATTACTTCAAAACAAGTTATCCTTATGACTATGAAGATTTTCATTCATCCAGGTCATGGTATATCTGATATAAGTAATTCTAAAACAACTGGACTTGCTGAGTAATTATTGAAGACGTTTCACTACTCATCCGAGCAGCTTCTTCAGTTCAACTGAAGAACTGCTCGGATGAGTAGTGAAACTCAGCAAGTTATCCTTATGTGTAAACTGGAAATTAACATTAACACATTTTAACATTATCAACAAATTTATTTCCCATTTTGCATGGGAGTGCCGTTTATAACAGGGTAATTTATTCTTCCATATTGTGTAGCTGTTTTGCTTACTATTTTGCTTGGTACTTGTGTATCAGAAGAAATATTCTAGTAAAAATTGTAGAAATGTAGGGCCATCATTTTCCAGTCTGTGACAAGCACAATGTTTAGAAAACAGTTAAACTGTATGCTCTATAATATGCTAAATGTCCTCTGTTTCCAGGAAACCACTGATAAATGGCATGAATGTATCAAGGCCAAAAATGACTGACGGAGTTACAGGAAAAGCTCAAACAAACATACTTGAACACAAGGTGCTGCTTTTTGCTCATTATATTTGTAAAAGTAAAGTAAAAGTAATATTTTTGTTAATATGTAGAAAGGCCAGTCCATCCATACACCAGCAGAAGGACCTTCCCTAAAACTTTTAGGGCCACTGCATTAGGTCTACCTTAAGGCTATTTTCAGACATGGATTAATTTTGTCAATTTTATATTTTTGTTTTGGTTGCATGTTGTCTTTTATATATATATCTATCTACAGATGAAGCCACTTTGGATTGTGTGTTTGACAGAGAATAACTAAACTCAGACTTCACACTTGTCTCGTTTAACACAGAAAATCACATCACAGCATCCCATCTAATTAAAGTGTTCATCATTGTGAACAATGGTGCTTTGGTATGCTAATGAAAAGGTTACATGCATTACATGAGTTAAGATAACTTTAGATGATGCAGTTTCTTCAATTAGCCCTGAGTCATGACGCATTTAACACACAAAGCCAAGTGGCTGCATCCGTATCTATCTATCATCTATCTATCTATCTGTCTATCTGTCTATCATAGATAGATTAGACCTGGATGGAGAAGGCATTAGGGTTACTCTTTGTTATCAGGTATGTTTAGCAGACAAAGTAGCACAGTAATATTATTTACTTTCCATCCTTGGAAGCCTGTTTGATGGAATGCAGAAAATTAGTACAGCAGTTTGCAATCATTAATATGCATAGATTCATGCTATTTCTGTACCAATGAAACAATGGTTAATGGGTCAAATTGTTTTGCATTGTTAAATGTCCATTTCATACTTTATTGAAGCTCGTAGAGTGATAGTCGGTGTTGATTTATTCCCAGTCAAGTGCTGCATTGATATCTACATTCTATTACTTCATTTTTGCATGCAAGACAGAAGAGAAAAATAGACCTTTCCAGGAGTAAATTATTGGAAAGCTGCTACCCAGCAGAGTAAATATTGCTTGCCTCCAACATTATTCTGTGCCATGGTTCAATTGTTGTTGTGAAATGACAGATTTATAGCTGAGGAGGGCAGACAGGTCCCGCATAGTTAATACTTCAATCTTCTGTACTAACAGGTAGCTGAAAAGCAAAGTTGTAGCAATAGCCATGGAATCTGGGGCTCCTACAATCAAAATTATCTCCTGCCAGATCTCTTACAACAGAGCCATCTTCCAGAGACTTCAGGGATTCAGCATAAAACTCCTCAAAACTGCCAGGGACTTTTGAACAAATCTTTAAATGATCAGGTGACGTTATTATCTTTTATATTCTGTTCTCGGCCTTAGAGAGAATAGCTTTAGTGTACTCTCACCTTTTCAGCCTTTGTGTAATCTATTAATTTACACTACTATCTCTTAGCCAGCTACTGTCAGTGTCAAGATGCTATTGCCTCTTACTGTCAATCCAGGATTGTGACAGGTCTGACCTTCCCAAAACACTTTTTCACAACTTTTAAGTGCAGGGAAAAGTTTTCTAACTATTGTTATATAGGACACAAATATTGAGTAAATTAAAGCAAATGCCCTCTAGTGTTCCTCTGTGCACTACTTCTGGAAATCATTTTTTTATATTTTCAGTGGTTTCTTTGTCAATCCAAAAAAAGTGATTCATAGGCAGAAGCCGTCTCCATTATGTAGCCTACAGTATACAGTGTATACTTTCTCCTGTGACTGTGTTGACAGCAAGAGAAAAGTAACACCCATGTATACTGTATCTATGAATCCTACATGGCGTTTTTTAAAAAAAACATTCTCTTTTTATGGAAATATCAGACGTCTTGCAGATCCCATCCTCTTACATCTCGGTACTATGTTTGTGGTTCACCATTGACACAGTACTCTTACTTAGTTCCATTACAGAGAAAACCTGCTATACATGCAGATCCTTTAAAACAGAATGACACATAGGGGCAGATTTACTATTAGTCGAATTTCGGATATAAAAAAATTCGAAATCAAGGAAATAGAGGGGAAGTAAAATCCTTCGAATTCGACTATCGAAGGATTTTACCGCAATTCGATATATAGAAAATTTGATCGATCGAATATTCAAATCAATTATTGGAACTCGATAGAAATTTTTGTATTCGATCTTAGGGAAGGATCCCCATTTCGGTAGCTTTAATCTGACGAAGTAGGTGGTCGAATAAAAATTTAAAGGGGAAGTATTCAACCATCGAATTTTCGAATATTCAAATTCAATTTTATTTGAATCATTCGAATTCGACTATTCGATGGTCAAATTTGCCTAATTTGCATATTCAAAGATTCGAATTTGCTACAAATTCGATTGGACTTCGATTCTTCATGTGAGTTTAATGTGAATTTAGTAAATCTGCCCCATAGTTCTATAACAGACAAAATGAATGAAAAGTATTTACATCATTAACTTTTATCCAAGTCTTGGGAGACTGAAAATGCTCAAATGGGGTGGATATCACGATTTCGTGTCAAAATGTAATCTTAGCTACCCTCATGGAAAAATCTTACTTTATATGTAAATTACACTGCCATGGTGCCATACAGACAATATGTTCATCATTGTCAGTGATAAAAATCAATGAGTTTTGAACTCTAGTTCACATTATTTGTGCAGCTGGTGAATCCCAAGTTATGTAGGCTTATTCATACCATATCTGCCAAGAAAGTGTTTTTTGGGAGCAGTTTCAGGAGCGTCTGTAGAGGAATAGGCAGAGTTTGTTCATGAACAAATACCAAGACATTCTCCAAGCAATTACTGTAATGATTCACATTTTTTGTTAAAGCAATTTTCATGCAATGTTGCTTTGAGTACCATAGTTATAGCAATACAATTAAACATTCCCCCAGTCTTTTTTTTTTTAATCAGTCATTCTCACTTGACAACTCTGCATGGGAACACCATTATTTTAAGGTTTTCTACAAGTTTGAACAACATTGGAACTATTTTCTGCCTGCAAAATCACACTTGGCATTTATATAGTAAGTTAACCTTTTGGAACAAATACACGCTTTCAAAAAAATGAAAAGAATTTCCATATATTTGAACACTCTTTTATGTTCAGTTATAGGTTCCTTACAAGCATTAAAATATTACAAGCATTAGTTGGACTTGTTATGTAATGATGGTTGGCCATTAAAGGTTTATTTAAAGGGCAATCTAATTAAAATTGAGACACATTTTGTACGGAGAACAGATTCTCTTCAATTTTCTTGTATTACTGTGCATGTAAGTTGTTTGCCTAGGCAGAGTAGAACAACAAAACACTGGCCTTGGCAGTCATGCATGTATGGTGTAACAGTGTTGCTGACATTGCAGTCCTGGGATAATCGCTAACCCAAGACAAGCTTATGCAAGATGGTAAACCCCCGATCTACTGTATAAAAAAACTGGTTTCTACATACAAGCCATGCCATCATACATCCATCTGTCTAAAGAATAATTTATCAAATGTAAGTCTAAAGTACAGAAGTCGTAGGTCTTTGAATCCCAAATGTAGTCTTTATGTTGATAGTAACCTTTTCTGCACCTTGTGTCCCCATTCCTGACTTGTGCTAATTGAATGATGTGCAAGTTAGGGACATGCCAGGAGGATGACCATGTGCTGCCAATGTCCTGCACTAGCAATCACAGATACTTCTACATACAGAAAGCATGTAAAGAATTCTGCCTATGGGAGCTAGGAGGTGGGATAATGCCTAGATAATGCAAATATTTGTATTTATCTTAAATTGAAATAAGCAGATTAGGATTCGGTTATTTAGCCAGATCTTCTATTAATTAATTCAGCAATGAATGCAAAAGCTATAAGATCAATGCATTCCTAATATAAATTCATATTTTCCTATAGTACAACTAATAAATAAATGAGTGTCATTTGCTTCAAAATGTTTTTACAAGCTGATGTGTTCTTTAATAGGCCCCTCATGGTGAAAATGTGCAGCAGAAAAACAGCTCATCATCTACTGCATCATTTAGCCCATTTATTGACCCGAGGCTTCTTCCGGTGTCCCCTCCAACAAGCCCAAGTGGATCTTGTGAGTACAGATTACAAAATAATCATTATCATAGCCAAGTTACTCTAGGGTACTGGTGTACAAATGAGCTATTGAAATGTAAAGTAAGACTATTATGCATTATATGTTAAACAATGGAATACATTTTTTAACCATATAATTAACAAAAATTCAAATGTTTGCTCTTAAAGTTTTGGGGGCAGATGTACTAAGGGTCGAATTCAAGGGTTAAAAAACACTCGAATTCAACCATGGGAATTGTGTGGGAATAAAAATCCTTCAAATTCGATAGTCGAATTTTACCGCTATTCAATTGGTCGAGCGATCTAATAGCGAAAATTTGGTTCGAACGATTTTATCCATTTTTTTATTCGATCTAAAATAATGAAAGCTATTTCGGTAGGTTGAAAATGGCGAACTAGGCAGTGGAATAAAAATTTAAAGGGGAAATAATTTGACTGTTGAATATTCTAATAGATGTTTATTCTAATTATTTGAATCATTCGATTAGATCGAATTTTCAAAATTCACTGGTCGAAGTGGTCTTCAAAAACATTTGAAAATTCTAATCTTTTTGAAAATTCGATCGAACTTTGAATACTTTATGTGAATTTGATAAATCTGCCCCTTGGTGTATTCTCCCTGTTTTTAATAATACCATTTATGACCTATAAAAGTAGGGAGAAATGTGCTATCATGATACCTCAAGACCAAATAAATGCTATGATTGTTTGAGCAACAAGTATGTAACAACCTAGCATATCCTGGCCTAACTGGAAAAAAAATGTATTTAAATATAAGATTTTGTATGTTTGTATTACCTTAATAGTAACCACATTTAAGTTTTTCCTGTGTTAGTCTTTGGTCTATGGTATCTTCTCATAACCTAACCTATGCAGTGCAGTGCTGAGTGTTGCACTAATCCTGAGTGAATTCTTAAAATGTTCAGTGATCACGTGAGAAAGATTGTGTGCAAGACTCCAAATAAATGCAGAATAAACTTATTCGGACAAAAAGATTGGCTCTAGGCCAGTGGTACCCAAATCATTCTGCTAACTCCCAGGTGTACACAAAAAGTTGAAAGAGGGGTGTCAAGGCTGATATTCAGTTGATTAAAATTTGAGGGCAAATCTTTTTTTACTATCTTGGAAACTCCTAGAATTACAGTTCAGGGACGTTTATATAGTTAGCTTCTTTTTTTTTTGCATTGTAACCTCCCTGAAGTATATTGCAACATATATTTCAGTAAACCCATATGCATATAATTAGGAAATAGTTCTTAATTGTACTAGGAACACTATCCCCTGAGTATGTTATCTGCAAAACATTAATATCCATAAAGATGTCTCTCACACATAAGGGATAACCATGGTCTTAAAATGAAGTAATCCCAAGTGCAGACTTTTTCAAAAGGGGACTAACACCTCCAATTTTGGTAAAATCAAAGACCAGTACAGGTTGTTTTGGGGAGACTCCATGGGATATGGACTTTCACGGTTTGTTCACCACAAACCAAGTGCCACAATTGAACATGATAGGCTTGGCCTAGTAGAGATGTAGGTAATCATTGCATAGTAATGTAACTGTATGAAGCTTGGCCTCTGGAATTGCTTTACATAAGCTTGCACTGTGATGTTAACCTACTGGGCTAGACTTAAATAATTAGCAAACATTAGTGTGAAGCTATCTGTAGAATGAATGTTTGCAACTCAAAAATGACTTTTATTCCAGTCTTTATTGCACATCTTTACATGAAGACCTCTTCAGTAAATGTACCTATAAAAGTAAAACATAAATGGTATAAAATGGAGTACTGTTTTGTCCATCTTTACTTTGATGCCTTCTTCCTCATTTAGCTCCTATCTCAAAAGTGGAACCTTTCCGGAGAGAAAATGCAAGAAAAGGATCAGTTGTCAATGTTAATCCAACGAACATTCGACCTCAGAGTGACAGTCCAGAGATTCGGAAGTATAAGAAGAAATTCAATTCTGAGATACTTTGTGCAGCTCTCTGGGGTGAGTTACAGATAATATTGGTACAGACTTCCATCTTTATTCCCCTGTCTGGAGCTGGCCATCAGTGAGGTGAGCTGTCAAGTGCACCTAAACTGCTAGTTTCGATGTACAATTATAATGTAACCATAACAAAATATAACTGATACATTCTAAAAGAAAAAATACTCTCCGCCTGGTGTATTATTTGCATCTATACCTCAGTGATTGTGCCACAAGAGGATAAAACTAACTTTTATACCACATAATAGCATTACATTTTACAACATACTGTATATGTATCTTGTTCATGTTTATCATCCATGTTTTGCAGAATGTATCTGTGCAGTTGGGGAAGTTGTTCCTTATATATGTACAGTATATAATTTGCTACATTTCAGCAGGCTTTCAGCCTTTTGCAGAAGAAGGTTGTGACTCTTTTGGCAGTTTTTCCCCATTTGAAGCCTTCATTTGTATTGGTTCACCATGAATCCTGCTTTCTGATTTATAGCTATCCTATTAATTCCATGTTAAATACAATTATTATAGATAATGTAATGTGTTTGTAAACCATTTCCTAGCTTAAACTTCAATGATTTATATTGTTATCCATTGTATGTTCTGAAGGTGTAAACCTGCTGGTTGGAACAGAACATGGCTTGTGGCTACTGGACAGGAGTGGACAGGGAAGGGTCTATCCACTCATAAGCAGAAGACGATTTTATCAAATGGATGTTCTGGAAGGTCTAAATATTTTAATAACTATATCAGGTAGGTTGTACTTCTAACAAAATTCTGATGTGTATAAAGCTGAGAACATAATAACAATGTCATCAGCAAGGTAAGGTTATTCTGAACTGCAGAACAGGAACATACATTGCTAGCCATGATGCTATATAATTGACTGATTTTTTTTTTTTATTTCCCTCTCAACAATTTTTCTGTCAGGTTCTCTTCTCTGTGCATGTGCAGTTGAAAACAGGTCTGGATTACTTTCAACTATGCATGCTCCAGTCAGCAAATTGCAGAGAAGAGGACTTGGGGTGATGCATATGTCACAATTGCCACCCGGAGCTCTTCCAGGAGCTCCGGGCGGCACATCCTGTATGGCCGGCATCGCTCCCACAATGGCAGCGCCCATGGCCGCCACGTGGCTTGCGGCGCCGGTGCAATGACGTCACAGCACCACAACGGGCGCGTCACGGCATCCGCACCTTTGGCGCCAAATTAAAAAATAAAAGCACGCCAGAGACCCAGGTTCAATGCCCAAGTATAGGTTTAGCTAATTATCCCTGGGTTGTTCCTAAATTATTCCTTTATTGATTTCTGGACCTTTGACCTTTCCTGAACCTGACCTTGCCACCTGCCTATTGACTCTTTGCCTGGATTTTGACCCTGAATATTGTCTGAACCTTTGCTGTACTTTGGATTGGACTTTTACCCTATTGCTTCCTCCTAGATCCTGACTAACTCCCTCTGGGAGCCAATAGGCCCCTCTGACAACATAATGACGCCTGCCACCACTGCTGTATTTAGAGCAAGTAACAGGGCAATTTAGCAGGTCTTCAAGTCATGTAGTTTAGAAGGGGGAAGAAGACCTCTGGAGGGGAGGCATGGTATTATAATAGGCTTTCATTTTTCTTTCAAAAATCCCATGTCCAGCTTTATTACAGAAGATCAGTTATATGCTTTTATTGTTGCTAAGCACCACTGACAATGTCTGATTATTACCTAGTTATTGAGTTTTGCTGTTGTACTGCTGTGTTGGGCCACCACTTACATATCTGTAATATTTTGATCAAAAATGTGCAAAAACGGGAGGTAGACTTGCACCCATATACATGTAAAATGCATTGTGCTTCTCCTACTTTAACATTAATACTAGTTCTGTGTGAGCTGTAAGAGAGTCTTGAACTTGCCTTGACCAGGCTGTAAGTACAGTACATGGCTCTTTCCTAGTGTTTGCATATAGGAACAGTATTTATCATGCAATTATTGCATGATAAATACAATGGGATGTAAGTGCATGCTCCTGTCCCGCCTACATGTTGGCCCTTACATTGCAGTTCTGTTTACTAACCAGTTCAAATAATTGCACTTTCACCTATATTATCTGGGTCAAACTAGTGGTGGGCACAATTATGCTGGAATTCTAGGAAATGTTGCATTGTGGGAAACATGACAAATTGCACCAAATTTTTTGTACTCTTGAGTCCTGATGTATTTAACAAAATCCTTATATTCTTATTTGTATACAGGTAAGAAGAACAAACTAAGGGTTTATTATTTATCTTGGCTGAGGAACAAGATCCTGCGGAATGATCCAGATGTGGAGAAACGGCAAGGCTGGGTATCAGTAGGAGATCTGGAAGGCTGTGTACACTACAAAGTTGGTAAGCAGGATTGTTCCAAGCATATGACGACAATTATGAAACAGATGAAAATAAAATGATGGTTGTTCTTTTCAAACTGCCCCTAATTAAATTATTAGAAAATGGGTACATTTAAATTAAACTGAGATTACACATGGGTGCAGAATTATTATGAAGGATTCCTGAGAGATTCCCAGCAGTTCAAAATATCTCACTAGTTCTTAACATTTTCTTAAGGAAAGTGTTTCTTAAGGAACTGGCACATATATCAAATCCTTTCGTTTTTTTTATTTTTAAATGTGCCAAATCATCAGAATTGATTTGACTCCTTTGAGCGCTCTAATCATTTTATTCTCAGTAAGGGGGTTAGAGTTCAAAGGCAGGGGTGAACTTTAAGATTTTATCTAAAGAAAAGCTTAGCATAATTTTAACACTGTGAAATTCAGTATGGGAATTGGCTGCAAGTGCTTTTATACAGAGCATGAAAATACAAGGCTTATACCCTTATCTGTTAAAGGACAATGAAAGGCAAATCCAATGGGCATTAACAAAATGTTAGGTATCCACAATGAATTAAATTGCTAAGTTTTATTCCCAAGGCTAGTGCTTCATTTTGCCTTTGCTACAATATCTTTCTCTATTTTAAGGCATCTCTTGCTTGGATTAGGGCTTGTTCCCGCTTTGTGACAGTTTCTGATTTTACATTTGTACAGCAGACCAGGCCAAAATTAGCACTTTAATTCACTAGAAATTGGCACCCCCAGTAAATTACACTTTCTTTTCCCTAGGAGTTACATGTAACAAGTGACATCACCAGTTACTGATTATAACCGATTTATTATATAAGGAATATTTTATTCTTATTTATCAAGGAGTTTCACGAATATGTAAAGGAGAAACCATAGATCAACAGGAGCTAAATTACAGGGTTTGTTTTTATTATAATACACAAGGACATATTTTAAAGCTCATATGTGGCTCCTGTGCATTTTAAATGTTTATTTTCCCCACATCTACCACATATCTACCCCTCACTGTAAGGAACTCAGATACGGTGAGCTACTGCAGTAGCTAACAGCAGGGTCTTGTAGGTTGCTTGTCCAGTTTTTATTTCTCACTCAGCGTAATGCTTTGACATATAGCAAAGCATTACACTTTAGAAACTTTCCAGGTCATAATGAAACAACTTTCTATGAAGCCAAAGCAAATATAGACAGCAGCAAAATGAAGCTTGCAGACAATAAGCCCAAATAAAGTATTGACTATTTTGACTTCGGCGGTTCGCGCCATCCCTAGCAGCAAAGCAGACACATTCCTTATGAATACTGTCATGGCAAAACTCATCAGTTAAAAGTTACACTCCAGCAGACTTCTGCACTGAAATCCAATACTTAAAAGATTTTTTTATATTCAATTTTGAAATCTGACATGGGGCTAGACATGTTGTCAGTTTCCCAGCTTTCCCCAGTCATGTGACTTGTGCCTGGACTTTAGGATGGAACTACTTCTGGCAGACTGTTATTTCAACTACTTAATGTAACTGAATCAGTCTCAGTGGAACTTGGCTTTTACTATTGAGTACTGTTCTTAGCTCTAAAAGGGAGCTACTGTCTGTTTACCTTCCCATTGTTCTGTTGTTAGGCTGCTGGGGAGGATATCACTCCAACTTGTGGTACAGCAGTAAAGCGTGACTGAAGTTTATCAGTGCACAAGTCACATGACTGGGGGCAGCTGGTAAACTGACAATATTTCTAGCACCCTATCAGATTTCAGAAATCAATATAAAAATCTGTTTGTTCTTTTGAAAAATTCATTTCAGTGCAGAATTCTGCTGGAGCAGCTCTATTAACTCATTTTGAAAAAAACATGTTTTCCCAGGACAGTATCCTTTCAAGACACATTAAAATAGAATATTTATCTGACATTTGCTTGTGCTTGTATAAATATTTTTTACTTTCCCTTTTGTATTTTAGATTATGTTATTTATTATATAAATAACATCACTAGTATTTTGCCGCTTGCAGTAATACAGCCCCCCCCCCCCCCAGTAATAATGTTATAGGGATGTAATTCTCCCTTTGGGTTTTCATTTTCTCCTCTTTTCTCATTGCCCACAGACTGTAGATAGTATTTGTATGTTTAGTACTGGAAATGGTTAAACAAAAGTGTGTGTTAATCTTAGAGAAATATTTGCTGTTATTCAGCTGAGAATATGCTGGTAAGGACAGATTGGAATTTTATGGCCAATTTTTCTAAACATGAGCAAGGCATAAAATAACTTGTGCTGAACATCTCCTGACTCACCGTCCATAGATCCGTGGTTTTATTGTAAGCCAGTTCTTCTGCTGAAATAAGGTTCAAGGGACTCCAAACAGCACAGTAATGTATATTTGAGAGAATTCCAAAACTCTGCAACCAAAACTTCCCCCTTTCATTTATTTTAAAAAGCATTTTCAATTTGCAGGTACTCCAAAATTTTAATTCAGCTGATTCCAAGAAATATCTGATTATAATTTAAATACCGTGTAGGCTGAAGTCTAATTACCGTCGATTGCAGTAAATTAGAGTTTCACGGTAAAAAGTTGTTTTTGTAAATGATGAGATAATGATTTTGTGCATTGCTGACAGGCACACACAAAAAAAAAACCTAGGATTCCTGTTGAGAAGTAAAAAAGGTTACAGCATGATATAAGGGTTCATACTCTAATATATTCCAATAGTTTTAATGTACAACAGGATTGCAATAAACAAAAGTCTAGCTGTAATATACACATTATTCTTATAAAGGATTCTTCATGATGTCACCAGCTGAAATCTGAGCCACTTGACTGTTATCTGTGTATTACATGAAAGAATGGACCCTAGCATAAAAACATTAGTGTATATGTATATATATATAATAATATAATTAAATCCCAGTGTGCACCAATTCCTTTGGACAAATGAATAATACAGCACTTTATTGGTAGCACCTGGGTAATTACATGAGAACGGTGTGCGGGGGATCTATAGACTGTGCATATATATATCTATATATATCTATATCTATCTATCTATCTATCTATATATATATATATATGTGTGTGTGTGTGTGTAAAATGCAACAAGTATATACTATATATAATATATAAGCAGGGAATAGACCCCTACTGGTAACTAATGGATAAAACTAAAATGTTTTTTGCTTGCATTTCATTAAACATTTTTGATTAATTAATAACTTGCTCAGAAGGAGTTTGGAAAAAGATTGCAATGAATATTTTTTTATGCTGTTTTTACATCATTGATTAATACACACCATAATCGTTTAAAAGTAGTAGTAAATATAAACTACATATTTAAATTGGATGTATAATACAGTTGTTCTCCTTTTAAACACTAACTATACTAAGCTAAGCAATATTAAAATCAAACTCTGTGAAGGTATTTTTTTTCTTGTTAATAAATATAGCAGTGACTAATACAAAGCTTGGCATTATACAATACACTTAAAGCAACCAGTAATTAGGATTTTCATTGTGAGCAAAATGTAAAATGCAAAGTGTAAAATGAGCAGTAGCTGTATATATTTCTTTTATAATTTGTGTTTATTAATACAGTTCTATGAAGGCATTTTTTTCCTTCATAGGAAAAAATTACTAATACAAATCTTGGCATTATACAATACCCTGAAAGCAACCAGTAATTAGGATTTTCATTAGTGTTAACAGTACCTTTTTTTTCTTCTTTTTAAAGTTAAATACGAGAGGATAAAATTTCTAGTCATTGCATTGAAGAACTCCGTGGAAGTATATGCATGGGCACCAAAACCATATCATAAATTTATGGCTTTTAAGGTGAGTCATCAATCTTCCCAGTGTAAAAGGTGCCACAGTGCAGTGAACGGTGAAAGTTCACCTACCGTTAAATTGTGCTTTTCCAAATACTTCTTTCTTTTAAATGTGTTTTTTTCTCATAAAACTTTATGGTTGCTGTCGTTCTTTTTAACCTAATATGCAATGTTTAGATTCATCACTGTGCTAAGCTTCAAAAGACAAATTTAAGTGGCATTAAGTGATGCTGGAATAAAAGGAAAAAATATTTGTATTTTTATGTTAGTATATGTGTGTGTGTGTGCATATATTACGGGTTATTTTCCTGTGAATGTTTAATAAAATGAGCAGTAGCTGTTCCAATAAACTTTATCTATACTGTATATATTTCTTTTATAATTTGTGTTAAGTAATACAGTCCTTGATTCAGAAATATCCATACATGAAGGTAATTTCCTACAGATTCCTATCCAAACAAATATCTTAAAGGGGTTTTTTATCTTAAAAATATGATGTAGAGAGAGATATTCTGAGACAATGTGAATTGTTCTTAATTTTTTTTACTATTTGTGGCTTTTGAATTATTTTGCCTTTTTTGTTCAGCAGCTCTCCAATGTGGAATTCTGGCAGCTATCTGGTTGCTAGAATCCAAATTACCCTAACAACCAGGCAGCGGTGTGAAAGAGAGACTTTAAGATAAATAGGAGATGCCTAACTGGGGTCAGTGACCACTGTTTGAACGATGGAAAGAGTCCAATGAAAATGGAAATAACTCAAAAACTATAATACATAAAAAAATGAATACTAATTAAAAAGATGATAAGAAATGGTCATTCTATATCATACTGAAAGTACTGCTTTATCTCTGTAATAAGACAGCAACTTGTACTTGATTTTACGTTAGCCCAGATCCATATTAGTAGCAATTTATTTCAATTTTGTCATTGTTTTCCGGTAGCTTCAAATCATTGGTGCACCACATAAAAACCCCTTACCTAGAAGACCCAATGCATTCTGGATAATAGGTCCCATACCAAATAAAATCACATTCCAAGAAATAGTGTGCCCATTTGCAGTTGCCTTTAAAGGGGAATGAAAGTCTAAAATAGAATTATACTAGAAATTCTGTATTTTGTATACTAAACATAAACATGAACTTACTACACCAGAAGTCTAATTCAACAAAGGATTTTTGTTTTCAAAGTTGGCCACAGGGGGCTGTCATCTTGTTACTTTGTTAAACATCTTTACAAGACCAAGACTACGCACATGCTCAGTGTGGTCTAGGCTTCAGTTGGGAGGGTTAAGCTTAGGGATTGTCATAAATAATCAAAACAGCACAAGTCAAATAATAGCTGTCATAAAAGCCGATACAGCAATACTGATTAATAATCAGCATATACAGACTGCACTGGGCCTGTGGATACAAATATCTACACAGTCGCCGGCTACTTTATAGGGAAACAAACAAAGCTGTTCAAGTTCTGGGAAGTACGGTGGGGGAGTTTCCCCCTGCCATTTGAAAGTATGATGGTTTCCCTGCAGAGCAGTTAGGAACCATCTGAAGTTACCTGTCTGCAGCTGTCAGAGCAAGTAAAACAAAGCCAGAATTTCACTGCATACAGTCAGGTCTCTTACAAAAACTGTAGACATTTTTTAATGAAAGTATATTGGATATAGATTTATTTTTCATTAAAGAAAGTAAAAATGAAATTTCCTTTTTTTGCCTTTACATCCCCTTTAACTCCAATGACTGCACCTGCTATTCAGAGTGCCAACTTGTTAACTAGTTGCTCTGGGTTATCAGACTTGGGGCAAACATGTACCTGCAGTTGCATTTTTTTTTCAACATTTTAATCATTTTGAAAAGCAGAAATAATGTTAATGGTATTTTTCTCTGTGATGTGTACTATTATGTTTGCTTCCATTTAAAAATAGTTTTTCTTCATATTTTTACAGTCATTTTCATCACTTCATCATAAACCATTGTTCGTTGACCTTACAGTGGAGAATGGTCAGAGGCTGAAGGTGATATATGGTTCATCAGTGGGGTTCCATGCAATTGATGTTGATTCTGGGGCAGCATATGACCTCTACCTTCCTACACATGTAAGTAGTTTAGCTTCATTCTGTGAAATCCATATCATCTGAAATACATCCCTAAACATATTGGGAAATTTAAGCATTGCAATATGCTTGGAACTTTATTCTGATAACTAAAATAACACAACACAAAATAACACAACTTTCTGTATAAAGAGTGGGAAAAAAGAATGTGCACTTTTGAAATTACCAATATAGCTTGTCACTACAGTAATCTGTAAACATTGGGGCCGATTTACTATATTCACGTGAAGGATTCGAAGTTCGAACAAATTCGATCGAATTTCAAATGTAGGATTTATTCGTTTGGTCAAATGTGAATTTTGGCATATTCAATCATCGAATAGGGAATGGTCGAACGAACGAATACATTCGAATAGAGTCGAATGGATGAATATTCGATCATTCGATCAGCGAAGGATTTTAATTTTAAAGTTTATTCGATTTCCTACTTCAGCAGATTGGACCTACCGAATTGCAATAGAAGACTATGGGAGCACTCCTGATCGAACAGGATTCGTACGATTGAAGTCTTCATTGTGTTGACAACACAAAGGGGCAAATTTACTATTATTCCCCAAAAAAAATTTGTTTCTATTCGATATTCGATTAGCATTCGATTTTTGAATGTTAATCGAATAGTTCTAGGATACCTTTTATTCGATATTCGATCATTCGACGATCGAATACAAATGTATTCTATCAGTCGAAAAATCATTCGACTGAATGAATAAATCATTCGATCATTCCAATGATTTGTACTATTCGAACAATCGAAGACTTAGATCGTACGAATCACGATCAGGACTTAACCTCAGAAGCCTATGGGAGTGCTCCCATAGGCTTCTATTGCAATTCAGTAGGTCCAATCTGCCGAAGTAGGCAATCGAATAAACTTTAAAATTAAAATCCTTCGCTGGTCGAATGATCGAATGATCGAATATTCGTCCATTCGACTCTATTCGAATGATCAAATATGCCAAAATTCACATATTCGACCAAGCGAATAAATCCTACGTTCAAAATTCGTTCGAATTCGTTCGAACTTCAAATCCTTCACGTAAATGTTTAACCAAAAAAATCGGTAAAAATACAGGAAGCATCCTCATGAATACACAAATTCTTTCAGTGCTAATATCCACCTCCATCCTTCCAGTATCTGGATAATGGAAGGAAAAATTATGTAGTTATAGTTGGCCAGATCCACCCTTGTATTAGGCTATATAGCAAACATAGGAAACGATGTGCAACAACATACAGAAACCAATCCAGATTCATTTAAGTTTGCTGCATGATGCTGAATACATTTTATTGGTTTCTATGGCTAATGATACAGGTAAGACTTTGCGTTCACTAGTAAAAGAGACACAGTAGTGTTCATTGACTAAAAGAGAGAAAAGTCAAGAGAAAGGTAAGTTGGTCATTATTATTTTTAGCTGCAATACAATGTTTCTTCATAGAATTCCAGTGACACCAGCTGCAAACCAGCACCACATTTTCCAGAGGCCTGGTTATTCAGTTGTCTGCAATTTAAGTCTGAATTGAAAAGGCGACACATGGTTAAGGCAAAGTTCTGTGTAAGACCTTACCCTATGCCCAGTGATTGCACCTTGCTCTATGCCTAATGATTGTACCTGAGCATTTTCCTTTTCATATTAAATCTATTTTCAACAGAATAGCAAATAAAAAAAAATTTCTACAGAATTACAGCTTTTATTCTATTCTTTAACAGAACATTAACATATTAATATATAATATTGCCCTGGACATTTGACATTCCTTCTGTTGTTAAGATGTTCTTTCCCCATACTAAAACAGCTTAATATATGTTCAAAGTTTACCCAAAATAATATAATTTATGTTTCCACTACCCAGAATGCAGCTTTGTCTGTGCTAGCCTAGACTCATTTGTTCAACAGTGTTCAGAAAGAATATGTTTTTCCAAATCACTAAGTGGAACAAATGTGAAGGTGACCTACATTTATCCCTACTGCTCTATTGACAACTGGATGTCTCAAGGGCTGTTAAGGGATAGTAATGCTCAAAACGAAATAATGACACTATATGAATGTCAAGCTGGAACAGTCACATACATTCCATAAACTATTATAATAACTTTATAAGATTTTAAGTGGAAATATGCCCAATTTATTTGAGAGGGTTATCCATAAACTGCAATGTATGAGGTTAAAGCTTACTGAATAAAAAACATTCCTATTCTCATTAAAGAGGTTGTTCACCTTTAATGTTTATGCATGGAAGTAGAGGCAGCCATACCTTTATAACAGGGATCCCCAACCTTTTGAACCTGTGAGCAACATTCAGAAGAAAAAGGTGTTGGGGAGCAACACTAGCATGAAAAATGTTCCTGGGGTGCCAAATAAGGGCTGTAATTGGCCATTTTGTAGCCCCTATGTGGATTGTCAACCTACATTGAGGCTCTATTTGGCAGTACACCTGTTTTTATACAACTAAAACTTGCCACCAAGCCTGGAATTCAAAAATAAGCACCTGCTTTGAGGCCACTGGGACAACATCCAAGTGGTTGGAGAGCAAAATGTTGCTCATGAGCTACTGGTTGGGGATCACTGCTTTATAACAAGGAGAATATGCATTATGAGTCTAGCATTATCCATAATAGAACCTGCTATCCAATTTGAGATAATATAGACATAATTCATCAAAATATTTATTTGGAGGTTTGTGTTTCCCCTGGCAGATACTGCTGCATTTTTGCAGGCAGTGAATAGAGGCACCACATCAAAACTAGGTTCACTACTTGGCCTCAAGCTCACTTGTGTCCAGACCACTGCAGTATTTAAGTTTATATTAGTGGTTACCCCAGCAGCGGAAGCAAGCCAGGAGTCACCAAGCCACACAATTCTTTGCCTTTGTTTATGGGCTAACAAAACATATTCTGGAACCCTAAGGCCCTCCAAACCCGTTCCCTGTTCCATAAATGGAGGTGGTCGCTGTGGATATTTTGCTTAATATTAATAAACTAAATATAAAACCCATTCATTTTCTGGATGATGGCATAGATAACTATAACTGATGGCTTGCTCTGAACACCATACATACCATGTAAAATCCAACAACAAACTATGTAATTGCATATGACTATGAAGATTTTTATTCATCCAGATCATGGTATATCCAAAAAAATCTAATAAAATCTAAAACAACTGGACTAAACATTGAAGACATTTCATTACTCATCCGAGCAGCTTCTTCAGTTCTCAGAATATAAACTCTCTATATCTATATCATCACATGTCAAAACCCTCTTCAGCTTCTGTAGTTGTTTTGGGGTTCTCAAGTAGTGCAGCATATCTTCTACCATAAAGAGTGTTGTTCTAAGTACCAAATATCAAATACCTGATAATGCACAAAAGTGTCAGTAACATAAGTAGATTTGTAGATTTGGATTCACTTCCAGATTCATTGTGCTTCATACAGCAAAGGTAATATGTAAGCCTTTTTGGCTCAAATTAATTATTCCAGTATATTCTACTTCTGCAGTGCTGCTGTGGACTTTATGGCCGCCAAAGGCATCAGTTTTATAGATGGTAGATGTGAATGTATTTGGCATCTGGTATTGGCCTATGGCCCATTTCTGAAGTGATTCGGGTCAAAATCAGGTAGCAGTGTCTTGGCATATCCGTATGAGAAAGCTGGCAGCTTGTTCACTTCAAACTGAGCACGACAGTTGGCAGCAAGACTTGACCTAAAAGCAAAGTAAGTTCTTTGGCTGCTTTACTCAAAAGGTTTTGTGTTCCTGAAGCATTAAACAAGTAGCAAAACATAATACTAATTCAATCTATTAATATGACTAGAAAGCATTAGCTTTACGGAGAACTGCAGTCAATCTATGTAGGATAGTTAAGTCATTTCAGGAAACATTGTGTTTATACTTACACTTAGTCATCATCCATTTAAAGACTGTGGTATGAACAGGAGGTTAAACAGGAAACAAAACGCCACAGCAACACCGGTAACACTTATCTTACATATCTTATCTTAAGAAAGGAATGGAGATGCATATTTAGCTGTGACAGTTAATTTCCATAGTTATTGAGGTTAAAAATATACATACTGTACAGTATATCAACTATAATCTTTGGCACGTGGGAGTCACTTAAAGGACTATTCGGTGTTTATTTTAACCCTGTCCTAGAAATCAAAATGAACCCTAAATATTTGTTGATTAGAGATAGAGGTAATAATTTCCTAATCAAGCTTCTAGGTTACCTATCATACTGACTGACCATCAGGTACTCATCTCAAAAACAACATATATAAGTAGTGAATTCTATAGTGGTCATAAGAAGAACACCATTTACAAAGTCCAAAAATAAAAGAGTTTCCAAGTGAGACCTGCTGCTAGCTCCTTAAACACTCTGCTTAGGAGGGGCTGGTTGGGAGAGGTATCTACCTGTTCCCC
This sequence comes from Xenopus borealis, assembly GCA_024363595.1. NCBI lineage: Eukaryota > Metazoa > Chordata > Amphibia > Anura > Pipidae > Xenopus > Xenopus borealis. The sequence goes on along the minus strand of CM044445.1, from coordinate 40,965,295 downwards.
CTCCTGCCCCTACACATCCCCTAGCTTGCATGTCATTCATAACACAAGTTAGAGAGAGTCAGAAGGTATAGCCTGCATCAGGGCCCTATCCGTACCACCTGCCCTAAGCCAGGAAGTAAGAATAGGACTTGGCTGTGATCCCTGATACTGCGCTCTGCTCGTTACTCTAGAGCAGTGATCCCCAACCAGTAGCTCCTGAGCAACATATTGCTCTCCAACCCCTTGGATATTGCTCTCTGTGTTCTCAAAGCAGGTGCTTATTTTGAATTCCAGGCTAGGAAGCAAGTTTTAATTGTATAAAAACTAAGTATAGTGCTAAGCAGAGCCTCTTGTAGGCTGTCAATCCACATAGGGGCTACCAAATAGCTAATCACAGCACTTATTTTGCACCCCAAGGGACATTTTTATGCTTGTTTTGCTCCCCAACTACATTTTAATGTGGCTCATGGGTAAAAAAAATTTTGGTGATTCCTGCTCTAGATTAGTCTGGAGCTAAGACCAAATCACAGCATTCTTCAGGGCTCATTAGTGTCCCTCAGTACTCTTGCCCCCGGGAAGACCTTAAACCCTTTGGGGAGTATGTAATAAAGTGCAGTAAATTTGCCAGGGGCATTAACCCATAGCAACCAATCAGCAGGTAGCATTTAATGGTCACCTGTTTAAATATTTTACTGTTTGCTATGGATTAACGCTCCTAGGCAAATTTAGTGCATTATATTACATATGGGGGTAATGTCTTTATTTAACAACATATTAATTAGTAGTGTTACTGTACCTTGCAGAACTGGGTTCCCAAGTTTGATTCCAGCCAGGGCACTTTCTGCAAAGAAGGATTTACCTTGTGCTTTCTCTAGATACTCTGGTTTCCTCCCATATTCCAAAAACATACAGGCAGGTTATTTTTGTGTGATTGTGATAGGGACTTAAGACTGTAAACTTGAGTGGAAAAAATACTGATATAGTAGTAGTAATAGTATTGACACCCGTTTACTAATCTGATTTCACTCATTACCCACATGAGCACCCCCTGCCAAATAGTCTACATATTCTCTTATCTAATGCAAAGATTTTCCCATTCTGCATTTACATTGCCATTCAATTCTCTCCTGTAAACTGGAAGGGCTATATGGGGGGGTAACTATTTTCCACATTCTATTTAGCAAAAACATGCCCATAAATTAAATAAATGCACCAGAAGAGACTATGAAGACAAAACAGTCACACTAAATCTTGATCTTCAATACATATAGCAATAAAATAGCGTGGGCATTGCAGCGTGTCAAAGAAACATTGACATTTTATAACACAAAAAAAATGACGTGGAGGCATTTCAGTAGCATCCCTACAGGACAGCAGAGGCATGAGCACATGACAATACATTAAACATTTATAGCCTGACAGACCATTCCATCACCACCTGGAATTCATTTATGGCCAAATGATTAATTTAAAATTAATTGAGGTTAAAAGAAATCTCGCCTTACTCATTAAAAGTAGAACAGCCTATAATAATATTTCTCAAATAAATGATGTCCTTAATTTGAGGATCCCCTTGGAGGTTTATTTGCAGTTGTGCCCTTTTCTTTGGGAAACGGATATAAAAAAAAAAGAATCTTCTAAAAATACACATCTCTCCTCCCTGTTTGGTGTCACAGATCTGAAATAAAGTGAAGCTCCTCTACAGTTCTCTATCTGTACAGCAGTATTCCTTTGATCGTAAGGGGTCACTTGATTTAAAAGGATATTATTCTGAGAGTGGATTCTATCTCATGCTTCCTGGGAGAGCTTGAGGGTAATAGATTGCCTGTAAAAGAGAAAGCTCGCTGCTCTTTTTTTTTTTCTACTGTTACTGTCAAGGATTTAAGCCTTGTTCCCATCTCTTTTTCACTTCAATTGCTCATGAAAACACCAAGGCAACGAATTAAAATTGCTCTCCGTCTGTGGATGCCGGTGTTAGTGTTACGGATAGTGGTAGCAGAGAAGGGGACGGCAGTGGTGGGCCTGAGTTTTTTCAGTCTGGCAAGTAGAGTTTTTTTATTTTTTTTTATTTTGCTGTTACGCTTGCCAATTGCCACATATTTATTGAGCTAGTGAGTCACAATATGGAAATGTTGCAGCAGCTTGGCTGTGTAGATATATGAGGGTGTATTTGCTTTACTAACAATAAAATTCATATTATGTACAGTAGATATAAACGTGGCACATATAATAATATTTGCTTACCAGTTTGCCACCTGATATATTCCATTTCCCAATATAATTACTATTACTTCTATAACAATATCAATTTAATCTTACATTGTGTTGTACTGTAGATGAAACTATTGTAAGCAACTGGTCTTCATTACTTATTTTGCATGACATTCAAATGAATAGCCATATATGCTGGTTTGATGCTGAGGTCACTGTCCTCAGTAAGCAAAACCACTGACTGTGAGATTTCCATTGTATTATTATTATTATTTGCTTATATTTATTTTCAGGCTCTCTCTATACTGTTAGTCTAATTTCCAGGCCTGGGAGCCACATACCAAAAAGATTAATTTCAGATCTGTCTTAGAATATCAATTTAAATTCCATTAACTGGAAACCTGTTATCCAGAAAGCTCCAAATTAAAGGAAGGGCCGCTCCCATTGACTCCATTTTATCCATATAATCCAAATTTTTAAAAATGATTTCCCTTTTCTCTGTAACAATACAACAGTACATTGTACTTGATTCAAACTAAGATATAATGAATCCTTATTGGAAGCAAAACCAGTCTATTGGCTTTATTTAATGTTTACATGATTTTCTATGGTATGAAGATCCAAATTATGAAAAGATCCATTATCCATAAAAGCCTTTGCACATTCTGTATAACCGGTCCCATACCTGTAGTTATTGAATCAATTCAATTCAGATTT
>CM044445.1:40910778-40923023 GCA_024363595.1 Xenopus borealis | reverse complement strand
ACAAATCCAGACTTCGTTATTTTGGGAAACCAGATAAGAAAATTGACATTCCATATCAAGTAAGTTCTGTGATGTAGTTGAACTATGTTTGATCACAGGCCCTGCACAGGGAATACACCTACAGGGCTAGAAAATGAAAAGAAGGGGTCCTTGTGCCTTGGTATGCATTAAGAGACCATAAAAGCATAATACAGAACAAAAGAAATTCCAACAATAAATCTCTGGCCCAAAAAAGTATATTGGGTCCAGGTACAAAAAACCTAAAACCTCCAACCTAAAAAACGTTTTGAAGAATATTATCACATTGATAGTATAGACTGGCACAAACAGGCTTATACGTTTTGTGCCAAAAGGGGCACTTACTCATAGTCTCTTGCCCTAATTAGATATCACCACGGTGTGGGAGAATGGGCTGCAGTTATAACTACGTGTGTGAGTTACTTTAAAATGATATTGTCTAGCTGTCCATCAATTTCTCTGTGTCTATTTTTCAGCTGTTAAGAAACATCTAGTCTTAATAATGATGCATTTCTCCCACTTTATAGTGCATTTTTAGTGCATTATCTCCCACTTTATAGTGTATATGTTTGGCACACATGCTGCGGCTGGAATTATACATAAAATGGTGTTGGATTCTAGAAATGATCTGATTTAATGCACATTTTTCTTGAAAATTATCTGGCAAGGGTTTAAGTGTGGGTGGAAGGGACACATTATTCAAGTATTACTCTTAGACTTATGTAATGGAGAATAGAATGCACAATAAAAAAAAAAATAGGACTGTAGTTGATTTTATCTTTGGGAGTGACACTGCATCATCAAAGATTCTGTTTTATTCACATACTATTTATTTGCTTATACCTTTTTTCCTGTAACCTTACCATTACCATTACCAGTTTCAGGAAATGATGTGTGAGAGAATTTTTTTTTTTTTAATTCCAGGCCTATTTCGAGGTTGCTGATTACTCCGGAATGATGTCAATAGTTTTGTGGAATGAACTGTGTCCAGAATGGTATAATACTCTGCACGTTGGCAGTGTAATTTTGCTTCAGCAATACTCTGTCAAACCAAGTTACCAGAACAGGACACTCCCAACTCCAGTGGACTCGCAAGTGAAGAGGCTGCCTTCTGTAGGTAGAGTATTCCTGAATGTGTCGCATTGGTGTATCCTGATTTGCCACTTCTCTATAATTTAAAACCGTAGTAAAAAGGTGAGGGTGTTTATACAGAGCTCAATTTCAATATTTATACTAACTACTAATTAAAGGGGAGCTGTCACCGTAAGTCATAATTCCAAATAATTTTTGTGTTAGGCAAGCAAAATAAACTATACTGACACTTCTATACATTTTTTTAGAATCTTGTTTTTGTTTTTTGAATCCAAAGTTAAAGTGGACCCGTCACCCAGAGACAAAAATCTGTATAATAAAAGTCCTTTTCAAATTAAACATGAAATCCAATTTCAAATTTTTATTAAAAAGCATTCATAGCTGTTTTAAGCTTGTTTAAAAATCTCAGCTGTCAATCAAATATTGTCTGACACTCCTCTATGCCTTAGACATAGAGGCGGGGCAGATAATTACTTGCCATTCAGCACTTCCTAGATGCCACTGCTCCTTACACATTCTCCTGTTCTCTTAAACATTTAATTGTGTAGCCAGGACATGGGGATCGACATGGGCTCCCACATTCTGGTGTACAAACAAGATTCTGAGATGATGCAAGGCTTGCCTTAATAACAATGTCCACAAAATGGCTCCTGCCTGCTAGCTATAATTATGAATTCCCAGACTGAAGAAAAAAAGATTAAAATAATTGATATAGTTTAATTAATGTTCATTTTGCTTGACTAATGTGATAAAATATGATTTTGAAATTTTTTTGGGGTGACGGGTCCACTTTAAGAGTTTATGTGCAGGTTCCATTTTGTGGAAGCTGATATGAAGGCCAGCTGTGCATTATCCCAAAATCGAATGTTTTCACCAAAAAAAGGACTTAATGCACAATCCCAGGCTCTGCAATTGTAAACAGTGAGGATGGGGCATGTGAGGAGGGCAGTAACTTCTAGGAAGTGCAGAAATAAAAGTGAAAGACGGAGAAGGTAAAATGTGACTTGTCATCTAAGATTTATAAATTAGTTTATAGCACAAATTCGATTTGGTTTTCATGTTTAATTTGAAAAGGATTTTTATTATACAACTTATGTCTGACAGGTCCCCTTAATGGTGAAATAGTGTGAAAACAAAATAATTCTCTTATGCTGCTAAAGCCTATGCAAAATGTATTTTCAGCATCTGTTCTGTTTTTTACCCCTGTTGAAATAAAAGTGTATCTAGGTGTGCACTTCCACTTTGCTCCTACTGCTTTGTTTTAAGAGTCAGAATGAGCAGTTCAGAGAACAGGAAGGGACAAACAGATTCTACTTTCAGCCTTAATTATAGTTACAAATAACACCAAAACCACCAAGCATTTTCAATTAATGTATTTGGAAAAGCTGCTTAGAATTATATTATCTTTCAGTATGCAGGTGTGGGGTGCATAGCTCCTTTAAAGTACGACTAACCCTAAAAATGAATGTCTAAAATGCCATATTTGCTATAATGAATTTATTGTAGCAGCCTACAGTTTCAGCTTCACAATAATATCAATGATCCAGGACTTCAAACTTGTCAAAGGGGTTTACCATCTTGGAAAGTGTCTGTGACACTCACATGCTCAGTGGGCTCTGAGCAGCTGTTGAGAAGCTAAGCTTAGGGGTCATCAAAAATTATCAAGCAGAAAATGAGTTTTGTCTGTAATATAAACAGATGCTACAGGGCTGATTAATAAAGATAGTTATGTCAGCTCAGAAACCAGTGCAACTAGCATCTGAATTTAATAATCAGCCTTATATAGGGACATTTAAATTCTATATGTATAGTGTATTTTGAATTGGTCCCTAAGCTCAGTAAGTGACTGAGCATGTGCAGTGAATCAGCAGAAAAGAAGATGGGGACTTATGGGGCGGTTGCCTTGGGCTGGGACAGAAGCACAAAATATAATGTACATATATCTGCCCTTCTCATTTAACTGTAATTGTGAATACAATATAATTGTGTTTCTTAAGAACAATGTGAAGATCAGCTTGAACTCTTCTAGCTGACTCTCATAGAGACCACATTTCTATGAAATCCTTTGCAATGCAGTGCTTTCTGAATAAAGAAGTCATCTAGAGACCAGCCAGTATTTGGCCCTGCACCTAATATTTTATGTAACTTTTATTTGCAATAAGGTATGAACAATAACAAAAATATTTATACTTTTTTTTGTTTATACCTCTTTTTATTTTCTAATAATACAACAGTAAATGTCCATTTGACATGCAGATTTCATACATATAGTGACTGATATGAGAGGTAAATAGAGCAGCCAGTTCTATCAAAATAGGGCAGCTGAATTTTGTCTTTTAAACAAAAACCCCATCCCAAAAATAAAATCTATAAAATAAAAATACTCCTCATATACTATATACATATTTTTGTACTTAATTGAAAGATTTGTATGTTACTTAATTACCATAAAGTCACATTTCCGGTAGCTTTTGGCACAGAAAGGAAACAAATGCTGTCAGTATCTCCTTCTTATAGTGCTTTGTGTACAAATTGTTGGGCGGACAAAGCCTGCACCCACAAACACATTCTCCGCACTTGAACTATATCTTGTTGACAAGTAGATAGGATTTGTTTCTGTTTTCCCTGCATGAACTAAGCAAATTACTTGTCAGAGCCTGATGGATGAGTCGAGGACCTTATTACAAGAAAGGGGCTTGCTGGAAACTGCCAGGGTGAGACGCCTTTCAATGCAGCTAATATGATCTATTGCCTAGAACTGGCTGAACTCTATATTTTCTGCTATCTCACTGGCTCTGTAGCTGTGTCTTCCATCACCAAATATCATGTATTAATGAAAAACAAAACGTATGCTTTACAGATCAAGTTTAATAAGTGCAGTTGCCTTGCTCCCTTTTTTTGGATGATTTCCTCATATTTCATCTCTGTCACAACGATTGGTTATTATGTCCTCTGGTAGAAAGTGCTGTATGATTGCTACCATTTGCTTTTAAGGGGTATAATGATTGTGGTTTTTTTTTACAATAACTTGCCGCAAATAATTGCTCACAGGGCAATTATTTAAGCTACATACGAGTAGAGTTTTAGCTGCAGCTGAAGTCTGTCCTAAATCCTTTATTATGTGTGCTGTAGTCTTTTGAAAACTACATCTTTATAGCAAACCTTTATGATAACTGTTGTGGAACTGTTTTTTTTTTCTAATTGTAAAACCATTGGTGATGATTACAATATGCTTGTTTTGTTTTCTTGTTATTGTTCTGTTTCTAGAAATAAGCCTAAATGCCCGAGATCCTCCTTCCACTATTACTGTTATCAAGGAGAAGCTTGTTAAGCCTGAGTGGAGACTACCGGATGTGAAATATCAGTTTGTCACAAGGTACTGATTCATCTGTTAATTTCTTTCACATAAACAGACCTCTAGTTAATTCAGTGTTATTTGAAGTGCTGCATGTACAGTCATTCCAAAAAAAACCCACCTCCGTTCACTTGTGTTTTGAAAATGTAAAAATTACAGACGTGTCCCTTTAAAGATCCTCTTTGCACGGAGAGATCTGCTCATTTGGCGATGTTGCCAAAAGAGCGGATCTCCCTGATATGCCCACCTTGGGGTGGGCGATATGGGGCTGATCCGATCACGGGCCCTAGGGCCCAACGATCGGATTATAATGCAGGAGAATGGGTGGTCACAGGACTGCATCAACTAACCGATGTGGCCATGATCCCACTGGATCTTTAGTCCCGTCTGATCGACATCTGGCTGACTTTCTGTCAGATATTAATCAGGGTAGCCCGTCGGAGGGCCCCATACACGGCTAATAAGCTGCCGACTCTGTCTGTCGGCAGCTTTTATCGGCCCGTGTAGGGCCACCTTAAGTAATGTTAACCCAATTTTTCTGTATTATGTCAGTTTACTTCCTCTCCCATATTTCAACACGTTCTGCTTTTTTGGGGAAACCCCAGAGAATCCATGTTGTAAGCTACATAAAGAATCCTCTCCCAAAACCGCAGATTTTGAATTTTAAAGGAATTGTTGACTTTTTGTTCTCACAATGACTATTTTATAATGAAAATGGAGCTTTAGTGATCCTGTAAAAATGGCGTCAAAATGGATGGAATTGCCCTTGCTATAATAAATGTTTATTCTCTCCTTCTTATGGTTTCTTTTTGTACCCTCTTGCATATTTGATAAAGCTTTATTTTTCGCTCCCTAATTTTGTTACAATAGATTGGAACTTAATGATCTTCCGCATAACAAAGTCTGTGATGTGATCGGTCTTGTCACATATGTTGGAAGAAGTGAACGAAAAAGACAGAAAGGTAATTGAATTGCATTAAGAAGCAACAGTTATCAGGTCTGAATGAAGTTTCAAAACCGCCTAGCCAGGAAAACATGAAATAAACCGTTTTCTAAATAATTTGAACACTTCTTTGATCTCCTAAATATTTCTAAAGCCAAGTTCGTAGGTCAGCTTAAGACCGATTTTGGGTGAACCACTTATTTCTGTCCTAGATAGTCTTGGATCTTTGGCTATATTTCATTTTCATAGGTCTGAAACCTTGGTGGGAAATGGTGGAGAACTTTGGTGTAATTTTTTTACCTCAAAGGTTGTCTGAATTCCACTTCTCTATATGCAAAATAATATAGTTGTGCTCATAAGTTTACATACCCTGGCAGAATTAATGATTTCTTAACCATTTTTCAGAGAATATGAATGACAATACAAAAACTTTTCTTTCACTTGTGGCTAGTGGTTGTCTGAAGCCATTTATTGTCAAACAACCGAGTTTACTCTTTTTAAATCACAGCTATAAATCATAGCTATCATCGCTATGCACAGGCCTTGATTATTGTGTTTCCTCTGCTCCTCCAATAAAAGTGGCACATAATGGGCTCTTATGATTATTTTTTTTAACCCCTCTAGATGACAAAGAAGATTTTTGGGTACATCGTTGGGTTCAAATGATTGACTCAAGTATGGACCAGCCATTTCTCATTGAAATGTTTGCCACTTCGCAACCTGACATATTTGAACATATACATCCAAGTATGCATTTTTTACATTTTTACATTGAGATAACATTGAGTGAGGCTAGAAGTTAGTGAGATCATGGTGTATTTATTGCTCTTATTGGCTCTGTGGGCAACTAATTATTGGCCACTTTCACAGTGAAAATTTGAAATGTGTAGGTTATTATTAACATGTATTTCTATAGTGCCAGCATATTTTGTAGCGCTGTAGGTTTGTAAGTAAAAAGTTTTGTAGGGCCAAATTAACTTCAACCTGTAGATCCAACCTTCTAATTTGTTTCAGGATAGCTGATAGATGTATAAATGGTCTCAAGACCTCGCCATATTTTTCATAGCATGTTTGTACTGATATCTTGGAGAACAATGTCCCTTTGCTTCAAACTTGCAATCCTCGCAATGGGTTAAGAAAGAGGCTGGATTTTTAATCCTGTGATGTACAATCATAGTTGGTATTGCCACAAAAGAGAGGTTCCCTTTAACTGGACCAGTTTTAATTTGGAGTTTGTGTCACTGATACCTCTGCTTCTCTTTAAAGCAAAACACAGGTTTTTATTTCTCATTTGAAGGGATGACCATTTGACTATACAACATAGTATCACAAATATTGACAGAAAGTTAATCATGTCTAATTTTGTTCCATAAATAAAGAGAATCTCAGTCACTACTTTTTTTGTTTGTTTTTTAATTCGAGGGAGTTGAGATATATTTTGTGGTCTTCAAGTCAACAAGTGTTTGGATGGATGAATTGCATCAAATGCATCTCTTGCTGATACTTTTTTTCCCCCTAGTGTCCTACTTGGTGTGTACGCAAATGAGAGTGGTTCGAGAATATCCAGATGATGGCTCTATGACTCCATATCTCACAACATCTAATGAAAGCCAGTTATTCATCTCTGGTAAGGAAAAGAGTATGTTAGGCCCAAAATATTTAAATACTTAAAGGTCTGTTTTAACACAGTCACTCTCAAACTCATCAATGCCAATTATGTTGCCAACCACCTCATCATGCTTTTATTAATATTATAACAGCCATTATCGCAAGCCATTCGCCATGTTCTCGCCTATTTTGTAATATCAAGTACTGTCCGTAGTTTTTATGCAACTCTTTGCTGTGTCTTTGTCCACATCATATCGTGGCAGAAAATGGACATTAGTCTGCCCACGATGTCGGGTGTGTTCTACACTGAGTCGCATAACAATATAGTTATGTATTTGATTAAGTCTTAATTTCAGCTCAGGAACCTGTCAGTTTAGAGAAGCAGAAGTTGCATAACTGGTGAAATAAGTTGTTTGCTTGATCAGTCCATAGCAATTGTTTCCAAAATGCCTCTGGCTTGTCTAGATGCTGTTTTCCAAAACTGAGATGTTTGTGATTAGGTTGCAGGTTAAGATTCCTCCTGATGACTCTTATGTGGATCATGTTTGTGCAGGCAACACTGCTCCGTGGAATGGTGCAACACCATTCCTGTGTCATCCAAACCTCCCTGCAGGTTCTTTGCCGCCATATGAGGGCTTGCCTTTACCTTTCTGGCCCCCCATAAGATCACTTCTCTTTGAAAGTTTTCTTGCTGCTCTAGATCTCATCGTGATTCCACAGTTTTCACCTTGACTTGAACAGTTCACTTCAACTGCCATATGTCTATTACACTATGGACAATGGAAATTGTAAGCTGGAACCATATGTAATCATTGAACAGCCTTCCCTTTCCCTGTAGGTAACAGCTTAATTTTTTATATCCTCATTTTTTTCATCCCAGTTACTTACAGGAGCCAATAGTTGAGTGACAACGCAAAGTTAGGGCAGTTAGAGATTTTATTAATCTCAGCAATTGTCAACGGGTGACTGCTATTAATGCCTCTTAAATGCCTAATGATCTAATTAGACCAGGGACCTTGCAAAACACTGTTTATCAGTCAGCGGAAGGATGTTCAAACTGTAAAGGTGGCCATAGACGCACGGATAATATCGTAACAAAACAAATCTTCGTGCTATATTGAGTGTATAGTGGAACATGAGCCGACTGATATCTTCAGAAGATTTAGATATCGGTTGTCTGGTTGATTGGGCTGGACAAAAATTTCATCATTGTTAGTGATGAATTGTCAGATAAAGGTAGAATTCTATTGTTTCTACTTGTAAATCTGACGAGTCCGCTCTACACGTGTGTGTTGAAACGAACAATCAGCCTATACAGGTGGCCTTTTGGATTAGGAAGCCTTCTGTATGATTACTGCATAAATAGTCCAACTTTTAAAAATGGACATTGAATTCTTAATGTCATCAGTTTTTGTGGCCGGCATTTTGACTAAAGTGCATGGTAGTTAGTCTATTATATTATCAGAGGCCAGGTTTGCAGGTAAAGGCAATGAATGCCATCAGGGGAATGGTGGCATTCTCCAGTCAGGGATGAAACTTAACTCTAAACCAGTGTGTACTAAAACTAATGCATAGTAATAACCGTAATGTCTGGCTTGTTTAAATTGTTGCTTCTTTTATATTCACTAGGCTATCACAAAGGCCAGCCGTACACCAGGGATCCCAAAGTGAAACATTTTATAGACTGGATAAAATCACACAGTGAAGCTGATTTTGGAAAGAAAACCGTAATGGGTGGTTATCAACCATATCCCATAACTCCAAAAACCTTCCCAAAGTATTGCAAAGATAATACAGGTTGGTGGAGTTCTATTGTTCTCATTTCTAAGCATTGTTTTCTGTTCAGAATATTCCCTCTGTTTAGAAAAGTCACTGAAACTTCAAATACATGCAAATTACTGGGTAGCACTGATCACTTGAGGTATATTATAGAGGAAAGTTTGGTATCTAAACTATAACCGTTTCTGAGGGAGTAGGTAAATTATCCATGTCTTCTGGAAGATTGCTAATTCCAGTGCTCCTTTATGTCTAAATGTTTTTTTTTTTTAAATTTATATTAGAAAGTAACAAAAAACATCGCTTTTATTTTTCAGCTGGGGAAATTCTAAAGTTATTCAGTGAATTAAAGGAAACTATTTCACAGCTTCACTACAGAGAGCGTAAACGTGTTGCAATTCAGGGCACTATTGCTGCTATAAAGTATGTAAACTGCAATGGTTCTACTGAAGATACCTCTAAACATGTGTGCCAGGTAACCTCTATACCACTTTCTGTCTGGGCCCTGTTTTATATGTTCTTTAAATCCAGTGTTCAAAATTAGGGATGTAGAAAGATCATGGGTATGCATTTGGGTGCTACTACATTTTTATAATGTTTTAGGACACCGTGCCTCTTCCTGGAACTTTGCTGGAAAGTTCTGCATCCATTTCAAGTGAAGGAGCAATAGAGGTACAGCAACAGACCCAGCTAGTACAGGAAGAATGCCCTGATGCCCAGCTGCAACTAAAAGAACAAGCATCACGTGATGAATTTAATCATCTGAGCGCAATAAAAAGAAGGAAAACACTTGAAATCAACCAGTAACTTTGATATTTTTAATATTATATATTTTTTCTTTTGTTATTATATATATATATGTACAGTCTATAGCCCTGACTGTCAACGATCTGTTGGCCATGCACCATAGATTCTACACTTCTACATTACATTTTACACTATGTGGAAACATTTTGCTTCTAATTCTGCCAACACTTAAGTTAGTTTAGTTAGCCAACACCAATAGTTATACGTATGATTTATAGCTTCAAATTGTTACATTCTGCAAAGACTGGAGGAAACAGAAAGCAAATTACCATGTGCAGCAAAGCATGGAGTAACAGACTTTGGTAAACATTTTCATCTTTACTGCCTCTACACTTAACAAGGTGTGTGTACTGCCACCTTAACCATTATCCTCCACCTTCACCCCATGTTGGGATTGTGTTGTCCATTATGCAGAGGAAATTTCTGTACACTGGAAATCTAGTTATCTACCAAATAAGGACCAAGTATAGAGTTTGCCCTATTGAACGCAAGAATTTTTTTTTTTTAGTGATCAAAACAATAGGCAAAAAGTATGTTCAGCTCAAACCTTGTTCATCATACTCCTGTTGAACAAGGGGTATAGTGTGCCTTTTAAATGATACATATTAATGTAGAAATTCTATAAAGCAAAGAAAATCCATAATTGCTTTCTTCACAGTTCTTTGCAGGAAATAATACAAGATCAAGAAAAGACAGATGAGGAGCCTCAGTCCACAGAAGGTATACTCTGTTTGGTTGATTGAAGCTTGTAATATGTGCATTACAGATCACTGCAGTATACTTGGTATCAAAGTAGTGCTGCAAATAAGCATCTATCCACATTATTAGCTTCAAACTATGGGGCAGATTTATCAAACACCCCACAGAAAAAACTCTGGTGCCTTCTAGGAATTTGGTGAGTTTTTTTTATGCTGAACTCTAATTTCACACTTTGATAAATCTACCCCTAAGTGTGTCAGCAGTAAAATGAATATGAGCTACCAGCCAAAAGGGTCTTCTGGGAAAGCTCTTCATCTTCAGAGGCAATTCAGTCTTCTGATAAATCTGCAAGTGGACACAATTATACTCTATACTGTATGTTTTCCATTTTCTCAATAATTCTATGCAGTGCTGCTGTTTTCTTTTTTTTTTTTTTCATATATACCAGTCATACAACAAGAACCAGGGGCAATGTCCCATTGTTTGTACAAAACAATACACTAACACCATAAGGTTTGAAAAGAGGTGCAAAAGTGGATGTTTGTGTCAGTTGTTCAGTTTTGTTTTTTTACCTTATGAAATAGTTTTTACTTTTAAATGGAAATGATCTCTGTTTGTTAGTGGCAATAAATGACAGTTGATTTCCATGAGCATCCTGGTTCAACTATTTTTCATGTTCTGCTTGGATAAATTAATATCAGATATGTTCATGGTCCAGGTTAGGGCACGCATGGGGGGTTAAATTGCCTTGGAGGGCAGCATCCAGGCAAGTTACACAACCATGCTATAGGCAAACTTAAATAGTTGTAAAATAAAATAATGAATGTTTACGAGTATACCTCCCTTTTTCAGTAAATTGAACTTGTGACAAATATACCTCTTAACTATAGTTTTAATCATGACAAATGTTTATTTTTTAGCTGTAAAATTGGTGTGGAGGCATCCATCTCAGTTCATTGTGCCTGATCCTGAGCTTTGAGAAGGAGTAAGCACTTCAGAATGGAACTGCTTTGAGACAGCTATTGTTTCTCCCTTTCCATTTGTATTATACCACCTAGTGGTAACACATGAGAATAGCACCCAAGCAGGAAACATGCAGCGGTAGCAATTTTTAGCAATCCAAGCAAATCTGTCAGTAGAGGTGTCTGATAGCTGGTATCTGGTTAGCTGCCTATTGTTCTGTTGATGAGCTGCTGGGGAGGTTAGGGAAGGAAGGGAGGGGGGTGATATCACTCCAACTCACTCCAACGTGCAGTGTAGCAGAGACAAATCTCCTTTTCTTCGGGGGACTAATCTCCCCTAGCTCACTAGGAAACTTCGGGAGACTTCAGAAAATGAAGCACTCGAGTGCCATCCTGCTGGCAATTTTCATTCTAGCCAGCGGGAAGGCAGGGGAGGCAGTTCGGGGAGCTTAATCACCCCGAAGAAGAGGATATTTTGTTTCCCTAAATCACAGCATGTGTCTCTGCCCTAAAGAGTGACTGAAGTTTATCAGTATCCCTTTATCACAGGACCTATTCATTGCAGTCATGTTGAAAAATGGGGTATACTGCCCTTTGAAGGCAGAAAGTTTTTTAGGAAACGCATGGAAAGGACAGTGGGTAATTACTGTCACACAACAGTTTTTGAGCTATACAAGTAAAATCCACAATCAATTCACTATAAACCATAATCCACAAATTGTGCCCAGGCGGTTTATTCCAAAGGGGTAATTGTAGGATCACACCTTATAACAGAATTCTACCCCTACCAATTTCTGGGCAAAAGCTTCCTTTGTATTAGCCAACATAGCATCTTTGAGTAGTTTCCATGAGAGTCAGTGGTAACATTATAGTTCTGCAAAACGCCAGTTATTACTTTGTAAAGCAAGGGTACTTTTACAGCTGTGTAAGTCATTTTGATGTATGGTATAATTAAAACATAATGAGTTTGAGGAAAGGCCACAAA
>CM044445.1:40879856-40891629 GCA_024363595.1 Xenopus borealis | reverse complement strand
TTGCTTTCAAGATCTGGCACATACAGAACATTCCTCAGTGGGATCTTTTAATTACTACCTATAACATTCCGCATTCTAAATAAAAATTCACTTCATGTTAAAAAGAGTCAAGTGAAATTAAAGTTACATGGATGTAATAAGAATTTTTAATCATCGCTTTTAGTTGTACAATGCTTGCATTTGTATCTATTTCATCTTTTCTTGTCTTTATACTTCTTTTCCGATACCAATGGTGAGTCACACAAATCTGCTGCTGCAGGGTCAAAACAACTGTCTGGGAGTAGGGTATTTCTAATGAGTCACTGAGCTTAGTATAGAGAAACTCCTTTTCTAGCATTGACCTAAGGTATTTTCCTCTTTACATGGGGAGTTAAATCACCTTTTCTTCTGGGCGACAGTTTTCCCGAACTGCCTTCCCGTGCCATACTGTCGGCTTAAATGTAAATTGCTCATGGCATGGCACTTGCTGCTCTTCATTTTCCAAAGTCGCCTGAAGTTTCCTTGTAAGGCAACTTTGGGCGACTTCAAAAAACGAAGCGCCACGAGTGCCATTCCGTGAGCAATTTACATTGGCATGGGAAGGCAGTTGAGGGAGGGGTTGCCCAGAAGAAGAGACGATTAGTCACCAGCGACTACATCTCCCCGATTGTGCCCTTGTGCCACAAGTAACACTTAAAGGTAAACATTACCCCCAAAATAAAAACTTAACCAGCTTATCATAATAAGTGCCCTATTAAAGAATCTTACCAAACTGGAATAAAGATATCCCTAAATATTAACCTTTTCCATCTCTTACCTTGAACTACCATTTCATGATGGCTTCTCTGCTGCCTCAGAGATCACCTGACCAGAAATACTGCAGCTCAAGTGTCAGTAAAAAACAGAACTGTGTCCATTAATTGGCTCATGTGACCTAACATGTTTGGTTTCTTTGTGTGCACCGTGAATCATAGGATCCCAGGGGGTGGCCTTAGTTCTTTAATGGCAGGTTTTTACACACGACGTACATTGTTCAGTGGTATCGTTTTCCCAGCCGATTGACCCTGTTATGAAGAGTGCCATTTATGACCCTACGTGACATGTCACAACCCCTTTGGAACGATGCCCCTTGTGCAGTAGGGTACATCCCCACTGGACTTAAATAGGCTTTACTAATGGCCCTGGAAGACATGGGGAGGAATGTGTGAATAGCCTGCAATTGATACAATGGCTGCTGAAGCCTATGGGCTAATGGGCCAATGTTTAATACTTGACCTTAATGTTATTAATAGGGAAAAAATCTAAATATATAGAAAGGCCAGAGCCAAGGGAGTCTGCTCCTTTATTGTTATACATCTGTCTAACAACCACAGTCTTTACTGGATAATATTTAAATGTGTTTTTACAGCAGAAGGTTATGCTGTCGTTGGCATGATATGTAAGTATATGCCAATAGAAGTTTTATTACAATAAGGTGAATATTTATGTTAGTCTACAGTGGTTGTGGCTACATTTTAGGTAGTGGACCTGCCACCCAGACACAAAAAGCTGTCTAATAAAAGTCCTTTTCAAATTAAACATGAAATCCTATTTCTATTTTTTATTAAAGCATTCATAACTGTTGTAAACTCATTTAAAAATTTCAGCTGTCAATCAAATATAATCTGCCTTAGGCATAGAGGTGGGGCAGCCAATTACTTTCATTTTCCATTCAGCACAGATGTCACTACACTTCCCACATCCTCCCCAACCTCTTCACGGTTTAATTGTGTAGCCAGTGCATAGACATCAGGTCCCCCATTCTGGTGCACAAACAAGATTCTGAGATGATACAAGACTTGCCTTAATAACAGTGTCCTCAAAATGGCTCCTGCCTGCTTGCTATAATTATGAATTCCGAGACCGAAGTAAACAACTCAAATAATGTATGTACTGTGATTAAAGTTCATTTTGCTTTACTAATGTGATAAAATAGCATTTTGAATATTTTTTTTGGGTGACAGATCCTCTTTAATCTGGCTCACCAGCAGAGACAGAAGTTTCCCAGCAGAAAATTTTGGGATTGTCATGAAAGCCAGCCCTCATGGGGATGCATAAGTGGGAAAGCAAACAGAACAATATCACAAGTGGAGTGTCCGTTGCATTAAAAGAAGTACAAGGTACAAAACTAAAAACACACAGTCACGTTATGAGAACCTCTGGCTTGAAATAGTTTGGTTAGAATTCTATGGGGCCCCCTGTAACTCACTGGTACAAGATAAACCAACCTGGCACACGTATGGAATTCAACGTGGGGAAGTTCTCTGTGATTTATTGTGGTAACCGGATATACAAAAATTGTTTGTGTATCCGCTTGAAACAATAAGCCAAAGGGATTTTCCCCATGTTTCCCCACACTGTATCCATGTGCCAGGTTTGTTTATCTTGTACCAGTAAACCTAAAAACTCATGGGGTGGAGGGAAATATTTAGACAGGGAGTGAGCTACCAGAGCAGCCTCTCTGTGTTTCAGTCATTGAGACCCTGCCCAACATGAGTTCTGGCATATAATGTTATTTTTAGAAATCCCCAGATTCCATTTCTTGTGTCAGAAGTGATGTAAAGAGTTGTGGCTTCATACAAACAGTTGGTTACTTCTGGGTACATCTGATCAGATTCTTCAGCCAATGTTTATTAACCAATAGATATGGACCAAAATTGGGTTCCTACACTATTTTAATTGCACTAAAGTAAAATTGAAGAAGTACTTTCCAGAAATTGGCAGCATATTACATTAGGGTCATCCAGCCTGAAGTTGTAGGACTACAACAGCCTGAAGTTGTAGGACTACAACTTAAGGTGGCCATACACGTAGAGATCCGCTCGTTTGGCGGTCTCTTTAATGACACGACATTTTTCGAGCCAATGTGCTCTAAAGAGCACATTGGCTCGAAACATGTTGTGTCATTAAAAGAAATTTTGCAGCAAAGGACTGCCTGAACCTTGTCTGTTCCGCCAATAATCTTAAAAAACTGTTTCTACCATAGCAAAAATGTCATTTATAAATGCTGGAGTGACTGAATGTCACAGAACTAGTGATGGGCGAATTTATTCGCCAGAGGTGAATTCGCGGCGAATTCCTGCGATTCGCCGCTAGCGAATAAATTCGCGAAACGCCAGCAAAAATTAACCAAAAAAAAATCGCCGAAAAAAACGACGCGATGAAAACAACGCGATGCGCGTCAAAAACGCGACTCGTTTTGTTTCACGAATCCTTTCGCCAATTCGCAAATTTCGCTGGAAACGGGGGAGATTCGCCCATCACTACACAGAACACATCTCCCTGATTTTCAGCTCTCTAACTCTGAGTTAGTCAGTGACTTTAAGGGGGACCACATGAGACATAACTGTTCAGTGAGTTTGCAATTGATATCCATATAGCATTCAGCTCAGATTCAAAAGCAAATGGTTATGACCCATGTGGCCCCCATCAAGTCTCTGATTGGTTTTTGCCTGGTAACCAGTCAGTGGAAACCAAGAAAACAGGAAGTTGTGTTCTGGCTGTTCTGTTAGACATCCAGTCACTCCAGCCTTTATACATTACATTTTTGGCTAAATAACTATATTAGAAACATTTTTTTTATTTTGCACAGCCTGTCTATTTACCCAGTTTTTATTTTTATACTGAACAATTCCTTTCATTGCTCCATGTTGGATAGACCAGATTTAGATAAATGAGACCCCGCACGGGTTATTTTGCTCCAGATCCCAGCATTTTGCTCTATACTCTGATTCCTTACATGGTATGGTACATGGTATATGATTTATAGCAACCCTGATACTGCTGCTAGTATCCCTCAAGGATATGTCATAGCTTTGTATGTTACCAGACTCTCTGCTCTGATATTTGTCAGCATTTATGTATGAAATACCTTATGATTCATTATTGTCCATGTGGTTTGTTGATATTGTAGAACCTTTGCGTGCCCTTTAACGTGCATTGAAAAGACATTTGTCAAGAAAATTGTACGTTTATAATCTTACAGTATTGATTTCTTTAAAAAATGTAGGCTGAGGTTTGAATGCATGCCCTTAAATCAATATTCATTGTGTGCCATTTTTTATTTAATTAGTGATTTACATTTTTTTTTTTTGGATCACGCACACTGATTGCTACTGATATACAGTGTCTATACCTGGCTTAGACCTACTTGGTTGAGTTGCCCCAGTCAACTTTAAAGATATGATGTATGTAATTATATACTGCTTCTGGGAAATAGACACTAGCTTTGATTTGAACATTTATTTTTCAGGTCCATGAGAGTGTTATTTAGGTTGAGCTTGGAATGACATTTTGGCCTACATGAAACCTGCAAGATAATTACAAAAAATACTGCCTCTGTTATGAACCTTGGAATGGCCAAGACACATTGGCGAGCAACTACTCGTGAAGGGTTTATATAAAACAGGTCACTGTAACTGCAAATTCTATGACTAATAAGCTCCTTATAACAGAATAATTAAAGGCCAGTCACATTTATAGGAACCAGCAATGATGCCACTTATTACATCTACTACTCCTTCCCCCAATGATCACTCTACCCCTCAGGTGCCTATGCAGCCTAGCCTATTTCTGGTCATTTCTGTGATTTGTGAATATATATTATATGCATCCATTTATCAAGTCCCCAGGGAGAGAATGTACAGGTATGGAGTCCCTTCTCTGTAATAATAAAACAGTACCTTGTACTTGTTCCCAGCTAAGATATAATGAATCCTTATTGGAAGCAAAACCAGCCTTTTGGGTTTATTTATTCTTTACATCATTTTCTAGTAGACTTAGGTTATTAAGATCCAAATTACGGAAAGATCCGTTATCCGGCAAACCCCAGGTCCCGAGCATTCTGGATAACAGGTCCCGTACCTGTACTGACATACATGCAATACATTTTTTTACATATTCAATTTTTTCTGACTTTCATGGTGTTTCATAGAGAACTGACCAGAGTAAGTTGGAAAGTGGCATAGTGGCGTACACCATCTTGCATGCTCTGTGGGTGGGTTTGAAATCCCCAATGGTTACAGGGGTGTCAGGTTGTGTCCCCCTAGTTGTGTATAAGGAGGGTAGTCATGCTAGTTGGCTTGAACTCCCCTCCTGGAAAAGGGTGGATGGTCCCAGGTAGTGATGTGCAGGCCAGTCTGATATCCATGGGACCCGAGGGTCAAGTGGGTTCAGGCAACTTCCATGCACATTTTGTGGGTTGCAGGCGGGTTTGTGTTGAGCTCTTCTATAATAGAAAGATGGGGCGCTAAGTGTGCAAAAAAGAATCCTGAAAGAATAAATTCTCCCCATGACCTTACTCTGGTAGCCTATAAATGTAGGTGCCAGCCAGGTTCAGGCTGGGTGTGGGTTAGGAGCAGGGTTGGACTGGGAGGAAAAAGCAGCCCTGGCAAAAGTATCAAAGCAGCCTATGTATGCACGTGCATGTTAAACATGATATATATTTGCAACCCCAAGGTTAAATAGAACTAGTGTTTATTAATAGATATTTTAAGTCTATTACCATATAATCCCCAGCAATATTATACACCCTATGTGCTGGAACTGGCCCTTGCAACAAATATCTCTCCCTAGTTTCTATCACAACTATTCTATCTGATGCATTAGTGACCCTATACTTACAGTACTTACAGTATATTCTAAATGTTCCTTTGTGTGCCCCCAGCTAGAGAAGAAGACTATAATTACCATGTGTATAACAGGGCCAAAGTGTGTCATACTTGAAGAGTCTAGTCTGTCTCATGCAATTAATGATACATATGACAGTGTAACATATACAGACTGAAGTGACTGTTCTGAGCATGGATCCTCCTGTTGCCAACATACTTATCAGCATAAGGGATTGGGTATATAGCAACTCTAATATTACTAACTGACGTTGGTCACAATTCCTGGTTCCTCCCATATGCCAGTACAGGTATGTGCACTAACAAATGCAGGCATCAGCTTAGCTATTGCTGGCTATTACAGACAGCTCATTTACATTTATAAAGTCACTAGTTAATTTACATATTAAAGACAGACCAAATTAGCATTTTTAGGTGCACAGACCATTTACATTTAAAAGCAAGCGGCCCATCGGGAATTTGCCCGAACCCACAGATTGCCAGTCCAGCCTGGTTAGGAGCGGGCGATTGGTCGGGTGCAGTTACAGTTTTATTTATTATGAAGGGTTGGTACCAGTGTTCTGTTCCTGGAGTGGACGGATTGTAGAATATAAATATTGTTTAGAATTCCTTGTAGTTTACCTAGGAGGGTCTTTAACACTGTAGCTGGAGCCTGAGAGTGGGCTGTATGTCTGTAAATATGTATATTTTGCTGATGTGTGCTTCCTGAAATGTTTAGAGGTGAGATACAGGGTAAGTTACTTACTATATTCCAAGTTTTACTGGGCACTGGTGTAATTGCAATTGAAGTGTGCTGCTGACTGCTGTATATATATATATATATATACAAAAAACAAGAAAATTCCACAGCACTCCAACCTTTAACCCCTAAGTGAGAATTTGCACAACTGAACTGCAACTAACAAAAAAGACACTTTTAGTTACAAAGTTTGTACAAAATATGCATAAGCTGACGCGCCCCGTCAAGGCAGTGTCCATGCGTCAGTCCTATCCTAAGCGAAAAAAGTATTATCTTTGGGGGGAGAAAGACCATACCTGCTTTTCTCTTTATTTAGTATGATCTCTTCCAAAGACTTCATTAAATGGGGGTTGGGAGAGCAAGCATTTAAGGAGAGCCACCTCCCATAATGCATATAGGGTTGCCACCTTTTCTGGAAAAAAATACCGGCCTACCTATAGATTTATCTTTTTTTCCTATTAATAACATTGGGATCAACCATCAAAAATACCGGCCAGGCCGGTAAAATACCGGCCAGGTGGCAACCCTAAATACATATAGTGATACTTAAACAAGGTAATGCCGCTCAATCCCTTAGCAATTGGGTGCAAGTGGGCTGGCTTGATATACAAAAAACAAGAAAATTCCCCAGCACTCCAACCTTTAACCCCTAAGTGAGAATTTGCACAACTGAACTGCAACTAACAAAAAAGACACTTTTAGTTACAAAGTTTGTACAAAATATGCATATATATATGCACTATATGTAAGAAGCATTGTGCTGGCTACACTGTGCTGCTGTGCTGTTATATGAAAGAGGTGCAGCTCCTAGAATAGAATTTGAGCAGTGTAAACCTTTAAGTTGGAATATCTACAGTATACATTGTATAATATGTAAATGAAAACAGTAATATATCATGTTACATTTGAAGGCAAATTCATGTACACTTGTGGAGCTGCTGTTTACTTTGAAAATACTCTGTACTTGTTATACTGGTCAAGGGTTTATTTGATAAGGCAGGTGAAATGGAGCTGACGCCTACAAGGTTTATGTTGCTCGTACTGGTGTCAGTTACCTTTCTAGAACTGAAACGCGAGGCAGCACAGGAGGATTACACGGGACCTTAGTCGGTTGCCACAGTTTGTGAGAATTATTGTGCCTCTGTGTCGTTTTTAATGAAAACAGCAATGAGAAGGGAGCTATGCGTTTACTTTCCTTGGCTACTGAGACTGAGTCTTTTAATAGATGTGAGATCTACAAATACCTATGAGGCGAATGCTTATCTGAACCTATCCTATTTCAGTATACAGCTCAACAGCACAATATCCCAGTACTGTGAGTGTGGCCTGTATGGACTCAACTCGCCCCTGAAGAATGCCGAGGGGGTGCTGGGAATTCCGATATCTCCAAATCTCCAAGCCTGTGACTTAAATACCCAGTTTTCTGTCATTTCTACACCTTGGATTGCACTGATAGAGAGAGGCAACTGTACTTTTTCAGACAAAATCATTCAGGCAGCCAGACATGGTGCAAGTGCTGTGGTGATATACAACGCTCCTTCCATCTATGGAAATCAGACCATTCCCATGGTGCATTATGGTAAGTGCTTATTAACTATTTTAAAGTTGCTATTTATCTGTCTGCTTTGGAAAAGCCATTACTGCTTTGTGCCTGCAGTAATGATACCCTGAAATAATGGGAGATGTCTTGCTATTGTTTTTCTGCAGTTTGCCTTATACACGTTCTTGCAGCACTGAGAGACAGCTTGCTGACCTGAAATTGTCAGGGCCTTTGTTTATGGCAGACGTTTTAGTAAATGAAAATGAACTCACTGCACACTGTGCGCTGACAAGTGCTTATTAAACGAGCGTTTAATTCCATTTGAAAAGGATGTGCAGTGATAATCTAGTATTTTCTACACAAAGGGAATCATTTACATTGTTTTATGCACAGGTTAAGAAAACTATTCTGCATTTAGCATTATACAAAATGATCCTGTATGCTAAAAGGACAAACTTTTCATACTGGCCACCTAGGGAAATATTTGTACATCTACCGTTTACTTCTTGTTCTGACCCTGGGTGACTTCCCTGGTGTCACTGAGCAATGACATCAAACAAATAAGCCCACAAGTGTGTCCTAAAGAGCAACCCTAAATATCTGTCATTGGTCTAAATCAGTGATCCCCAACCAGTAGCTCATGAGCGACATGTTGCTCTCGAACCCCTTGGATGTTGCTCCCAGTGGCCTCAAAGCCAGATGTATTGCCAAACAGAGCCTCAGTGTAGGTTGAAAATCCACATAGGGCTAACAATTGGCCAATCACATCACTTATTTGGCACCACAAGAACATTTTTCATGTTAGTGTTGCTCCCCAATTCCTTTTACTTCTAAATGTTGCTCACGGGTTGAATAGGTTGGGGATCCCTGGTCTAAATTAACAGGTTAAGGTCTATGTTGTGGTCCTAGAGGACAATATTATATTCCAGGGAGATTATATAAATAGTTGTCATTGTGCCCCACGGCAAATTAATTTTATGGCCTCCAACATATCCAGAGGTTGTGCTGTTTTACCAGTATATGTTGAAATTGTTCTTTATTTGGGCCTCATGAGGCCTCCTATACCTTATGGGGCCCCCTGCAGCTCCTCTGTAGTTACTACCCTGATCATACTCTCTCAGTTGTACCATTATTATACCCTTAAGATTGGCAGAACTGGAACCAGAACTTGATACACAGCAAAATCTTATACATTTGTCATAAACTTATAATGAAACCACCTATCTGTCAGTCGCCACTAGTCTACCTATACCTGCTGGGCCCATTTGGCACAGTGGAACTAGGCAATGTTCCCTAGGTATGGTAACACTTATTCAATGATAGCTTTACTTATTTAAAGAAATGTAAAACACTCACCACTTTCTGTCATCAAAAGGTCACTTAGTGATCATCAGTGTTGATTTTTCCATCACCAAACAGACAAAGAACAGCTGTAATACTTATTAAGTTCTCCTATGTTCAGTGCAATTCTCTTTGAACTGCAACTATGCAAAGCTGACTATATTATATTAATACTCAAACCGGGACTGGACACCTGCCCAGAAATAGCTGCTGTTTATAAACAGAATCTGATATACTATTAATTGTCAGTGCACATTAGATCAGATCCATGTTGCCTAGAAAATTGGGATGGCAAAAATAGAATTGGATGGTGTCTGACCCTGATAAATACGCAGCTGTACAAGGAAACAGTGGGCTTGTGATAGAGTTGTCAAATAAACATGCAGTTATACATAGAATCTAAGAATAAATCCACAAATAAATGAAATCAAATGTGTCTGATATTTCATAAAATATTTCATATGCAACTATTGTGCCAGAATATACCGCTGCAACTAAGCAATACTGAGAATCCGAATTTGTAAAGTATGTGTTCCGTTCATGTGTGCCATTGCCAGGCCTGGATTTGTGGAAAGGCCACCAAGGCCCGGGCCTAGGGCGGTAGGATTTTAGGGGGGCAGCATGCTGCCCAACCACACCCACATTTATAAACATATCAGCAATTGTGGTTGCACAAAAACAAACGCAATTGTTGCTACTGATGCCATTCATTAAAGGTGCTTGCATCACTCCTTGAGTATTTGCACCCAACCAGTCTAGTTATGTGCATTTTGACCCGCAACCCGCAGGTTGAATATTGGGTGTCCAAGGTGAGTACGGGTTGGGTGCTGTATTGTAGTGCCTCAGTATAACCCACACCCGACCTCTACCTGCCATGGATACCCAATATTCAACCTGTGGGTCATGCGGGTCAACATGTACATCACTAGACTGGATGGGTAGGAGTGATGCAAGTACCTTTAATGAATGGCATCAGTAGCAACAATTGTGCCCATTTTTCTGCAACCACAATTGCTGATATATTCAACTTGAACCCGCCCCGACCCACATGTCAACCCGCAGGTCATGCAGGGTGCAGGTCAACATGCACATCCAGTCCATCTGATTAAACGTACAAATATACAACTATAGTAACCTTGGAGCTAATAGCACCTTGAAGGTAATTCCAGGTTTTCTGCTGTGTTAATAGGCACAGCACCTTTGTGACCCAGGAGCCTCATGATCTAGCAGATGGTTTGTTTAATGCACCGACAGAGTAGATCTTTGTATAACCAAATACAACATACTCTTTTTTTCATATCACAAGGGAATCAGCCATTTAGCAGATCTAGTTATTGCAACAAATTACATTTAAAATGATGTATCTGTAACCATGTTTTTTTCCTTTGTATTCATCTTCTATAGTCTCCCACTGTGCTTATAGCTCAAGTATACAAATGCGCTTTTTCATAAAACGTATGCCCCACGTTCTGCCCTCAAAAAGTATATGGTACTGACAGAATTGCAACAGTCACAGCAGAGTTTTATTGTGTGCCAACAAAAACTGTGACATAATAGCAAATAAATAGGGAGCAGTCATTTAACTGTAAAAAAGCACGAGTACAAGGATAGTGTACAAATGCTCATTACAAAAGCAGCAAATCATTATTTAAGGCATCTGCAAAGCAAAGATGTTTATTTAAAAGATCAATTTTTCCGTTACTAAACAGCAAAGGACCTTTGTCTATTAAATCAATAGAACTTTTTTTTTCAAGTGAGGAATTGTATTAGGGTTGAAGATGGAAAGAAACAAGCTCAAGCAGCATGGCCTCTCTCACACCAGCACTTTAGCCAAAGCAAATGATTGCTCCATGTGAGAAAATCATTTCACCCTGAATCCAATACTTTTATTCCACATAATCTGAACAAAGGGAAAGCATAGAAATGCAAGGACTATGCTATCGTGGTAAATTGTACTTGATCCAAACTAAGATATAATGCATTGTGTGTCAAGGTGAAGTGTATAATTTGTAGAATTGTAGGATTGGTTTAACTGGTAAACCCTAAAAGTGTGGCATAAAAGGGATACTGTCATGGGAACCTTTTTTTCCCAAAATGCATCAGTTAATAGTGCTGCTCCAGCAGAATTCTGCACTGAAATCCATTTCTCAAAAGAACAAACAGATTTTTTAAAATTAAATTTTGAAATCTGACATGGGGCTAGACATATTGTCAGTTTCCCAGCTGCCCCCCTGTTATGTGACTTATGCTCTGATAAACTTTGGTCACTGTACTGCAAGTTGGAGTGATATCACCCCCTCCCTTTCTCCCCCAGCAGCCTAACAGCAGAACAATGGGAAGATAACCAGCTCCCTAACAAAAGATAACAGCTGCCTGGTAGATATAAGCAGGGTTGGACTGGACCTTTGGGTGCCCACCAGGTTCCATACCTCCGGGGCCTCCAAGGCACGCTTGTAACACATGCGTGAACGCCAGCACATGTGCGCATGAGCAAACACTGGCACATGT
>CM044445.1:40827948-40844256 GCA_024363595.1 Xenopus borealis | reverse complement strand
AACTTTTTTTCCGACGTTCGCTACATCCCTATTTCTGATTGTATTTCACATCTTCAGCACTGCTTATTTATATAAAACTCTTACTTATGCTTTAACTTGCTGGAAGAAGAGATATTCATCTTAACGACTGTGTAATTATCTAACTGTAATTCCAGATGTACTTGCTTTGGCAAAACCCAACCTGTGTGATATAAAGTGAAATGTCTTTTTTACTATGTTGGCTAAGCTGCAGAAACCACTGCATGTCAATTACATGTATCTAGCCATTCAGCCAAAGAAAGAGAAAAAATTAAATTACTTCTATTTTTATATCAATGCTTGATCCTGTACAAAATATCTGTGAGTGATTTCCTCCAGTGTTCCTAGCACCTTAACATTTACTTCTTCTTACTATTGGGTAATGCAGGCTTACGTACCATTTTAATTTTCAAACATTTGTTTTTGTTGGGGATGCCAATTTAATATAATGCATGCCTTTTTGAAAAACGCCATTCCTGTATCTCAACCAAAGAAACTTGGTGTATGCTTACAGACTATGGTTATGACTGCAATACCCAAGCACCTGTATTACTCGGAAGATCTTGTAGCATTTAGGAAGGTTCTATATATAAACTTAAAAGGTTGAACTTCATGGATGTGTTTCTTTTTTTCATCCTAACTACTATGTTGTATGGAGAATGGAAAGTTCAACTTTATCAGACTGAGGTTCATTTGCACAGCGTAACTGCTATTTATGCACAGGCTAAAGTAAGTCAGTATATTAACAAGGCCATTTATAATTTACCTTTTTTAGCCACAGCTCCATAATGAGCTGACTAACTAGGGATGCACCTAATCCAGGATTCGGTTCGGTATTCGGCCATTTTCAGCAGGATTCGGTCGAATCCTTGTGCCTGGCCAAATCCATAAAATCATGTGACTTTTCATCACAAAACAAGGATGTAAAAAATTTTTTGCCGCTCACGTTACCCTCCCCCTCGTTAATTTGCATATGCAAATTAGAGTTTGGATTTGGTTCGGTATTCGGCCGAATCTTTCATAATAGATTCAGGGGTTCGGCTGAATCCAAAATAGTGGATTTGTTGCATCCCTATGACTTACACTTAAAAGTTTAACGTGATAAACATTCCTACTTTTTACAGGAAAATGCCTAGTGCTATTTTTTTCACCAATGAAATTGTTTTTGCAACAGTATCCACACCATTGACAAGTTATTTAATTTTACTGTTTAAGAAACCCTTCTATTGCATTGTAAATACCCTCTCTGCATTTTAATGCTGCCACCGCCATACTTCGCTATAGTTATGAATCAGCCATATCAAGATGCATGCAAACCCATTTCAGTCTGCTCAAAAAGAGAACTGAAAAAGCTGAAAAAGGCATATTATCATGTGTGGGTTGTTCCATTGGCTTATTTATGCTTGACTGCAAATAGGGGTGTTCTGAATAACCTGGAAGAATGGGCCAAAATCATTCCTGGGGAAACTGGTCCAAATCTAAAAAAAATTTAAAGGAGAATTCAACTCCCTTGGCGCAAAACTCCCCCTTCCCTGAGTAGGCCCCCCTCCCTCCTACCGCAGGGCCAATGCCCCTAACTTGTTACTTACCCCTTCTTCTAGGTCCTCTCCAGTGGAGTTCACAGACGCCATCTTCCCCCAAGCACTCTTCTTCCTGGATCCATCGGCGTCTTCTGGCGCATGCGCAGTAGGAGGCATTTGCTGGTGCCTATTTACTGCACGTGTGCTGAAAGTCACGAAGACGCCTATGGATCCAGGAAGAAGAGCGCTCGGGGGAAGACTATTACAATTTAGTGATGGTCTGTGTGCTGCCTCAGAGATCACCTGACCAGAAATACTACAACTCTAACAGGAAGAAGTGTGGAAGCAAAAGAGAGAACCCTGTCTGTTAAGTGGCTCATTTGATCCAACAAGTATAGTTTGTTTGGTGTGTTTGTGTGCGCAGTGAATCCTAGGATCCCAGGGGGTGGTCCTTATTTTTTAAAACGGTAATTTTCTATTTACCCAATGAAAATTACCCAATGGAAAATGATTACTACTGAAAAAGTATATTATGAAAATGGTTTATTTACAGCAGGGTTTTACATATGAGTTGTTTTATGCAATATATTTGAACAGAGACCTACATTGTTCGGGGGGGGCTATACATTTCCTTAAAGTGAAGTCCCCAAATAATCAGAAGTTTCACAGATATGCCCACCTTGAGGCGGACAATATTAAGCTGATCAGATTGTCTGACTCTAGGCAGGCAGTTGGAAGGGGTTGTATGAATGTGCAGATGTAGATCTCGATCTGATGGCAGAATCAAACCTGCCAGATTTTGGTTGGGTGGGCCCATCAGCTGGCACCAGAAGGACAAGTTGGCAGCTTTTATTTGCCCACGAATGGCCACTTTTAGACTTTGCTTTTATGATTTGTTTTATTAATTTTCGCAATCACAAACATTGACCATTTCCATGAGCCAACTGCTGTTGGAACAAGCATAATAACAGGTTTACATTCTTCCTTTACTATGTGTCATGCAGGCTATGGCAATATTCTGTGTCATTGTGAAACGAGTATCAAAGTACATTTCTGTTAATCACTGTTCTGTAATAACTACTGACCTCCATAAAGGCATAAACCTGCAGGAGGAACGTGTGCAACTTTGATGGTTGGAAGTTTCTGTTGTAATTCAGGATACACCAAATACATAATTTTTGATGTTTTCAATTATTGAAGGGAATCCAAGCCCTAATTTGTATTTTCAAATCTGAGGAAAAAAAATCCAAAATATTGGAGTAACTGAGAAAAAAGAATCCCCTTCAGCTATCCAGTCACGTTGCATTAGAGTTCAGTTTCTTTCTGTTTAGCCAAACACTTCAAAAAGTACTGGAATTTGACCATACACAGGTCAGAGGCATTTTTTCAAACCTGTTAAGTGCAAGTACACAACTCTCAAAGTGGTTGATGGGAAAGGACCAAGACTTCAGGGGGTGCAATAAATTACATTTTAAGGAGACTATACCCCTGCATAGAACACCTACAACCCCGATGTTGCTGGACTACATTTAACCAGAATGCTGTAACTTAATAATGATTATATGTTGGAGCATACTATGATTTTTATCCCAGCGTAAATTGGTGGTGTAAACTAAGAATCTAAAGAATTATAACATCCTCATGGGATGTCCTGTTACCGTATATCCTCTATAAAAAGATATTGTAATAAATAATTATGCTATGAGAATCTCGCCTCATGGGGGGTAGAAGTTACCTTTCGTATTCGAACATTTTCATTTTTAAAGGAAAAGTGCTCTGCAGTGTGATAGGGTGGGGGTGGCAAATGCAGGTTCTGAAAACGCTGAGCATCAGGATTGGCAGATATAGCCCTGTGTGTTCCATATAATGGGCACTTGCTTACAGCCATTGGTATTACTACTATGGTCTGTACCATGGTGCTATGATTTTAGTGGTTCACTTTTTTACCACTTATGGGCTTAGGGACAGATCTACCTAGGAGTAAAAGTCGAGATTGTCACAGTGAAATTCCGCCACTCTCTATTCATTTCTACAATTTTATCAGTGGGTCAAAGTGAAAGGTTATCCGTGATAAATCCATTCTTAAAAATACAATAAAAATAAATCGAGTAATGAAATTTCATTCTTATTAGCTTTAATTGTACTCTTTGATAAGCATGCCCCTGTGCAGGTACAGACAGGAGCATTGGTTCTCCTCCATCTGTGTTTATATGCAGGCAGAGAAACTGCAAGGTGTGGCATTATTCTTAGCAAGGCTTTAGAAAATGTTGGCTCTCTTGACTGTTACGGGGGCAAATGATCCGGGCTGGATTTACATAGTGGGCGCCCCTAGGCCCACTGCCGTTTGTCGCCCCCAGGAGTGGTGACTTCCCACAGGTGACAAAGCATTATTTGTGACATTGCCCTTGGGGGATATGTAAAGATTTGGGGGTATATAAAGCGAAACTCCAATAAATGCTTTTCCATCAAACAAGTCTTTCTAGAGGATGTTAGAGCATCCAGGAGAACCCACACTATACTAATGTGAGGTCTACTTTTAGTTATGTTATCCCATTATGATCTACATCCATAAAGGCATTGTTGGCATTCTGTTCCATGGAAAATATTTCTTAAATATTTATTTATGAGAAAATGCACAATGTTATATTTAAGCATTCTTCTAATATCTGAATGAAAATCATGAAAAAGAAGAGTGATTTAGACAAGTTGTTTGTTGACATTGTCTTGAGATCTACTAATCACCAGCTAGAGGTCTACTTGTAGATTCCGATCTACATTTTGGGCACCCCTACTTTAGGCTGCCAGCACATTGGTTGTTTTCTCTGCTGGCGTATACACAGTCCCTTGGTCTGAGCTTCTAATCACTGGGGGGGCTGCCTAACAAATTGGCACTCCCCTGTAATTAACCCTTTCCTTATTCCCTAATACTGGAATTGCTAGCCGGTACATGTGCAGATCTGTGTTTGTAGTTTCACAGTATGACAGTGGTTAGACTTACTGATGTCTCTGGTTCATGTACAGGTAGGGGGCTGTGGTGATTTTATGTTCTCTCAGCATCTGTACAGACAGGTCAGTTGGCAGATGAGGAAGTGGACCTTAGCATGTGTTTGTGTACTTGTGATAGGGAAATGGTAACCTCCACAGGGGCAGAGACAGATGTAAATGATTAAACGACTTTCTCTACGAAGGACTGTGGCACAGTGTATATCAGGGTCCTCTTTACCCCTTTGTCATTTATTGTTTGTGTGTCATCCGTATGTTTAGTGTGTACATCCATTTGTTCTACTACTGTTTCTACTTTATTATAGATGCTTTATTTGATATTGGACACAGACTGCAACAAAACTTTTCAGGAATTATCCTCACATCAAGAAGGTCAACAACTACTTTTTATATGCAAGACTTCATCCCACCCCTCACAACAGCTACATCCCATCTGCCCAATCAAATTTTAACTTTCTATAGGGTAAGACCAAGGGGCAGATTTAGTATTATTCAGTAATTTGAGGGCTAAAAGCCCTCAAATTCGGCCGAAATTCGATAAGCATTAGTAAAGTCAAAGTACTTCGATCATCGACTTGTTGAATTATCGAATATCCGATCATTCGATCTATTCGATACGGTCGAATTTTGGGTATTCGATTGATCGAAGTGGCCAAATTTGCATATTCGAATATCTGATAAAATCGTACGATCGAACTTCAATCTATTCACGTGAATTTCGTAAATCTGCCCCTAAGTGTAGCATAACTTTACTCTGCCATCTATTCATCTTAAAAACAAACTCTTCCCATTTGACCAATTAGATTGACCCATTCTGTAGTATCATTGAACTAATCATGAACAACCCCTGCACCCGTGGGTGTTCAGGCACAGTGAGCTTGAAACTGCTATTTATTAACTCCAAAATCTCATGTCTAACTGATGGTATTGCTCTTTTCCATAATATCAGAAAACTACTCGGCAAAGCATTGTGGCAAAGGAAGAAACCAGGAGATTAGTCATTGTGATTTAAAATGGCCAAACTGCCTGACCAAATCTTGGCTTGTATGTCTAGTATAACACATCATGCCTGCCACAATCCGTTGTTGTTGCTGCTTGGCAGGTATGCAAACAGCTCAGGACAGAATTAGTTTCCCTTTTAATGTCTTAAGGTGGCCTTAGATGACAGATAATATCGTACAAATAAAATTTGGTATGATATTCTGTGCGTGTATGGTGGGAAAGAAGCCAACTGATACTGGCAGAAGACTTGGCTGTCAGTCGGCTGGTCGGAAAATTTTGATTGGATGCCTTTAAAGGGGTTGTTCACCTTTGAGTTAACTTTAAGTATGATGTAGAGAGTGATATTCTGAGACAATTTGCAATTGGTTTTCATTTTTTATTGTTTGTGGTTTTATAGTTATTTAGCTTTTTATTCAGCAGCTCTCTAGTTTGCAGTGTCAGCAATTTGGTTTCTAGGGTTCAAATTACCTTAGCAACCCAGCATTGATTTGAATAAGAGACTGGAATATGAATAGGAGAGGGACTGAATAGAATGATAAGTAATAAAAAGTGTCAATAACAATACATTTGTAGCCTTACAGAGCATTTGTTTTTAGATGGTGTCAGTGACCCCCATTTGAAAGCTGCAAAGAAACGGAAGAAAATTGCAAATCATTAAAAAACTATGAAAAATAAATAATGAAGACCAATTGAAAAGTTTCTTAGAATTTGCCCTTCTACAATATACTAAAAGTTAACTTGAAGGTGAACCACCCCTTTAAAGGCACCTGAGCATTGGCCACTGTTTAGTGCTGAATCGTCAGTTACAAGTAGAATTCTATTGTTTCTACCTGTTTATCTGACGATTCAGCTCTACACGTGTATATTGAAACGAACAATCTTTCTTGGAAAGGTCTTTCCCAAGAAAGATCGTAATTGTACGGTCTGCTGACTCGGAACTGTGCGATAGCGATGAGAAATAAAACTTCTGATGCCACTAGCATTCTCTTTTGGTAGCAATGCAGCCAATGAATACTTCCATTGGCACTGCTTAGAATTATCAGTTCCTTGTGGTAAGTAAGCAATGGTAACCGCATTTGAAAAGTTCTGCAAACTGGATAATTGTGTTTGTAATTTATATTATGTATTCCGAACCCTGCTCTGCCACAGAAACTGATTTCTTGTGCCCCTGTTCAGGACAGAAACCCTGTGCTTTGGAGTCTTTTTGAAACCCTTGTTCCTTTCTTTGAAACATTGTTCAACAGATGCACAGTCAAAGTTTTCATGGACCGAATTAGCCTTTTCCAGAAGGTAATTCATGCCTGGTATATGATTAATGATTATTACCAGTTTTTTCCTTGATCCAGGAGATAAAGAATAAGGATACAGCTTATATAGCCGTTATCTGGAAAACCCCGTGTTGGAGCTTTCAGGATAATAGGTCCCGTACCTGTATTGCGTATATAACATTCCTTCCTATTATCCTTCAGACACTAACCCTGACTATAACCTAATGAAATGAAACTCTCTTATGCTGTGTTTCCTAAACTCTTAGGCTGTCCCCAGCAAGGTTGGTTGCTAGGGTTGGGGCTAAGCCTGAAGGCTAGTTATGGCGAAAATTGGTAGAAAGTCATTGCTCCTCTAGCTATTCTTTAAAACCCAGCTTGAAGATCAGCTTGGGTGAAATTGGGAGTGCATTTTTCTACCCAGTACTTTTTTTGTTGGTGGATTGCCTGGTATTTCCCCTGCCCCCCTGTCCATTTCCCTTATGGGCTCCCTCCAGAATTATTGGTGCCTTGGATTTTCCGGATAACATCTTTCTGTAATTTGGATCTTCATACCTTAAGTCTACAAGAAAATCATGTAAACATTAAACAAACTTGATAGGCTGCTTTGCATCAGTAAAGATTAATGATATCCAATGTTTGGACCAATTATTATTACAGAGAAAAAAGAAATAATTTTAAAAAATTTTGAGTTGGTTAAAATTGAGTCTTTGGGAGACAGATTGTAATTCTGAGATTGCTGAGTAACTGGTTTCCAGATAACAGATCCCATACCTGTATTACAATTGTAATTTCAGAAGTAGACAGGATTGTGCTCAATTTTTGCAGAAGTGCAAAGTCACACTGGTTTCTTTAAAAACAGTTCTAAGAGGATGGAGAAAGCAGGGAGGCACCTAATAGTTGTTTTTTTTTTTTTTGCCCGCCCGGTCAAATTTTGCCCTGACAACCGGAATTCCTATATCTGTCTGTATTTCATTATCTTAGAGGGCCACTGACCAATGACTGAACCTTGGAGGGGTTCCTGACCAATGGCTGATTCTCTAGTTCCAGGTTTCCTCCACCTCAATATTTGCAGCAGCACCTTATACAGACCGGAGGGCATGAAGATGCCAAGTGTGGAAGTGCGAAAATCGCATTTTGGAGCAAGTACCTTAAATGAAAGTGGTTTTACACACAACTGACTTCCCACTGCACTTGTGGTTCTATTAGAGAACTGTGGAAGAGAGCAATAACTTTGGAAACCAAGGAAAGATGGCATATGAATAAGCTAAGGGCAATAGTAGAGTCATAAATCACATTCAGTGGCGTAACTACCAGGGGTGCAGAGGGTGCAATTGCACCAGGGCCCCACCCCCTTGGGGTCCATCAGAGCCACGAAAATGGTTATGGCAGGTGGTTATCTAGAGGGAGATATTACAGCACATATCCATCAACACTCCAGCATGCAATTTATAGAGTTAAAGGCCCGACAGGGGGGCCCGGTGCCCATCTTGTACCGGGGCCCACCAGGGAGTAGTTACACCACTGATCACATTTATTTATGTATTTAAACTGACAAAGACTCTAAATCCATGATTGCCCCTCAGACACTATGTTTGCTGTTTTTTTTTTATTTCAGGGAATGTCTTTTGTTGGGTAATCTTAATTCTACCCTTTCAGTGTCAGAGAAGCTAGGCTCTGTGCACAATAAAGATATTTGTGTCATAATATTGCTGTGACTAATGGAAAGTTAATGGATTATAGGCAAAGTAGGGAGATACCATGTGAAATGTGCTGTAGCAATGAAAAAAGGAAAGGGTGGAAATCGACTTTAGAATGCAAAAAGTATGTAGATGCCTTATTTACAGAGACACTATCATCAGAAAAAAGGGATTCTTTATTCATACCCCACCATTTTCCTTTTGATTTTAATTATCTTCTCTTATACTTAACTCCCAACACGGGACAGTCCCGATTTTGACCGGTCAATCCGCAGTCCCGGGTTTGTTACTGAAATGTCCCAACTTTCTCTTTGATCTCCTGTACTGAACAGCCAGAAAAAGATACAAAGTTTCTAACTTAACTGGCTTTTGGCAGAGAATCCATAATAGATACTTACATACTTTTGTAGCATAAACAGGTCTCTTGTAGCTTAAAGTGCAATTCACCATTATTAGCAAAACTGTAATAACACATAAAACCCACAGAAATGTGTCCAAACTTTCAAAATGTCGGGTGGTATGTTTTATATTGCATTTATATTGCTAGTTTTCTTCCCCTCTTTTCTTGCTGATAACATATGACCAAACTGACCAGACTTTCTATCAATTATAGGGCCAGATTCAATTGGAGAGAAAGGTTTATCACGGGAAAAGTCATGGATGAGATTCAATTTGAGATGCAATTCATTTCAGAAGAACTTATCTCACTGTGTATCACTTGAAAACTCAACTGAAAAAACTGGATATGAATTTGGAGTAAAGTTTTTTTTTTCTTCTATGCTCGAATTGAATCCCGTCCATGAGTTTTCACGTGATAAACCATGAGATAACTATTTCTCACTGAATTGAATCTGGCCTATTATCAGATATCAAGCATTGTGAAAGATGATCAGCTGGGTATTTGTACATGCCTCCCCTGCGTTTTCCGAAATCGTTTGAAATTGCCTAATGAGGCAACTTTGAGCAACTTTGGAAAATGCAGTGTCGCGTGTGAATAGGAGCAGGCGATTCTTCATTGAAGCAGCTGGAAGTCAGGGGGAAGCGGTTCGGGGAGATTAGTCGCCCCCAAAGAAGAGGTGATTAGTCGCAAGGCAACAAATCTCCTCGAATCTTCCCGTGTGGTCCAACCCTAAGGTGTGGTCGTAGCGGAGGTGGACTGGCTAAATTGATTGTTTTGTGTGTTACAGTTGGGTCGGAAATATCCTAGCATGCGTGAACAGCTTAACCCATAACTCAACAAAGGGATTTAAGACCATTGACGTTGGTGAAAATGAGCTAGGATCACATTACTGAAAGAAAGTTGATAAGCCCAACATTCAAAGTACAAAATAGCAAGCAGGCACCCCTCTTTGCCTCTTGCATTGGCCAAAAATCACCATATTTAATGAAAGGCACTAAGTTTGCCTGATATCATTAGCCCATAGAACCGTATCAGATGTTTGCTTTTAAACAAGTCACTGGTAAATTCTACCTGCTTGCTTTTTACTATGGGTTACTGCTCCTGGGCAAACTTAGTGCCTTGTATTGCATAGCCCCTAAAGCAAACCCAATGAGTTTTTATTATATTTTACTTGTGATCTTCAACTTTGCTGTGACCCTCAAACATCCATGATTTCCAGAATTCCAGTAAATAAGTAAAGTAAGTAAATATGTTCTGAAGGAAGTCAAGCGATCCTTTTGTTTTTCTGGTGCTGATGAATTAGTCATTCTATTACAGCACTGTTATTTGCACTCCTTGCGTGTCTTGGAGGTAATAAAATGTCTCTTATCTGTACTGCTGCAATTTATTTGTCATTTTATTTGAATGCAAATTAAAGCTCTATAATACCAATTGCATTGATTGTACTATAAAGTGAGCTTATGCAAATGGAGCCCCATACGTAAAGAGGTTGTTTACCTTTAAATAACCTTATAGGGCTAGTCCACACGGGAAGATTCAGAGAGATTTGTCGCCTGGCGACTAATCACCGCTTCTTTGGGGCGAACAATCTCACTGAATTGCTAACCTGTGTCGTGCCCGCTAAAATGAAAAGTCGCCTGCACCTATTCACACGCGGCGTGGCATTTTCCTAAGTCGCTGGAAATTGCCTTGTGAGATTAGTCGCCCCAAAGAAGCGTCGATTAGTTGCCAGGTGACAAATCTCCCTGAATCTTCCCATATGGACTATCCTATCGGGCCCTTACAGACGGGCGTTTTATCCTTCGCTCCTAGGGGAGCGCAGGAATAGACACACTCAATTCTTTTCAATGGGCCTGTACTCACACAACCGCACATAGGCGCCGAATGCAGGAAAAATGTAGCATGTTGTGTCTGAACCTGCATTCGGCGCCTACATACGCTTGTGTGAGTATAGGCCCACTGAAAGGAATTGAGTGCGTCTATTACTGCGCTCCCCTGCGGCTGAACACAGCAAAATGGAACGCAGGGGTGCGCAGGTTAAAACGCCCGTGTGTAAGGGCCCTTAATATGATGTAGAAAGTGAGACAATGTGCAATTGGTTTTCATTTTTATTTTTTTGAGTTTATCATTTTATTCAGCAGCACTCCGAGCTGTAATCTTGTAGTTAAGAGTCCAAATTACCCTAGCAACCATGCATTGCTTTGGATAAGAGACTGGAATATGAATAGGAGAGAGTATCGGTAGACAGACAAGCAATAAAAAGTAGCATTGAAAATAAATATGTAGCCTTACAGAGCAGTTTTTTTAAGATGGGGTCAGTTTGAAAGGTGCAAAGAGTCAGAAGGCAAAGATAAACCATTAAAAAACGTAAAAAAAAAAGAAGAAAAAATGATGGCCAAAACTTGCTTAGAATTAACAATTCTTTAACATATTTAGGAGTTTACTACTAAAATCTGAATTTATCTCATATTTTATTTTAAATAAACCATGACCAAACTCCCAAAAGCCCGAATTGCGAAAATTATCAGGCTTTTTCCCAAATTGCTTGAATATTTAGTTTTTTCCCAAAATTGGATTTTCCGGCTGAACCCAGCGCAAGACCACAAAAACTTCAAATTGAGAAAGCTGCCTCTTCTACTGACTTATACAGGACCTCGACTGGTCAGAGATGGTGGATTTTCCTATTCAGGCTTTTTGCAGCAACGGGGTATAAATCTTCAAAAAAAAATGTTTTTTGAGATTAAACATTCAGATTTTAATAAATAATCAAAAAGTTAACGTAAAGGGGAACCACCCCTTTAAACGCAGAACCCGATATGGCTGATATTTCTTGTGTATAGGAGGAAGTTGCAGTCCTTAATATCATGTTTAAAAGGAAAGTAGACATGCCCTACCTGCTACCTCATACTTCTCCAAATGTGGTAGTTTGCCTGAATCACTTGGCTGTATGCAGAGCAGCTCAGTGAGTTGGTGGCTGGCAAGTTTGATCATGTCCGTGCCATTTCCCCCACTGGACTGCTCTGGCAGTTCACTACCCAGCACAACCCCAGCACAACCTCCAGCATCAAGCAAACACTGAAATTCTGGCGAAAAAATAGTAAAAGATTACAATTTAGGATTGTTTTATAATCCTGCTGTGTATATCTTACTAAAAGTTCATTTTAAGGTGAACTACCCCTTTAAGTTTAATTCAGGTCTGTTAAGTGCAAGAATCAGTACAGTTCCTCCTTTGCATACCAAAGAAACTAGATACGTTTGAGAGGTGTCCCAGGTGAATGTGCAAAACAAGGTGGTTATTGTCTGTCCTTCCTTGAAATTGTCACTCGAGGTGGTTTTGATATGATCCTCAGGTGGTCAGTATACAAAATATTCCCCTACATGCTTCTGCAAACATTCTTAATGCAGCATAGAGGCCCTTTATGCTTAGAGACAGTCTGGTATGCACAAGAATATTTGGTTTAATAAGAGCTGAGGCTGTTAGCAGGGGACAGAAATAACATTGATTTTATAACCGATACACAACAGTTCTAGAATAAGAATAACCTCTGCTAGAGGTAAATCTGTAATCTGTTTTATATTAAGAGTACTGTACTATTTGTGCCCTGGCATGCAGGCATCTCTTGCCAATGATCGTATGAAGCCAAGATATAGGGTCACGTGTAAACAAAGGCATCAGGATTCTCAGTGGGGATCGACTTGCATTAATTGGCTACTGTGCATTGTGTGAACAGTAACTCAAAAAAAAAAAAATTAAAGTAGTGAAAAGATCATGCAATGTTGCCCTGCACTGGTAAATTGGATCTGCAGTGTTTGCTTCAGAAACACTACTATAGTTCATATAAACAAGCTGCTGTGTAGCAATAGTGGAAACTGAAAAAGGCTATATGGCACAGGTTAAATAGTAGATAAGGGATTACACCATTATGTTTTACAGAGCTCATCTGCTATCTGCTGTGTAACCTGAGCCTTTTCTCTATTGAATGGCTGCCCACATTGTTACACAGCAGCTTGTTTATATAAACAATTGTAGTGTTTCTGAAGCAAGCACTGCAGTTTTACCAGTGCAGGGCAACACTGCATTATATTTTTATTACCTTGCAATAGGGATGCACCAAATCCAGGATTTAGCTGAATCCTTGTGCATAGCTGAACTGAATTCTAGTTTGCATGTGTAAATTAGGTATGGGAAGGGAAATCACGTGACGTTTTGTAACAAAACAAGGAAGTAAAGAACATTTTTTCCTACCTTTTCCTTTCCGTCCCCCAATTTGCATATGCAAATTAGGATTAGATTCGGTATTCAGCTGAATCTTTCATGAAGGATTCACCCGAATCCCAAAAAATGTATGCAGAGCATCCCTTCTTTAAAACACTTATTTTTTGATGTTACTCTAAGGCTGTTGTCAGTGACTATTGTCAGCCTGAGTAATTTTTCAGGCTGAGAGAGAAGCAGATCGGCTCATTGCCCCTACTCCATTGATTTGAATCTGATCAGCCTTTATGAGGTCACACACAGGCTGAAAACAGCCCCAGACAACAGCCTGTGTGCCCATAGCCTAATTAATGCTTGATGTACTTGTTATGTATTCAAGAATGCTGGGATTTTTAGTCCAGCAACATTCCTAAGTTTTTTGTCCCCTTCACAAACATGTCAGGTCACTTTACTGTTAGGTAAAGATTTAACCCTTTCTGTGTCAAGAGGCTTTTATCTGCAGTATGCTTCCAAGCTGAGATAAAAATGAACCACAGAAATGTAAAATCTCCAGTGTTGGTGCTTTCATAGAGGTTCTACAATCCCTGACAGATAAGGGGTTAATGGAATGTTTTGAAATAAGTCGCGCATGACTCCCTGTAATTACCTCTGAGTAGAACTTGTAACAGAGTTCACTGAGGCAACTCTAGCATACACATTCCACCATCTCCAGCCTGCACTGCCAAATCTGCCCATGTAACATAGAAACATGTAGCAATTACTTTGTGCAACAGTTTTGGCCAAGCTGTATAGTTTCCCATAAGCATTAGCGATGTTCCTTTCTACATACGGGTATATAATCTATTATGTAGAATGTTTGGGACCTGGGATCTTTCCTTGGGACCTTTTAACAATATTAACAACCCTTCTGTCTCTAAACTTATTTTACCAACATCCTCCCTAGGCTTATCTCTGTCCTCAGACTCCCCTCTCACTCCAATAGTAACGCTCTGGATCTTATATTTACCAGACTCTGTTCAACCACCAATTTTACTAACTCACTGCTCACATTTCAAC
The DNA here is from genome assembly GCA_024363595.1 of Xenopus borealis. Taxonomy (NCBI): domain Eukaryota; kingdom Metazoa; phylum Chordata; class Amphibia; order Anura; family Pipidae; genus Xenopus; species Xenopus borealis. The sequence continues at coordinate 40,830,079 of CM044445.1, read as the reverse complement.
TCTTGCAAACTCTATCCTCACCCCTTGCCATCCCCCAAACACATACCTACCGTGACTTGCAAGCTCTAGACGTGTCACATCTCTCTTCTTCCTTTGATTCTCTTACACTAATATCTCAGCCACCTCTTGTTCTAATGTGGCTGTCTCTGTCTACTACAGCACTCTCATCACTGCCCTTAATGAGCTTGCTCCGGTAAAAACAAAACATGCTAGACACATACCACTTCAGCCTTGGCATACTGCTCATACAAAAGTGCTCTAAAAAAAATCTAAAAATCCTGCTCCTGATCTCACCCAGAACTCTGAACTCGGGTCTCCTCCTGCCTGTCCGCTATCTCTACATGGCGACGCATGTGCAGTAGGAGCATTTGCCGGTTCAGCTATACTGCTCCAAAAGTCATGAAGTTTAAGTCGGAAAACTTTTTGACTTTCGGCACATTCGCAGTAGAGCAGGACAAGCAAATGCTCCTACTGCACATGCGTCGCCAAGCAACGAAGAATCCAGGAAGAAGACGGCGGCTGCAAACTCCACGGTCAGGACCTGTGCTGAGGGGGAAAGTAGCAACTTAGGGGCATTCGGGGGGGAGATAGGCCGAGGGGAGTATGGGGTTTAGCGCATTATAGGTTGACTTCTCCTTTAAATTAAACCTCTCTAAAACTGAAAATTGTCCTTTCCTGCCAGATACTGTCACCTCTGCAGTCCATAATGAACACTGCTGCCAGGCTCATAAACCTCAGCAACTGCTCCTCCTCTGCCATGCCATTCTGCAATCCCTGCCCCGCCGACCACTACCTTTCGGAATAAAATTCCAGTTAATGACCCTGACATTCAAAGCACTTCATAACTCTGACCCACCCTACATCTCTGAGCTCATCTCTATATACTTGCCCAACCACTTACTATGCTCCTCTATTGATCTGCTCTACAACTCTTTTCTCATTACCTCCTCACACACTCACATTCAAGACTGCAAGGGCTGCACGCCACTTCTGGAATTGTCTCCCATGGTCTGTTTGACTTTCTCCCAACCTTTACTTTCAAAAGATCTCTTAAAACTCACTTATTTAGAGAAGCCTACCCTCACTCTATTTAACTACCAAATTAAATAACGTATGCTATATCTCTCATCTTGCTTATTTTTGATCTTGCCAACCCCCACACCTTGTGCCTTATTCCCTTCCATTTAGATTGTGAGCTCTTTTGCATCGGGCCTTCCTCACCTTTTGTACCACTATTGTATATAACGACATATGTTCTATGTATGTAATTAATGTTATTCAGTTGTATAAAAACATTTACTTGACATCACTACGCAATATGTTGGCACTCTGTAAATACATGTTATTAATAATAATAATAATGTGGATCACCATGCCAAAAGTGTTAACATGAAATAAACCTAATAGGATTGTTTAGACACCTATGTGGATTCATGCTTTTAGTCACCGTTGAGTACTGGTTTCATTATTACAGGGTAAAAAACTATTTTTAAAAATTAGAATAATTTGCTTAAAGGAGAATTCAACCCTTTCTTAAAAAAAACCCTGCCCCCCAATCTACTTGCTACCCTGGGCACCAGGAAGTTCATCTGTGATCAGTTTATGTTGAACAGGGCATGGGGATCTTCTCTCTACATATAAATGCATGGATCATTCATGCAGTGTGGCACAACTTTTGTCCCTCTTCGTTTTTCAAATATTGGGAGGTATGGAATGCTCCTTACCAGCAATAAATGTTTGGTCACCTTCAATTGAAAACTAGGGGATACAGTGGGAAACAGGATGCAGAATTGTGATCTGCTTTAATGTATTTTTTTTTCCTTTTTTCTTCAGTATTTTGACCTCTCCACCCTAGCATTGACCCAGAATCCAATCACTAACCTAATGCAGGCTGAGGCATTTGGAACACCTAAAAATACAGTATTTGCCCATAGGCATAGATATTGGTCTCAGATTGGCATTGTTTACTTCAGAAATGACTGAGATTTCTCATTGTACCTGCTTATTTTTGTGACAAAAGAATGACATGCAGTCTAGAGATTGAGGTTACACCTTCATAAATATTTCTAAGATACATTGCATACTGTATAAACTCAAAAGAAAAAGTGTGACTCATTAGCTTGCACCCCCC
>CM044445.1:40811155-40826172 GCA_024363595.1 Xenopus borealis | reverse complement strand
CACAGGGCAGGCAGAGTGTGGCGCACGCGGGCTGCACAGGGCAGGCAGAACAGAGCAGGAGACAGGGAAACCTATCCGGACCAGTGCTGGTACCTCTTTAACTACAGAGGAGGCAGACCCTGCAACTGCAAGGGGACCGAAGAGGTATAGGGACCTATGAGGACATAACTCATATATCATTTCAATAAATATTGGTAAAACAGTTAGACCTCTAGACTTTTTGGGGGGCCTGAAAAATAATTTGCTGTGGTGCCCATTAACATCTAGTTATGCCACTGCAGTCTGAATTTGAGTTTTAGACAATGCAGAAGCCATTTCATCTTAGTATTGATACCTTTCAACGCTTACACACATGGTAAGCAGACACAGCATGTGGGGTGCGGGGGAGCGACACAAGGGGGGGAGTTAGCACACGGGCCACCAGTTGGACAGCCCTGCCGTAAATGATAAATTCTGTGAATCCGTAATAATAAACCATGCAAATTTATGAATGGTGTATGTGTACTGTCTTGTATTAGGGTCTTAAAACAGCTCAAAGTATTTACCCTCAGCGCTGATAATTGTTATTCAGTCAATAAGCAAAGTCATGAGTTGGTCATTTCTCATTTGGTACCTGCTCATTCTGTCTGCTTACAAAATAATGTAGCCTTTCTTTAGTTAGACTTGACGTTCTCCATACATTCTGGTAGTTTTAGCTTATAGTTTAGAGTCTGTTACAGACCTTGAGGCCATGCCAGCCATTTCTGACTAGTGGATGTAAAAATAGTCCAGTTCCCTGCAAGTAGTTGACTGGTAATGTAACCTAACCATAAGAGCTAATGTTCTCATGTGGAACAAAAGCTGCTGCTCTTCGTGAGGAGAGAGTTCTTACAAGTGCATACCAATTCCACTGTGCATCCTTTGTGGTTTCAGGGCCTGCAGGTAAGGCTTGCTGCTCAAATATCCATTGCAAACGTTACCACAACTCTGATGAAAAGGCTTGGATTCATTTTCCCTGGGGTTCAGTGCTTTATAAATGAAGCTAGTATAGTATAATATTACACACACACACACACACACACACGATAAAGAATACAATACAAATTTTAAAAGGCACTATTATAAACCTCATGGTTTTTGGACCTACTGGGTTGCAGTTTTGGGTAAGGTAGAAACTATACACCTTACTTTTCTGCTTTCCTTCTGTAATTGAAAAAAAGCAGCAGGCCCCTTTTGTGACCAATGTCACAGTAGTAGCATAGTGATAGTGTCAATATGTTCATATTTAGAATGGTCTGTCCTCACTGTTAGGAAATGGGAGTATGAAACTGGAGTTAAAATGATTTGTATACATAAGACCAGTTCTGCAAGTATATGGCATTGGTTGGAGATCAGCATTTTTTATAGAGACTCATTCAGGGCAATGCAGCCTCAGAAAAATTGTCTGGGAGGATTTGTTGTTGAACTTTGTGTGTTTTTTTTAAGGCACAACATATACCTGTGTGCGTGGAACATATGCAATAAACACGCAGGGCTTGTCACGCTTGCATGGAGTCCTGAGTGCCGGTATTTTTTTTTCCTGCTGGTCGTGCAACATAAACCCACAAATATACATCATTCCATTGAGTGCATAGCAATCCCTTTACTTTGCCCTGGTCAAGATAGATTATTAGTTTATCAAAGGTAAAATTTGTGAGCTCTTTTAGACCTCCAATGAATTCACAACTCGAATGGTTTCTAATTTATTTTTTAAAACAAAAAAAGTTAGTTTTTTTTTTTTAATGTACTCTTATTTGGAAAAACAGTCATATTCCAGGGACTGCAAGGTCTGTACAACTCCTAGTTTGCAGAAATACAATTTTTTTTTTAACCTGAAAATGTGAGTTTTGACCAAAAAAAACCTTAAAAACTCAAATTCGCATGGAAAACACAACTGGAACCTTAATAAATCTGCCCCTAAAAATCTAAGATAACTTGTTATTGCACCAATTCTTTTCCAACAGGAGTAATGATCCATTAGCAATATCACTTGAGCAGCAATTATGCTATCATATTGCTACGCTAATTACGTACATTGCAGGATTCCCGTGTCCTTATCAAAGTTCGCTGTTGACATTGCACTTGCATTTTTGTCGAATTCCAAACTTATGTTGAAATTCCGTGGTTTCTTGACGCTGATTTTCCCCGTACCCAGCCCACGCTAATTTTAAACTGAGTTTGGGTTTTGTCCGTTGATCAGTGGTCCTATAAACACATGAAGGTTGTTGTGTAATTGGAAAAACTATTTAAAGGGCAAATATGAATATGTGCTTCGAAGGAGCACAAAAAATAGCAGTTTGTTTGCTGTGTTTTGTCACATTCGTGGATAAAAATGCACTCACAAGTTATTTTCATTAATACTGGTTGCTGAGTAAACATCACATGAATACCATACAGCCTATTTATAGGCTGCTTATGTTCTTGACCTTGCACAATCTTACATTATGCCTTGCTATATTTTACTTTTTTTGTTCCAGTACTTCCTGAAACTCATTAGTTTTCTCATAAGTTTCATTCCACACCCATATCTGGACAAGTAGACTGGACACAGAGTGACCCACGGTGTTTATCTGTGTGTTTCAGCATTAAAGGGATTCTGTCATGATTTTTAGGTGTCATTTTTTTTTTCTAAATTACACTGTTTCCACTGCAAATAATTCACTTTGCCATGTAAAATTTAATTCCTAACTCAGGAATATTTGGTGTGTAGGCAGCCATCACAGGTCGCTTTGCCTGGTCATGTATTATTTATCATTGAACTACCTACTCGATGTAATAGAGAAGATATCTCAGTGGGACATTACTGAGTACTGTTCTTATATCTACCAGGGAGCTGTTATCTGCTGACAGGCTTCGGGGGGGGGGGCATACCTCCCAACTGTCCCTTCTTTGGAGGGACAGTCCCTCTTTTGACAGCTCAACCTGCAGTCTCTCATTTGTACTGGAAAGTCCCTCTTTTTTCTCTGCACTGAAAAGCCAGAAAAATGAAACAACGTTTTCAACTTAATTGGCTTTTGGCAGAAAGCCCATAACGGCTAACGGGTACAACTGAGATGCTTTGTAACACTTTTGAGATAAGAAAATAAGTAATTGTAACAGGAGAAATATTTTCAAACTTTCATAATCTGCCAAATTTTATATAAATGGACATGGTAGTTAGGGGGCGTGGCCAAAATGGGTGGGGCCCGCAATTTTAGCCAGGCTATTTGCGGAAAAAAAATGTGTCCCCTTTTTTACTTACAAAATGTTAGGAGGTATGTATCAGATCACAAGTCACATGACTGGGGGCACCTGGGAAAACTGACAATATGTCTAGCCCCATGTCAGATTTCAAAATGAAATATAAAAAAAAATCAGTTTGCTCTTTTGAAAAACTGATTTCAGTGCAACTGATTTCTCTGCTGGAGCAGCACTATTATATTTTGAAAAAAATAAATTTCCCATGACCGTATCCCTTTAATAAAAAAGTGCTTAGAAAGTCATCCCTACGGCCTTGTCATATTGGGTGGCCATCAGTCACATAGCACCAGCTTTAGGACAACGGCATACAGGGTGGGTTTGTGTGTGTTGTCACCCATAGTAATTTACAGCAAAGGGAAAACCCTCAAAATTGGCTCCCATTCACTACTGTGACAATAAGTGGAACACTTACTTATCAGGCAATGTTATTTGAATCATATTGCATGTCATTTGCCCTCAAAATGCATTGGGGCAATTCCACTGCAGGACAGTAGCAGTAATCTGTACTGGCAATAATTATGTGTCCCATTAATTTAAGTGTTTTCCACTCTGTGTGTCCCATTAAATGTTTTCCACTCCATACTTAATATTCCACATCAGTCCTGGTCTTGGTGCTGTACAGGTGTGTATGCTGATACAACAGGTACTATTTATTTAAGACACCCCAGTATTATACTCATTGTATAGGTGTGTATATCTATTGTTTATTCAGTGGTGAGTATAGTCAAGTTTATGTTGCTGGGTATCTGACTTGGCTTTGATGCAGCTTCTGTTGTTGTAAAGGGTGTTGTTGAGAAACAACAGATTATGTTTTATTAGGTAGCAAAATCATGCTTTGGCTTTGAGATGCGTCCTTGTCTAAACCACATAGCTAGCCATCTTGTGTTGTTTTTACATTCATATAATGGCTCCAGCATAAGCTGCCTTTGGGACTGAATGGGACACAATGTACCGTGATCACTTGCCCCTAGGGCCCAATACTGTATTAGGAATACCCCGACTAGTAATGAGGGCTCTACTTTGGGTGTTTGCACATCGGGATCTTTCTGTGCTCTTAGTACAGAAAGAACTGAGTGGATGATTCACCATCTTCTATTGTCCTGAGCCCCTAGTTTTAGCTTTTATTGAGAACATAAGGAATCAGGAAGTGCTGTCATGTTGCCAATCAAGAATCAGGAAGTGCTGTCATTGTAACTGGAAGTGACCTCATCGGAAGTAGCCGTGATCACTAAAAATTGCTAGTGAGACCTGCAGCCCGACCCGCAGAACCGCCGACCCACGTCTATACCTGCACCTGGAAATTCTGCCCGCAACTGGAGGTTTTTGCGGGTACCCGACCCACTGCAGGACTCTAATTCACAGGTCTCTTAGCAACCACAAAAATCAAGGCCTTCAAAATTGCAACAGGCAGTGACCAGCTTGCTTTACAGGCAGCTGGCCTATGACTAAGTGCCCAAAAGGCACGAAACGCCTAAGGCATTTGGGATGTTGCTGTTCTAAATAAATACATTTTTTAACTTCATCGTGGAGAGTGATCCAGTTTGTGCCAACCTTTTTCAATTGATATTTTGTCACAATGCCTTCCTGAGCTGAAGGCTTATGGTGTGCGCACCTGGATCCCCCAATTTATTGGAGCTTGAAGCACTATACAAATTATTTATGCAGCTGTGCTTCGGCCTTAAATAGTGTGGAATTTTAGAAGATCTGCAGGTGGATCTGCTGGGATGCCTGCTCCATCACCAAGGTGCTTGACTGATGATATCCTGAAGACATGCACTGATTGGGTCCCCGGGGAGAGGTCTGGAAACCACTGCACTAGACAACAAGTCAGAGACGAGCTGAAATACTGGCAAGCCGGCTTCAACAGGAAAAAAGAAAACAACATTGTTAATTGAACTCACTATGGAATATATTGATGCTATCATATCATACTGCTTGACATAATGGGCAATTCTGGTAAAATACAACATCATTATATATTGGTATAATACACAAAAGCCATGAATATCTTGTACATTATATCCTTATAAACGGTGACTAGTGATGTTATAAGCGGTGAGTAGCACTATGTCATTTTGGTCACATGACTCACTAAAACTTATGTATTATAATAAATAAAGTACCCCTTGTTGGAAAATATGAGGATATTAGAAGTAACCTGGGAGTTCCATGATCTGTACGAAAACACGTCGTCATGGAACTCCTCTGTGACTTATAATATTCTTATATTTTATAGGGGGTAATTTATTCACTATATAATGTGTTAGGGCTAGGTATTTAGCTTTGTGGCTCACTATTTGAGGCCCTTGGTAACTTGTGGGCTGTTGCTGTCCTGGCCCTGTGGGGTTCCAGTTGATCTGTTGCCTTTCTCAGGGTTACCATAGAGGGAGGACAGCCAGCACTACTGTTGGGGACACATGGACACCCCCGTCTTATGCAGCAGTATTTGGGAGCTTCAAGCATGGGGCCTTCAGATCCACCAACTGTGGGTACACGTGTGGTTACTAGGAACCTGTATCCTATGGGATATGCATTTCTCCTCAGCCTCTGGGTGGAGGTGGGTCACACAAGAAGCCATAAAGGATGTAGCATGTCTTCACAAAGCAGTGAAATCTATAGACTTCTCCAAAAAAAAAATGTGTTTGTTAAAGAAGAGGCAAATGTGTGTTTTCAGAGAATATATTACAAGATACTTCCAGGTAAAAGCAATTGTGGAATTTGTGGTGTTACATTACAGTGCTTGACTCTGCACTTTATTCCTCGAGTGGCAATTTGATTTCCCAGCATGCTACGCTCCAAAAACAACACTTCTACCTACGTTCTTTAATGTAACGCGTGGCATTCACAATGTTGGCTGCAGAAATGATTAGAGTTATTGGCCTGTATGTGTGGTTGAAATGTTGGCCTTCTGATCTCTCTGGTCATGGCTCCATCGGATCATGATTAGGAAAGCTAGAAAATCCTGTTTCAGTGGTTGCAGCTTTTTCTGGATTAGAGTAGACCTGGATTGTTGTACCACTTGAGATCCACCTGTTTATGGCCAGCTGAAAAGGGATATTAGCTTCTTAGTATGCTGTAAAAAGTGATATTGTAAGGCAGTCTTCCCCTTTTTTTTTTTTTTTTTTAGAAAGTTTTGAATTCTGTATAGTACTTCCCTTAGCAAACAGACAGTAAATTTGAATGGCAGATTATAATTAATCCCATCTCAAAAATCACTTGATTGATAAATCCATAATGGAAGGACTAATAATTAAAGGGGAAGTAAACTCCAACACCTCTTTTGATTAGTAGGTGCTCTAGGGCCAATCCTGCTCAGCGATCAGCAGATGTCCAAGCGTGGAACGTAAAGGAGAAAGAAAGGTTGAAACTAAGTAAGCGCTATCAGAAAGGTCTATATAAATACACTAGCATAAACCCTCAAAGTAATGCTGCTCTGAGTCCTCTGTCAAAAGAACCACCACATTTCTGTCCTTCTATTGTGTATACATAGGTCTCTGTATCAGACTTCCGTCTTTCAGTTTAAACCTCCAAGGCAGGGTTTGAGCATGCTCAGTTTTCTCGTCTCTCCCTCTCCTCCCCTCCCTGCACTAATCTGAGCCCAGAATGAGCGAGGGAGGCTTAGGCAGGAAGTGGTATTACAGCAAGCTAATATGGCAGCTGCTATCCTAAACAAACAGAGTTTCTACAGCTGTTTACACAGGAATAGTAAAGCATATAAATATAGTGTTCTAGCTTGCACTAGTGTGTAGTCTATTTGCAATAAACTGATTCAGTAACTTTCCTTCTCCATTTAAGATGTCATTATTGCTGCTCTGCATTCAGCTAAACAAACCAGTGAACAGTTGCGTTTGGGGAGATAGGGGGTGTGAAGAAGAAGAATTTAATATTTTCTTAGAAGCATGCTGTCTATATTGGTAAAAAAAAAAAGAAACTGAAAATTGTTAGAATTAAAAATGAATTGGGACATTTAACAGGCAAGATAAACGTGAGCTGTTACCTATTAAACAAACAAATGATCCAGATGTATGACTTGATAATGACATTTTATTTAAGGGATGATAAAGATGAATGGTGTGATTTTTCTCAGACTGCCTCAGGCATGGAAGCCTTTCTGTTTACTTTTTGCCAATATCCCTTTAGCAATATTTAAAGTGCAAGCTGGAGACAGCCCTGCCTACAACTATTGTTTAACCTTGCTCTTGCCACGGACTTGTAGCACGCTTGTTTAGTGGAGGTCACGCCACATGCTATTGATTTGCACAAATCCTCCTGTAAAGTGACTGGCACCAGCTGGTTCTACAGATATGTGGAATCTTGTGCAATGCACCGATTTATAGTTTGAGCAAACAGAACTTTCACTGTCAATTTAGTGTACTGCCAGGTATTAACCCCTTCCACCACTAATTATTTTGCTTAAAAGAGATCTAAAGCCTAACTAAAGAAGTAGCTAGAAATGTTGTACATTATGTTTTGTACTTCTGTACCAGCCCAAGGCAACCACAGCCCTTTAGCAGTAAAGATCTGTGTCTCCCCAGTAGATGCCCCAGTAGCTCCCCATCTTCTTTTCTGCTGATTCACTGATTCACATGCTCTGTGCTGCTGTCACTTACTGAGCTTAGGGACCCACTCACAATATACAGTACATATAGAATAGAAATATAGTCACAATATAAGGCTGATTAGTAATTAATACAGATATTCCTACTACATGTCAGCACAGAATCCAGTGCAATAAGCATCAGAATTTAATCAGCCCTGTAGCATCAGTTTATATGACAGGCCAAACTCATTTTATGTTTGATAATTAGTGACGACCCCTAAGCTTAGCTTCTCAACAGCTGCTCAGAGCCCACTGAGCATGTGAGTGTCACAGACACTTTCCAAGATGGTGACCCCCTGTGACACGTTTGAAGTCCTGGATCATTGCTGCTATAGAGAAGCTGAAACTTTAGGCTGGTACAATTACTTTAGTATGTAAAATATGGCATTTTAACCATATTAATTTTTAGGGTTTAGTTCTTCTTTAATGGAAAAATTGGGCACCCTCCCTATACGCATCACCAAATCTCTTAAAGGGGCCACTTCTTTCCTAACGCCATAATGGTGCAAACCAGATCTGCACAACAGAGTGGTGTTTAGGTAAATTTTTAAATGCACCAGATTGTCAGATTTAACTGATCAATGCATGCCCCACTTAAGGTGGAAATATATATGCTGTGGGGCTTATTATCTAGAATGGGCTGCACCTGGGGCTTTCTGGCTAGCTGGTCTTACTGCAATACCTTACGTCTACTAGAAAATCATGTAAACATTAAATAACCCCAGTAGGCTGGTTTTCCTTCAAATAAGGATGATTTATATCTTATTTTGGATCAAGTACAATTGTATTATTGCAGAGCAACAGGGAATTATTAAAAAAAAGTCTATGGTCATTTTGTAATTCGGAAACTTTCTGGATAACTGGTTTCCAGATAACGGATCCCATACCTTTATATATTTTTCCTTGACATTTTACATACAGCCTGTCTGAGTCCAATATGGTGTTTGTCATTCAGTAGTAATACAGGTGATGGCTGACCAATTGGGGGAGTTTTGACTTCTGTTGGCCTGTGCTGCAGAGCGATAAAAACATAATGTATGCCACTGGGCTGCACCTTGGCTCCCAGCCATTTAACTCCAATTTAACAGAAATTAGCACTGATAATTCAACTACAGGAAGCAAAAATAAAATTGAATGCTACTCTGTCTGTATAACATCTGTATCATGAATCCTACAATGGGTAAAAGATTGGGGGATGTAGAATTAATTAAAAAAAAATACTTGGTTGGTGTTCCACTAAACAGAGAGCTGACAATGTGCCTTATTGCATTTTTCAGCAAAGGTTAAAAGCAGAAGCAAAGAAGGCTATCAATAAGCTTCAGATTCGAACCATCAAGCAAGGAGATAAGGTAACTTCACACGAATATGCTTTCTTTTCTCTAATTGTTTCCTAATTATTTAAAATTTGTTTTATTTACTGCAGCTGTCTGTAACCTTTTAGTCGGAACCAAACTAATTGTTCAGGCTCAAATAAGAAGCCAATGGGCTAGGCTTGGCATTTGTTTGTTTACATACTTATGATAGATAATTGAAGCTGTCATATCACTTAATCATGAATCACTGCTGAGCTTTCTGACATCACTTGCATGTATTTAAAAGAACACGAACATCATTTGTTTTTTTTTTAAACTTGCTTTTTTTTTTACCAAAGTAAACTAAAACAGAGATAAATCTTTAAAATCGATAAGAATTTAATAAGAAATTACTTACCGATTCTCTGCATGCGCTCCTCTTCTGAGATGGCGATATGGCGACGATCCGACGTGCGGCGCTCAATTTCTCCTCCCTGCCTATCGCCTATAGAAGGCAGGGAGGAGAAATCGAGCGCTGTGTGTTGGATCATCGCCATATCGCCATCTCAGAAGGGGAGCACATGCAGAGAATCGGTAAGTAATTTCTAATTAAAATCTTATCGATTTTAAAGATTTACCTCTTGTTTTTGTTTATTTTCATTAAAAACGAATTTTAAAAAAAAATAATGTTAGTGTTCCTTTAAGTAGATGTGGCTTAACTGCTGTTTGCAAAGATGTTTTAGCTTTATAGTAATGATCTGAGGACAACACAGTATCCATTCCCTGGAGGCTCTTTCTATATTAGATGCCCATATACCCTTCAAATGCATCTTTTATTTAAGGTGGTTCTCCATGATGGGAAATGTCTTCCTACCTGGAAAAATGATCAATAAATCAAGGCACATAACTGGTCCTAATATTTTGCATTGACCCTGCTACTTTATTTGCAAGCCTTCAGCAGAAACCCTCAACTAAGGTCTAATGCATGCTTACATTTATACATGTGGAGTCAGTCTGTAAAACTACAGATTGTAGGATTCAAGTAGTCCTATTTGGAGAATAATGAAGATTTAGGAAAGTTTAGCCACCCACCCCCCTCCCCAAAAGAGACTTAACTGTAAGACATCATTGTAAAGCTAAGCACCATTAATGACAAATACCACAATCTTGTATTGAATTGCACTTGCAACTGCACAGTTTAAAACATTTGCTGTGATTTCTTCCAACTCTTCAGCACCTTTCAGTTTCAATTAAATTGTAATTATGGGAGCGAAAGCACTACAGTGTGGGAAAACAATGGCAATTTGTGCCCAAAATTACACCTTGCTTACTGCATTTGTGCTCATAATTGAGTCATTTACTCTACAGGGTGGATATCCCTGACAAAGAAGATTGCTTTCTATCACCAGGTCAACACTGCTTGACTTAGGGTAAAGCCACTAGTAATGTAGTTGTTCAGACAAAACTGAGGATAAACCCAATAGCTGGATTACTGAGGTTGAGGGCCTTGTTAAAGAACTTTGTAATTGTCCTCTTCTTCCATTATACTTACAGAATCATTTTTCTCTGTGACTTGGCAAATAAATGTTAAAATCCAAGCATTTGCAGTAATTATCTAGTAAAGATTGCAAAGCTACTTATGTAGGAGCTGCATTTGCAATTTATAAAGGGCTGCAGTATGCATTTACTGTTTTTAGCTAGTTTCTTATTGTTTCTAGCATGTATATACGGAAAGGGAATTTTGTTTTTGTTTTTAACTATATGCAATAATAAAAAGAATTCACACATGGCCTGCCACGGATCCCTATCTTAAAACCATCACAGTTCATAGTCCTTACACAAGTAACAATAGAAACCCTTCCCCAGCCAGGCCTGCCAAGAATTACATAACAATATTATTGATTACAGTTAAAAACATAAATCTTTGTTGCCACAACTTTTCTTGGGAAAACAGAGGCGTCAAAAGACTGGAAAGTGTTGCTCACAACTTTCCATTGTAGTCATAATGACAATACTGGCCTTTTATTATCTCATCTTTTGCATATTACGGGATGGGTCACCTTTAAGTTAACTTAACTGTTATAGGATGGCCAGTTCTAAGCAACTTTTCAATTGGACTTCATCATTCATATTTTACCGTTTTTTGATTATTCTTCTTCTGGACTCTTTCTAGTTTTCAAAAATCCCCCATTTTACAAATGTATTGTTACTGCTACCTTTTATTACTTCTCTATCTATGTAGGTCTCTCCTATTCATAGTCCAGTCTCTTATTCAAATCACTGATTCAGCCTGGGTGCAGGAGTGGATTTCGGCACTGCAATGCATACCCACGCCTTTCACATAAATACTCTTTACATCTCATTGATGCTCATCCCACAGTTTGAAATTGTTTTGTTTCTATCATATTGCCTGTGGTCTCACTAAGGGCAATGTTGCAGCTACAAAATGTCAAAAATACCCTGCCATAAACCATACTTAGAATTGTCTCTGCTAAATTGCTCAAAATGCTAAATATCTGTTTTAGCAGAGATAATTCTCCATACGGTCAGCTGTATTCATTGGCAGAATTCGGTGGAGCTCAACAAGTAACCAAAAATAAGAACATTACTAGAGCTTATCAGCCATGAGTGAAAACATTGATCCACCTCACTCTTATGAATCCATGCTTTCTGGAACATACATCCAATGTCCCATGTGTAAAACATTTTGATTGGCCCAGCAGGAACATCTTTTTGTTAAAGCAAGTGCTAGAAACAAAAATGAAATCACACATAGCTAGAATGCCGTAGGGCAGGGGGTCCCCAACCTTTTTCACCCATGAGCAACCACAGATGTAAAAAGAGTTGGGGAGCAACACATGCATGAAAAATGTTTCTGGGTGGTGCCAAATAAGGGCTGTAATTGGCCCCTATGGGGAGTGGCAGCCTCTGTTTGGCAGTACATCTGGTTTTATGCAATTAAAACTTGCCTCCAAGCCTGGAATTCAAAAATAAGCACCTGCTTTGAGGAGACTGGGAGCAACATCCAAGGGGTTGGGGAGCAACGTGTTGATCACAAGCTACTGGTTGGGGATCACAGTCCTAGGGTGTCTCTGGCTATAGCTCTTTCCCACCACCTTTTAAAATATTCAGTATAGTAATTAATAGGGAGGCAGCTGCAATGAAAAGAGAGCTCTCTTCCATGTTTTTGTGTGTTTCCAGAGAAGCCCTGTTTGATCTCACTGATCTCACTTTCTGCAATCCTTGTTTTCAAGACCATTGGATTGTATGGTGCTAACTTGCTGGCTAGGCTACTGAGTGTAACTTTGTAAACAAAAACAAGGTATTTCTAGAGGGAACAGTGTGTGTTGAGTCACTGCTGAATAAATGACTGTTTTACTTGTTCTCCTCCTGCGTGACTCTAGCAGGTTCCCTCTAGCGATTATACAGCTGTATCCACACAGGAGCTAATTGTTGTTCGCTTCCTCTTGTGCTGCACCCTCTGCCTGCCATACACTGTGCTATCATCATATTCTCCTCCTAAATGAAGTGCAGTGAAATCACTGGAGCACCAGTCTCTGTCCCAGACGAGATTACACTCTCTGGGCCCTGTCACATTCACACACACACTTTGTGAGCAATATCATCAGGAACTAGTTTGAGTTTGGCTAATTATATTATAAAGTAGTGGAATGAAGTGATATCGTTGAATTAGTGTACTGTAGAAACACACACCTGTACATGCAAACAAACCTCTAGTACAGGTATGGGATCCATTATCTGGAAACCCATTATCCAGAAAGTTTAGAATTACAGAAAGCCATTCTCCCATAGACTCCATTATAATCAAATAATTCAGATTCTTAAAAATGATTAGCTTTTTCTCTGTAATAATAAAACAGCACTAAGCTATAATTAATCCTTATTGGAAGTTAAAACCAGGCTTTTGGGTTAATTTAACGTTTACATGATTTTTTAGTAGACTTAAGGTAAGAAGATCCAAATTTCAGAAATATCCATCATTCCGAAAAAACTCCAGGTCCCAAGCATTCTGAATAAGAGGTCGCATTCCTGTAGTTCCAAATATATATATATTATACAAATGTGCACCGCATTATTATTATTAATAATAATATGTATTTATATAGCGCCAACATATTGCACAGCCAGAAAGCTTGTGGACATGGGCTTTTCCAGACAAAAATTCCATAATTGGACTCTTCACACCTTCAGTCTACTAGAAAATCATGTAAAGGTTAATAATTCCCAATAAGACTGTTTTGCTTCCAATAAGGATTAATTATATCTTTGTTTCATTATTACAGAGAAAAGGGAAATCACTTTTAAAACCTTGGCTTATTTGGATGAAATGGAGTCTACGTGAGACAGCCATTCCGTAATTCGGAGCTTTTTGGATAACAATGGTCTGGATAACGGATCCTATACCTGTACTGTAAAATGCAGCAATAATGTCAGTTTAGGTATTCACACTGGCACAAATGCGCTGTTAACTAATCTAGCCCTAGTTTTGCCTAAATGTCTTCAGAAAAGGGATGCAATTAAAAGCAAAATGTTCCAAGTTTGGTTTTTGTTGTTCACATTCTTTTTTATTATGCCAGGTACTTGGTCCTGATGGTGATAGCTGTGCTGTGTGTATTGAGCCCTACAAGCCAAGTGATGTTGTGCGCATTTTAACCTGCAAGTAAGTATTTACTGTTATTTTGGGTGTCGGAACATGTTCCTTTCAGAGATTTCATTACACCATTGTAACAAATGCATTGCCACAGAAAGCCACAACATGTGGGTTTTTATTTATTACCTGTGTGCATAATAAAAGGAAATGCCATTATACATCAATTACATATTTTCAATGGACTTCTGGTAGTAAAGCTTTAAACTGTGTCGCAAGCCAGCTGATATATCTGATACAATGGGAAGAGACGCCTTTGTTTAGAAGTCGCACCCAGAGATAACCACTGAGTTTGACTGCAATAACATTGTTATTTCTGTGTAGCATCCCAATCCTCTTAGGAAACCTACACTAAATACGTACAATACCATGTAATAAGTCACAATATAAATACAGTAAAGTATTGATATTGGCATAGTCATTACTTTACTTGTGTTCACATTTTTCTGGCATCATTTATTGTGCAGCATGGAGCCAGAAGTGATGGTGGCATGTGATTAGCTAGGTCAGAACAAAGGATAGGGGGTTATTTATTTAAGTCTAAACTCCAAAAACTCTTAAAAATGTTTTTTTTTAAAAATCCAAATTTGTAGTGGAACAAAAACTAACTTTTTCAAGATTCATTATACCCCGAGGATGGAAAAAGTCCAATTAGAAAATCTGGCATCTCAGACCTGCCGTGGTTGATATATGTGCATAGGAGAAGTCCTGAAGATTATCTTGATCTGCACTGGTTTTCATACAATAATACAAAGATTTCATAGTTTTCTGGTGAAAAATCAGAAAAATTACTATGGAAATTTTCAGGAAATAATAATAAGGGGGAAGAAAACGGTGCGGATTTGGTCAAAGTATTTTTCAGAAAATGAGAGAAATTCGGACTGATAAATGGGTCTCTAAGTGTTATGTGTAGGGCTCCGTTGCAGTCATGCGCTCAGAACATTGAACTTTGCACCTTATTAAGCAGCGTTTCTACACAAGGTACACTAATGTTCATGAACAGTAATTAATCGCATGCAAGTTTGCAAATATCTTATCTGCAGTTATGCTTACATTGTGCTCTTGTTTAATATTGATTTAATAGTTCGAGTGTAAATGCCCCTTGCTTGACCAGTGTATTTGGTAGGGGTCCAGCAAACATCAGTGATAACACAACTAGGTCAAAAATTTATCAACTGTAGCAAAAAAAAAAAAAAAA
>CM044445.1:40787514-40803517 GCA_024363595.1 Xenopus borealis | reverse complement strand
CCATCTTGAGTCATTTTGCCTGATCCCATGCTTTCAGAAAGAGCCAGTGCTGCATTATGGAACTGTTTTCGGATAAGCTATTGTTTCTCCTACTCATTGTAAATGGAGCAGTCATAGTGGGACACACGTTTTTGCTATTGAGTGCTTATCTTATATCTACCAGGCAGCTGTTATCTGGTTACATTCCCACTGTTATGTTGATAGGCTGCTGAGGGGAAAGGAAGGGGGGGTGATATCACCCAACTTAAAGGATCAGTAACATCAAAAAATGTAAGTGTTTTAAAGTAATGAAAATATCATGTAGTGTTGCCCTGCGCTGTTAAAACTGATGTGTTTGCTTCAGAAACACTAGTATAGTTCATATAAACAAGCTGCTGAGTAGCAATGGTGGAAATTGAAAAACGGCTATATGGCACAGGATAAGTAATGGATAAACGATAGCATTATGTTCTACAGAGTTTTATCTGCTCTGTAACTTGAGCCTTTTCTCCTTTGAATGGCTGCCTCCATGGCTACATAGCAGCTTGTTTATATAAACAATAGTAGTGTTTCTGAAGCAAACACTGCAGTTGTACCAGTGCAGGGCAACACTGCATTATATTTTTATTACTTTAAAACAATTTCATTTTTGATGTTACTGGTCCTTTAAGAGTGACTGAAGTTTATCAGAGCACAAGTCACATGATAAAGGGCACCTGGGAAACTAACAACATGTCAGATTTCAACGTTAAATATAGAAAACAAATCTCCTCTTTTGAAAAATTAAATATAGCAGAAGTCTGCTGGAGCAGCACTATTAACTGATGTGTTTGGGGGGGAAAACATGTTTTCCTGTGACAGAATCCCTTTAACTACAGTTTTTGTGTAGCCCCCCAACAGCTGAAAAGTGGGCAACAGGTTCAACATGGCCACTGCGTTGGCTAAACCTCACGGGAGATTTGTAGGATTGACAAATGCTTCCTAGTCAGATGTAGTCTCATGGGTGAAAATATAATGGGCCTGATACAAAAACCTGATGTGCAAACTACATGGAAAAGTTTCCATCCGACGTGACTGTAGGATTGAAACTCAGAATGCGTTGTGTTCATCTGATGAAATAAAATCTGATTGTGTCTGACCAATTCTTTTTCATTAAGATATTAAAACACATTGTCGGATGTAGCAGCAGGAACAAACGACACCATCCGACGTTATCTGATCCGACTTTACATTCTAGCTATAGGAGGGATCAGAGTTTGCAGGATCCTCCGAATCTTGTGCTGCTGCGTGTTTTGGATGGCCAGATCAAATCTGATCAAAATCTCCCGTGTTAGTTTACCTTACGACTCTTTCTAAATGTGCCATTAGAAGAAAAAAAAAATAGAACAATTAGTTGCATTTGTAATATGCAGTATTTCAAAAATTCTGAAAAATGTTTTATACTAAATTCTCTGCACACATATTTCTGCTCTACACTGAATGCTTGGACTGGCAAATTGCAGGTTATTTACCGTACCTCCTTTGTCATGAGTATGGGACTGAGCCTACTCGGCTAGTAAAGGATCAGTAACACAAATTAGTAAAAATAATGAATCTGAATGGACATGCAAGCTATTTTTATCTAGTATATGCTAAAATGTGTTCATCAAGACTGATTCATTGTATCGTGTGTGTGTTTATCTGCTTATTTTATCTGTTCTTACCCTTAATTTATATATGATGGACATATTAGCCAGCACTTTACACCTGTGTTGCATTATCACAATCGGCTTGTTTAGTTTCAGCTTTAGTGCCTTGGGACCAAAGTGAATGAAAAAAATCCTTTTTTTAAATAGACTTAAAATTAGGCAGACCGATTATTTTTCGGTACCTATGCACCCTGTCCAGCGCTTTTTATGTCAAAAACAACCTCCCCCCAGAAAGCCTTGTGTTAGGGCTCTTACACACGAGCATTTTTACCTGCGCTCCCCCGCGTTCCGTTTTGCTGTGTTCAGCCGCAGGGAAGCGCAGGTATAGACGCACTCCATTATTTTCAATGTGGCTGTACTCACGCAAACGCATGTAGACGCCGAACGCAGGAAAAATGCAGCATGTTGCATCTGAACCTGCGTTTGGCGCCAACATGCATTCGTGTGAGTACAGCCCCATTGAAAATAATTGAGTGCGTCTATACCTGCGCTCCCCTGCGGCTGAACGCAGCAAAACGGAATGCAGGGGAGCGCAGGTAAAACCGTCCATGTGTAAAGGCCCTAAAGATATATATTTAGGGGCAGATTTATCAAGGGTCAAATTTCGAGGGAGTTTTTAAAAATTCGAATTAAAAAGACCAACTGAAATCTATTTAAAAAAAAATTTCTAACTTCGAGTGAATAGGCTGTATTCAATCGTTCGAATCGAATTTGGATTGTTTTCGATTTTAAGTATTTTTTTTGTTTTTCAGTGTCCACCAAATGGGTTCTAGGTCCCCCATAAGCTAAAGCAGCAATTCAGCAGGTTTTAGATGGCAAATAGTCAATGCTAAATTTGTAAAGAGAGTACATGATAAATATTAAAATTTGGACTATTCCCAAGTCAAAGTACACTATAATTAGCTCGAAATTCAAATTTCAATTTGGCCCTTGATAAATCTGCCCCTTAAAGGGGAATGAAACACCCAGGTGCAAAAGCAATTTCCTATTGGAAAGACTGGGAAAGACTTTGCCTTTGGCAGACACTGCCGCATCCCACTCAGGAAAGCTAAAGCAAACATTTGTTATAGATAGAGAATATATGGCGTTTTGGCAGGAAAACTTCCGCAATACAATCTCTTAAAAGGAATTGTTCAGTGTAAAATAAATAGGCTGTGCATAACAAAAAATGTTTCTAATATAGTTAGTTAGCCAAAAATGTAATGTATTAAGGCTGGAGTGTAACATAATAGCCAGAACACAACTTCCTGTTTTGCAGCTCTCTTGGTTTCCACTGATTGGTTACCAGACAGTAACCAATCTGTGACTTGAGGGAGGGCCAAATTGGTCATAACTGTTGCTTTAGAACCTGAGCGGAATCCTAAGGATCAATCACAAACTCACTGAACATTTATGTCCCATGTGGTCCCCCTTAAAGTCATGACTAATAATTAGAGAGCTGAAAAGCAGGAAGTAGTGTTCTATTCTTTTAGACATCTGTAGGGTTGCCACATTTTCAGTAAAAAAAAATACCTGTCTTCCTATATATTTATCTTTTTGCCAATTAATAACATAGGTATCAACCATCATTTTTACCGGCCAGGACAGTAAAATACCAGCCAGGTGGCATCCAGTCACTCCAGCCTTTATAAATTACATTTTTGCCTAACTATATTAGAAACATTTTTTTATTTTGCACAGCCTATCTATTTACTCAGTTTTTATTTTTACGCTGCACTGTTTCTTTAAAGACTCATAGCTGTTGCCTCGAGTAGCCTTCAGCCTACTATTATGGCCATCACTCCCTATGAATGCAAATGTGCACTTTATTCCATGTCACTTTCATGCAACCTTTTTGAGAAGCTGTGAACCCATACTGCTGTGTGATTGTCAGTGGTTTGAAAATAAAACAAGCGCATAGATTACTTTTACTAAATTGATAGTTCTGTAAAAATGTTTTTTGATTTGTTTTTGCTAATTTGTGTAAATAAATATATTCTAATAGACGAGTGCTCTTATTTATTTTGCGTGTTTTTCCCCCCCGCAGTTATAGGTTATGTTAAACTAGCGCTGTGCTACAGTGCTGCCTTGTCACTAGGCAGAATGCTGTATATTACATTAAGGGGTGGTGGTTAAAAAAAAAATGAACTTGAGTTAACTTCTACTAAATTCTAATGGCTAATTCTTTGTCCTTGTCCTTAATTTTTTTAATAGTTTTGTATTATTTGCTGCCTTCTGTCTTTTTCCAGCTTTCAAACTACCATCTAATAAACAAATAAAAAAGTATACTATAAAAGTATAGTTATTGCTACTTTTTATTAGCCACCTTTCTATTCAGGACCTCTCTTATTCAAATTGATGCATAGTTGCTAGGCTAATGTTGACCCTAGCAACTGGATAGCTGAAATTGTAAACTGGAGAGCTGCTCAGAAGGGGCACTCCGCTAATGAGAGGAGCTGAAGAGCTCGCCTCAGGCAGTATCGCCATATAAGTTTTCAGGGGCAACAAAAAGCCACTCCTAGTACTTCTAAGAAAATTCGGCTTTACTATGCAAGAGAGCGCAGTTGCGCTCTACGCACTAGCGTTCCTGCCTTGGATGCCTCCCCTCCCCTGCAGGTAAGCAGGCGAGGGCTGCATTTGAGGAGCGGCATCTTCATTAGAATCGGCGCTGCTGCTGAATAAAAGCTAAATAACAAAAAAAAACCACACAAATAAAAAATGAAAATCAATTGCATATGGCCTCAGAATATCACTCTCTACATTATTCTAAAAGTTATCTCAAAGGTGAACAACCCCTTTAAGAAAACAATTCACACAGTTGTGTTTTGCTGTGGGGAAAAAAAAAGTCACACCAGTGAAAGTCACATGGGTCCATTCATTTTGAGTGAGGCTGAAAATATTGACTTTTAATGAAGTGGGGAAAACGATAAAATGATGTTGATTGAAATCTCCAGATCCAAGTACCACTGACTTCTATAGAAACTCAAATTTTTATAACTATGTCCCTAAGGGCTCCTACAAACGCAACGCAGGGGAGCGCAGGTCAAAAACGCCCGTGTGTAGGAGCCCTTACTGTTGCAATATGGAACACCTCAGCATGGAGGAATTGTGTTCTTTTTAGTGATGGGCGAATCTATCCCGCTTCGCTGAAAAATTAGCTAATCTCCAGCGGAATTCGCCAATTGGCAAAAAAATTTCGAAAGAGTAGCATCTCGTTTTTGACGCGTCACGTCATTTTCCGGCGTGCATCACATTTTTTTCAACATGCGTCTCGTTTTTTTTTTATGCCAGCGAATTTTCACTGGTATTTCACAAATTGCGGGAATTCGCGCCTGGCGAATAAATTCGCCCATCACTAGTTATTTTTCTTGTTTACACATTATAGTTCAATAGGCAGCTCTGGTCAACTTGTACTGGCACCTCCACCCTTTGGTTGCTTCAGATCTGTTTATTGTATGATTACCTTAAATGCATTCTTTTATTTAGTCAGTGTAATTTTCTCCTGGTCTACACTATAGACAGATCTTATAATGGACACATTAAGATAATGGTCTTATCCTAAAAAAAGTTCATAATGTTGAGACACTTGGTACCTGAACAGCTTGTGTATTTTCACATAGTAGTGTAGATTATGTGAAGGCAAAGGGCAGCGCCCTAGAGATGATTTCTTTAAATCTGCAAAACAATATGGGGAATATCATTAGAACTCATTTTATTATAATACACAGGAACCATGAATATCCTGTAAAATTATATCCTTATAAACTTTGCTTAGCGATGTCATTGGTTATAATACAAGCTTAGTGATGTCATTTCTGTCACATTACTCTCTGAATTTGTGTATTATAATAATATAAAGTAGGGATGCAGCTAATCCAGGATTCGGCCTTTTCAAGCAGCATTCGGATTCAGACGAATCCTTCTGCCTGGCTGAATGAATCCAAATTTGCATATGCAAATTAGGGACAGAAAGGGAAAGCACATAATTTTTTGTTAAGGAAGTAAAAATTTTCTTTTCTTATCCCTAGTTTGCATTTGCAAATTATGATTTGGTTTGGTATCCAGCTGAACCTTTCATGAACAATTTGGGGATCTTCATCCAATAAGCAGCTTTCTAATATTACTTAAAGAGAATTAAACCCTGTAATAAAAAAAAACCTGTACTAATATTGAGTTCAAACTTAAGTTTTTCACCTTTCTAAAGCAGCTTTGGGAAGGGGCAGCTGACTGTAAACTGTTGTAAATATATACGTTAGTTACGCTCTTATCTCTGGCCCTGCTGAGCAGAATCCTTAAATTTTAAAGGGATACTGTCATGGGAAAACATGTTTATTTTAAAATGTATCAGTTAATAGTGCTACTCCAGTAGAATTCTGCACTGAAATCCATTTCTCAAAAGAGCAAATATTTTTTTTTATATTCAGTTTTGAAATCTGACATGGTGCTAGACATTTTGTTAATTTCCCAGCTGCCCCTGGTCATGTGACCTGTGCCAGGAATTTAGGAGGGAACTGCTTTATTGGCAGGCTGTTGTTTTTCCTTCTCAGTGTAACTGAAGTAGTCACAGTGGGACATGAAAATCCATTTTCTCAAAAGAGCAAATATTTTTTTTTTATATTCAGTTTTGAAATCTGACATGGTGCTAGACATTTTGTTAATTTCCCAGCTGCCCCATGTCATGTGACCTGTGCCAGCACTTTAGGAGGGAACTGCTTTATTGGCAGGCTGTTGTTTTTCCTTCTCCGTGTAACTGAAGGAGTCACAGTGGGACATGGGTTTTACTATTGAGTGTTGTTCTTAGATCTACCAGGCAACTGTTATCTTGTGTTAATGAGCTGTTATCTGGTTACCTTCCCATTGCTCTGCATTGTTCTTTTGTTAGTGTTGCTGCTGGTGGGAAGGAGGGTGATATCACTCCAAATTGCAGTACAGCAGTAAAGAGTGACTGAAGTTTATCAAAGCACAAGTGACATGACTTGGGGTAGCTGGGAAATCGACAAAATGTCTAGCCCCAGGTCAAATTTAAAAATAAAACATAAAAAAAATCTGTTTGCTCTTTTGAGAAATGGATTTCAATGCAGAATTTTGCTGGAGCAGCACTATTAACTGATGCATTTTGAAATAAACATTTTTTCCCCATGACCGTATCCCTTTAATTAAAGGCAGCTGTTGTAATTGATACAATAGTTGCTAATATTTTACAGATTTTGTTAAAATTGTATCATTTAATGTAGCAAATTGTAACCGTTCAGAATCTGCCAGACTCAAACACCAGAACAGGAACATTAAACTTAAACCTCAATTAAAAAAATATTAAAAACTGGAAAGCAATTAACTAAAGTCTTTATTTCTGGTGAACAATCTGAAAACAACTGAACTGAAAAAAAGTGTTTGGAAGGTGGAACCATTTTAAGTGTAATTGTGATGGACTGCAGTGTTTGTTTATCCCTTTCTGTTTCCTGGTTTTAACAATGTAAACAGAAGCAGCCTGCCTCAGGCCTGTAGGCCTCGCCTACATTGTTTCTAAGAGCTGGAATCGGTAGTGCAGACAACATATAAAACAGAGACACAACTGCTTTCAAAAGCAGTTACAAATAACATTAAAGGCATGGTTCACCTTTGAATTTACTCACCTGTATTATAAGTAAATCTGCAGGTGGCCTTCTTTGTAACATAGTAAGTTAGGTTGAAAAAAAGACACACGACCATTAAGTTCAACCTTTTAAGACTGTATATAACCTAACAACTAGTTGATCCAGAGGAAGGCAAAAAAATAAAAAAAACTTGAATCCTCTCCAATTTGCCTCAGGGGGAAAAATTCCTTCCTGACTCCAAAATGGCAATCAGACTAGTTCCTAAACCAGGTCCGGACTGAGAATTTAAATAGGCCAGGACCAGACTGGCAATCTGCGGGTTCGGGCAAATGCCAGATGAGCAACTTGCTTTGAAATGTAAAATGTGAAATGCAAATGAGGTCTGTCTTTAACATATAAATGAGCCAATCACTTTACAAATGTAAAGGAGCTGTCAATAACTGCTAGTCACAGCTAAGCTGATGCCTGTATTAGTTATTGCACTGGCATATGGGTGGAACCAGGAATTGTGAGCAACTTCAGTTAGTAATATTAGAGTTGCTATATATCCAATTCCTTATGCTGATAAGTATGTTGGTAACAGGAGGATCCATGCTTAGAACAGTCACTTCAGCTTGTATATAGAATACTGTGATATGTAGCATTAATTCCATAAGACAGACTAGTCTCTTCAAGTATGACAGACTTTGGCCCTGTGATACACATGGTAATTATAGTCTTCTTATCTGCCAGGGTGCATGGTCTAGCTGGGGGCACACAAAGGAACATTTAGATATAGGGCCACTAATGCATCCGATAGAATAGTTGTGATAGAAACTAGGGAGAGATAGTTGTTGCAAGGACCAATTCCAGCACATAGGGAGTATAATATTGCTGGGGATTATATGGTAATGGACTCTTAAAATATCTATTCATATCCACTGGTTCTAGTTAACCTTGGGGTTGGAAATATAAATCATGCTTTGCATGCGCGTGACTACATGGGCTGTAGGGTAGCCACTTTGCCGTTTTTTTACTGGCTTGTTCGGTATTTTTGATGGTTGATCCCAATGTTGTTAATAGGAAAAAAAGATAAATATATAGGAAGGTCGGTATTTTTTTCACGAAAAGGTGGCAACCCTTTTGGGCTGCTTTTTCCTTCCAGTCCGGCCTTGAAATATGCCCTGGCATTTCAGGTACACGGAGGCCCAATCAGCCCATGCAGAGGCCCAAACAGTCCCCACCAGTCCACTAAATACTTTCTATTGCACCTTATTGCAGCCTCTTTGGCATTTGCCAGAACCCAACTTGTATAATGAGCCATCTCCCATAAACCTGTATTCCCTCACTTGCTAAAAAGCCACCCAAACCCTTCTTAAAGGGGTTGTTCACCTTCACACAACTAGTTGGTTTCAGATTAACCACCAGAAATAACCTTTTCCAATTATTTTCTACGTGTGCCTGTTTTTGTAACACTGAAATGTAAAGTGTAATTTTTGACCTTCTAAAGCAGCCCTGTAATGTAAACTGTTCTAAATGGATACATTTAGTTGATACATTTCTTATCTTTGTCCCTGCTGAGCAGAATCTCTGGGTTTCATTACAGGCAGCTGTTAGAATTAATACAATAGTTGCTAATACTCCAGAAATGCTGCTGAGAAATGTATCAACTAAATGTTGCAAAATTGTAACAGTTTAGAGCCTGCACCTGAATTACTGAACTGGCAGACTCAAACACAAGAGACAACAACATTCAACTTTAAACTTAGATTTTGGGAAAACAGTAAAAAATTTAAGTAATTGAAAAAAGTATTTATTAATTGGCAACAACTTGAAAACAACTGAACTAAAAAAATGTGTTTGGAAGGTGAACAACCCCTTATTAAAGATAATGTATCAGCCTGTACAACTGATTCAGGGAGAGAATTCCACATCTCCTCTTCTGAATATTTAGGTAGAACCTCTTTTCTTCTAATCGGAATGGGTGAACTCGTCAGCTGGCCCTGGTGCGGGACATGCAGCTGGGCTCCCTCTGTATGTGATTTTGAGACCGGAAATCAGCGGCGCGCAAACTGTGGAGGGGCCCTGAGGGGGTGCGGGCCCTGGGCTCACATCCCTGCTTCCCCAGTAGTTCCACCACTGCCTCACCTGTGGAGGCCCCCTCCTTCCCAGCCTACCTGCCCCCTCAGGCAAATGCCCCAACTTGTTACTTACTTCCAGGTCCTGTTCACAGGCACCATCTTGCCCCTTTTGCTCTTCATCCTGTACTGACTGCTGTTTTTGGGTGCATGTGCAGTAAAAAGGTCCAAAAGGTTGGACACCCCTGCATTACAGGTTGAATTCTCCTTTAAAGAACAAGTAAACCTTTTTTTTTCTATCTCTAAATTTGCTCTAAACAGCTCCCCAGATTAATGTACCTTAGTCCCTGCTGCAAGTCTGCTCTGGTTTCTGTGTTATCAGCAGCTTGTTTCCCCTTCTTCCTGGTGCAGAGTGAAGCCCCGCCCCTTAGCTTTCTGAGCTGACCTTATCTCTCAGACTAGTCTTGGAGATCATTTGCATAATGTGACATAGCAGAGAGCAGTGTGTTTAGCACCTTTTGCTTGGGGAAACTAGCTTACTAATGCACACACTGGCTCCCTCTTCCTCTCTATTGTGGAACAGCAGCAAATGCACTGCTCAGTAAGCTAAGGGGCTGGGCTTCACTCTGCACCAGGAAGAAGGGGAAACAAGCTGCTGATAACACAGAAACCAGAGCAGACTTGCAGCAGGGACTAAGGTACATTAATCTGGGGGGCTGTTTAGAGCAAATTTACAGAGAGATAAAAAAAAACATTTACTTTTCCTTTAAACGCTTCTTTTCCAGCGTTACCATCCCCAATTGGGCCAGTCTTTCCTCATAGCTAAGATTTTCCATACCTTTTACCAGCTTAGTTGCCCTTCTCTGTACCCTTGCTAATAAAATAATGTCCTGTTTGAGCACTGGATACCAAAATTGTATAACTGTATATATTTTAGATGAGGCCTTGTCAGTGCTCTATATTAGGGATGCGCCAAATCCACTATTTTGGATTTGGCCGAACCCCTGAATCCTTTGCAAAAGATTCAGCCGAATACCAAACCAAATCCTAATTTGCATACGCAAATAAGGTGTGGGAAGAAGGAAACATTTTTTACTTCCTTGTTTGTAACAAAAAGTCATGCGATTTCTCTCACCACCCCTAATTTGCATATGTAAATTAGGATTCGGATCAGCTGGGAAGAAGGATTCGGCTAAATCTGAATACTGCTGAAAAAGGCTGAATCCCAAACCGAATCCTGGATTCGGTGCATCCCTGCTCTATATAGTGGAAGAATAGGAGAGGGCCTGTCTGTGTAGGAAGACAATAAAAAGTAACAACCAGATACCATTTTAAAAGGTATATAATTAAAAAAAAAAGGTTAAGAAATGTACAGCATACTAAAAGTTACATTAAATTTGAACTATCCTTTTAAAACCCCTGAGCATTGTGAAACAAATAGGTGGACTGGATTGGTTATTGTCTCGCTAGATATTGCCTTTATACACACAGACAACCCATACTGTCCTTGGTAACACGGATGTACCGGGAGCCGCCTGTAACTGTGTGTATGGAAATAAGGAGTAGCAGTGCAGTGCATGGCGGGAGCTGTAGTTGCGGACGCGCCCGCGTTGAGAACTACACTTCCCATGTTCCCGCTGGCACTGTGTAAAGCCCTCCTGGCAGAATTGCTGCTGCTGCTGCTGCTGACGTGTCGGCGGAGTCCCGAGCGGCATGGGGACATGAGAGCAGAGCAGCCTGCGGGACAAGATGTGGCTGCGACCGGAGGAGGTGCTGCTGAAGAACGCTCTCAAATTATGGGCCACCGAGCAGTCCAACCCGTACTTCGTGCTGCAGAGGCGGAGAGGCTACAGGGAGGAAGGAGGAGGACTGGCAGGTACAGTATATAAAGCATAAATATCACGCCTGTTCCACCTGCCGCAGCTGTTGGACTACAAGTTCCAGCATCCACCGCGGGAGCTTCAGCTGGCAGCTCGCTGCTTGCACGCCCTTGTGTTTGTCTCACTTAGTAATAGTTGAAGTGGACATTGTCATGCTGCTAATGGGTTCCCAATGCTATATATATATTGATCAAGAGCCTCTTTGCTGTCACTGTATGTATAATATATTATATAGTGGCTGCGGCTGAGGCATTTCTGCACACAGCGCTCACTGATATGACAAGAGGCTGCATTTGGATATAATGCATCTGCCCTGTGTCATCTAGCAATGCCCTTAAAGTTGAATTGTAACATTAGTTATACACAGGATTCACAATAATGGGGGAAATAGCACTAGTTGTTTCTTTTAGGCAAAGCCCTGCCCTTTCTTGGTAGCCTTTGCAGTGGAGGATTGGTGGCAATCTAAAGCTGGCCATAGACGTAAGATTTTTAAAAGATCCAATTGTTATCGTGAGACCACGATTGTCTCAAAACGATCGTTTAATTGCCTGATGTGTCCATCAACTAAAAAGACCATTTCAGGCGATATTGCAGCAAAACTGAAGGATCGCAGCCAGCTTGGCACTGCAAACATAGGTAGATTGCATGGGGACCGATAAAGATTTTTTTTAATTTGGCCGATCAATTCTCAGACCCATGTCTAGGGATGTTCCAAATACATAACAGTAACAAGGAAGAATCAGATGGCACTCACACACCACAAAATGTGCTATAAGTTTTGTATTTAATTCAGATCTGTGCACCTGCAGAGATTCGAATTAAATACAAAACTTATAGCACATTTTGCTGTGTGTGAGTGCCATCTGATTCTTCCTTGTTACTGCGATGTCTAGGGATGTACCGAATCCACTATTCTGGATTCTGCCGAACCCCTGAATCCTTCCCTAAAGATTCGGCCGAACACCGAACCGAATCAGAATCCTAATTTGCATATGCAAATTAGGGGTGGGAAGGGGAAAACATTTTTTACTACCTTGTTTTGTGACAACAAGTCACGTGTTTTCCCTCCCTGACCCTAATTTGCATATGCAAATTAGAATTCGGATTCGGTTCAGCCAGGCAGAAAGATTTGGCTGAATCCGAATCCTGCTGAAAAAGGCTGAATCCTGGCCGAATCGAATCCTGGATTCGGTGCATCCCTACCGATGTCGGACGGAAGATCGGACGATCGTTCGAATCCCACTAACCGCACGTTAATTTGACAGATTGGTCAGACTTTACTAAGATCGGTTGTACGGCAGAGAAAGATCTGTACATCTGTTTGTGTGGCTGGGAATGGTAAAGCTGCCCTGTACATGTATAAAATAATATTCGATTGCAAGTCATGGTCATGGTCAAGGTCTGCATGTAATTTGTATGTTCGATGTGTATGTCTTTCTCTTGTACTGTACTGCAGCTTATGTAGGCACTGTCTGAATACATAGTCATAGTAATAATAATAAGTGCTGTGAGGTTCTTCTGTTGTAACAGAACAAGAGGTCATTTGATATTGTCAGATCGTGTGACAAAAGTGAATGAGAGGTTAGAAGACTGATGCACGCAGTGCCTTCTGTATGCCTGGGGGAGAGTGATTTGCCTGCTGCCCGGCTACCTCTCTGCCCGTGTGGTTGCCACCTGGCTTTCTCCTACTGGTTTTTACCATTCATACTGGCTCATTCTGGTGAAATAAACAGGCTACTTAGTACAGTATGTTGTAATTAGGAATGGCTTGACACTTTGTAGAGAAAAGTGAAATTGGACCACAAGTGCTCCATTCAATCTCCCTCTGATTGGGTTGCCCTTGGCTAATATCAGATGAGGCATTTAACAGGGACTACTACCATCAGGTGAGAAATAGCAGCAGTACAAATGCCCTTCTCGGTCTGTCACTGATTTTCATAGTGATCTATGGGGAACGCTGTGACGGAAGCACACAAGGTGACAGTGACCTCCCAAACACCTACCCGAGTATTCCTGAATGGAGGACCCCCCTGGCAGTGCTACATATGCTTCAAGAGCAGGTGGACCTTTTCAATGTCACAGTTTTCTGCCTGATGGCAGCAGCAGTCAACTCGCCCCTCTGAGATTAGTCTTTGGGATGAGACAACAGGCTGTGTATGCTCTAGTAATAAATCTCTCATACTGTCGCTCCACTTTCCTTTGGTTGTTCCTGACCCACTTTATTTTGCTGTGGTTTCCTTCTTTGAATAGACCGTAAAGTTGGTAAGGAGCCCGGAGCTTGTTGTGTGAAAAGGCTACTCTTGCACAGAATTAATGGTTTATCACCCACTATACTTGTCATTAGTTCTCTAGCCTGCTAATCCACTGCCTCACTTGCTGTCTCTGCTGCTGATCCACGGCTACATCCAGCTAACCATACATTTCTATACATATATTTATTTATATAGCACTACTTGTGTATGCACCACTGTACAGCATGCCAATGCATGAATAGAACAAACAGAGCTCGAACAGCAATACCAATAAATGCAAAGGTGTTCACCTTTGAGTTATCTTTAAGTATGATGTTGAGCGTGATATTCTGAGAGAGTTTGCAATTCAGTTTCATTTTTTATTATTTGTGGTCCACCATGCATTTATTTGAATAAGAGACTGGAATATGTATAGGAGAGAGAATAGAAAGATGGGTAATAAAAAGTAGCAATAACAATAAAGGTGTGGCCTTACAGAGCATTTGTTTTTCATGGGGTCAGGGCCCCTCATTTGAAAGCTGGAAAGAGTCAAGAGAAAAAGGCAAATAATTCATAAACTGTACACAATAAATATTGAAGACCAATTGAAAAGCTGCTTAGAATTAACTATTCTAGAACATATTAAAAGTTAGTTTAAAGGTGAATCACTTGTTCCAGAGAGAAGCAGAATACATTTGGTTGTTTTGGATTGGCCAAGCTTCACTCCATTGCTTTTGAATTACGTTTGGAATTTTATTGGGGAGGTTGGAAAAAGGGATCCACCATGGATCACATGTGGCCAGTGAATGCTTTCTGCCCTTGTTCAGCTGACTGCCCCATGTCTGGATCTGGGGAAGTTTATGCCAAGTTTAAAATCCTCTCGTTTAACCCAATTAACTACACAGCCTCTTCTTTGGGTAGAAAATCTGGAACTGATCTTTTCCCTTCCACCCAGTATATCCAATGCGGGCACCATTAAAGGGGAATTCAACCTCTCTGGTGCTAAACCCCTCCCCTCACCCCCTGTAGGCCCCCCTCCTCCTCCCCCCGGCCTACCTATCCCCTGGCAAATACACCTAAGTTGCTACTTACCGCTCTGTGCAGGTCCCCTCCAGCCAGGTTCACGAGCGCCATTTTCTCCAGCAACGTCTTCTCCCTGGATCCATCGGCGCTTGGCGGCGCATGCTCAGTAGCACGCATTTGCCGGTTGGTACTACTGCGCATATGCCCAAAGTTCATGAAGTTCAATCGGCGAACTTCGTGAACTTTGGGTGCATGCACAGTAGAACCAACAAGAAGAAGACGTTGCTGGAGAAGATGGCGCCCGTGAACCTGGCTGGAGGGGTCCTGCACGGAGGGGTAATAAGCGATTTAACGGTATTTGCTGGGGGGGAGGGCGGGGGGCCTACGGGGGGAGGGGTTTTAGCGCCGGAGGGGTTGAATTCCCCTTTAAGGTCTACTTTACACTTGTTTGTATAATCTCTTACATACAGAAACCTTTTGCTAGTAAGGATATTAGTGCTCATGTTAAATGTAGAGTTGTCCTAGTCAGACAAAAGGGCTGGCATTTCCAGGATGGGGATGATTCCACATTTCCAGATTTCACTGCTGGCAAATTAAAGAAGTTTATTTTTACTTGTGGATTGTGAGGGTGTTTCTGATGAAAACAATACAATAGTAGTTTGCCCGCAAAGCTGTGCCAACAGCCTGAATATGCTCTGTGTTGGCAGGAACAAAAGTACCCTGTGCCACTTTTTTTTGGCAAAGAATTTTCTGAATACAGAAAACATTCCACTAAAACACAGATTGTTTTTCTTTCAAGAAAGACATAAAAGATAGCTACTCAATACAAACCTTTTTAAGGGCAGATGAAGAGCAACCCACAACATATTTATTTATTTCTCATCTGGAGAACACTTCCCCCAGAGAAAAAAAAAAGCTTACACTTTTTGTGATTTATTCCCCCCTCCCCAAAATACTCCCACCTCAAACCTGTGTAGGTCCTGTAGAAGTCAATTGCAGAAGTCCCTTTTCTAATTTGAAGATATTGTGATCTGTGCTAGGTTTTGTGCGATAATCCAAAAAATGTGGGCGTTATAGGGCGATTTGGTAGTCAAATACAAAAAATCCATATGATTCAAGTTTTTTAACAATTTTATAGAGACCTTTCCTGAACCAAATTTTTTGAGTTTTTTCATGAATAAATAAGATAAACTCATGGATTTGCTTTATTCAAATTATGAGAAACAGTAATTCAAGTAAATGACCACCTAAGTCTCCACCACTGCAGGAGGGGAATTCTGAGCTCATCTTACACTAACTAACTAAGGTGTGCCCAATTTTACTATGTACCTCATTCCGGAGGCATTGGTCAGATAATCAGTATGAATATTCTGGCAAATGCTAGAGGGGCTGCTATAAAATGTCAGACTATTTAGAATCGCAGTCCTGGCATGGGTGAGGCCTGGCAAATACTGGGCATGCAAGCTGTCAGTGGGTGAGCATAAAACACAGGAAATTATGAGTTGAGTGAGAGTTGAGTGAGAATTGAGCAACAACTTAGAGGGGGAAGACATAAGAGAACTTAAAAAAAAA
>CM044445.1:40769031-40780626 GCA_024363595.1 Xenopus borealis | reverse complement strand
GTGCTCAGTGATGTCATTGGTTATAATCGGAGCTTAGTGGTCATTTCTGTCACATGGCTCACTGAAACTTGTGTATTATAATAATTATAGTATCCCCTGTTGCAAAATATTAGGATATTGTGCCTTGTGCTTTTATATGGCAATGGAACTCCTCCGTAACTTATAATAACCTTATAATACACAAAAGCCATGAATATCCTGTAAATTATATCTTTATAAAATGGCTTTTAGCGATGTCATCAATTATAAATGGAGATTAATGATGTCATTTTATGTATTTTAGGTATTAAATACTGTAGAAGGTGGTAGTATGTGCATACTGGTATATTAGTCACATATTTCACTGCAGCCAGAAGGAAGTGCTCCAAGGAAGTGTACGGTGTCCAGTTTGCTGTTATATCGTAGGCATTATGCAATTTTTTAGGCTGTGTGTAAATATCTTGCTGACCTACTACACAATGGAGCAGATCCTATCCCTGGCCTGGTGGGGTAACAATTTAATCACATTGCAGGGGTTCTGAACTATTGGATGAGATTTTCAAACCTGCCCAAACAATACCTGGGCAATTTTCAGCCAGGTTGTGTGTCGACAATCACCCAATAGAAAAAGTGCAATAAGCTACAGACTCTCCTCTGATCTGTCTGTGGATTGTCCCTGTAGTGGGGCTTTGTGGTCTGAAAATCCATGCAATTTTATGAAAGAATGCATTCTAAAAAAGTATGGACTTGTCTTCACAAACTTTCATGCTGTGTCAGCAAGTGGACCTTATGTTAATCGCGCAGAAGTTTTTTCCCTTCTTTTTTTCCTAATGCAAATGACCAATCTCATGTTACTTTTCTAACAGGTCTCCTTGTGGGAACTCTTGATGCAGTTTTAGATTCCACAGCTAAAGTAGCACCATTTCGTATCCTTCATCAAACCCCAGACTCACAGGTGTACTGGTCAGTAGCATGTGGTAAGTATTATAATAATAATAAGGATGATGTATTTCGTTGTCTCCTTTTTCTTTGCTCAGTTGTATTTTCCAGCTGTTTTATCAGTGCCTGCAGCAAGTCAATATTTGGCTAAAATTTGTGAAACACAAGATAGTGTATACTGTACTCCTTCTTACTTGCTTGCTGCTTCTTGTATGCACATACAAACATGAACATGCGACTAAATCAAATTGTAGCCAAATATTGATTCACTACAGACTCTGTGGAGATCATTTTCGTATGTCATAAATTTGCTGACCTTTAATGCCACTAGGGATCAAGTAGTTTATCAGTGCTAGCATGCTGTTGTCAATATTTATGTTGCCATAGGGGCACGTCACATATATGTCCCAAGTCCTAAATAGCAATGCAACCGACTGCTCTAGCTAAGCCACAGTTCCAGATCTCCTCATCTTGTTCCAGGAGAGATGTATATTTGAGTGCAATCTGTTATATTACCAGTAGTAAAAGCAGCAAAGATTAGATGCACTTGCAGGTGCTCCAGGGCCATAAAACATTTATTACAGTTTATATAAGTCACAGAAGTATCACTTTTTTTTTTAACTGTATGATGGTTGCAGTTTGTTTTAGATGTTAAAGATTGTGTGAACCACTGAGAATTTTACTGTAAAGCAGTTACAACATTGTGGCTATATGGTGTACTGCCTGCCTCTAGGCATCTTTATTGGAGCAAAAGAAATAAATCTAGTGGCCAATAGTGAGGACATATATTTCAGGCTGTTTTTTTTTCATACTCTGTAACGCTCATTGCACTGGAGGCCCTTACCCACATTTTGCAACTTGCTGTGGTATTTAATCCACAAAGGCTTAGTTTTAGGCCCTAACTTGAAGCCTTTACGTTAGGCCAATCCTATCCAATCCTCAATACATTGCCACGAGCAGTAAAATGCAATTTCCATACAGTAGGAGAAACAGAGACAGAGAATCCGATTCCCTGCAATTCCTCTTATGCTGTGCTGCCCACACCAGGAAAAATTACCTCCTCTTAGATACAGTCAGACTTGTCACCGAAAATCTGTTCGAGCTGAGGTAATGTTTCCGGGTGCAGGCAGGGCTAGGGCCACACCATGTGGATCTCGGTCTGTGTTTCTCCGCAGGCTGATAACCCACTCCCCCACTGCTCGGATATTGGCACCAAAAGCATGATTTCGCATTTTGTGCAGAAATCTGCCATGTCTGAATGTTCCTAAGCACATGTAATGTTTCTGGGTGCAGGCAGAAGAGGAGCAGTGGGGGAGCAGATTCTCAGTATGAGTTTCTCCAGAGATCCAAATAGTGTGGCCCTGAGTCTTATGAGCAATAAAATAGTATTCCTCCTGTTCAGTACAGCATAAGAAACACAGGCTGACAATCTGCTCTCCTCTTCTGCTGTGCTACCTGCACCTGGAAACATTACCTCCGCTTGAGAACAGTCTAACATGGCTGATTTCGACACAAAATGCAAATATCTGAGCAGTGGGGGAGCAGGTCATTGGCCTGTAGAGATCCATTTGGTGTGGCCCTACCCGTAAGAACATAAAATGAGTGCAGTTAAAAGAGGCATGTGCAGTTTAGATGTAATCATTATATGGCCTTTGCCTGCCTCCTCTTTATTTGTGCTAATGCTTCTTGCAATTAGTTACCTAGCAAGAATCCTTATGAAATATTGATGTCCCGCATGTGCATTGTGTTGTCTTTTTTACATTTAGGCGCTACCAAAGAGGAAATTTTGAAACATTGGAAATGGCTGGAGAACAATGTTATGAAAACCTTGCCTGTATTTGATTCAAGTGAGGATATAACTAGCTTTGTGCAAGGAAAGATCAGAGTAAGTATTTCTGCAAGAAATGTGCAAATACACTGGAATCAAAAACCAAGAACTGTAAAACCAAGAATGTTAAACCCTGGGCATATTAGTTTAACAGTAGCACATCCTCAACCTTGAAAGTGACTACAGACTGTGCTAAGTTTTGGGGTACACATAGTTGTACAAAGGAACCTAAAAGGTTACTGCCACCTACAGATATATTGTTCTTTCAGATAGCATTTTCAATAACAAATAAATATGTCTAAGCCTTCATTCCAAATATAATCTGCCTTTGAGTGCAGTGCTGCAGGAAAGAGAATTGTGGGGACTGTATACAACTTATGTAACAAATCATATATCAGAAGTTACCCAATTACTGTAAGGTCTTTTGATGGAGGAAGGGTTGTCAGAGCAATAATATAGTTTGTGCAGTTGAAAAGCTAATATATTTCCCCAGTACATAATAAGATTAATATTTATTGATTTATATGAATAAAGATTCCTTTGAGATTTTACCTTTGACCTTACCCCTGCTAACTATTAATCTTGTATTCACATAATTAAATGCATAATCAGACTCAAGATTTCAATACTTACATACATTTAATGTTCTACTTCCATAAGCACAATATTTTTATCAATAAATATATTCCTTGGTCGGGTAAACAAACCTGAATATGAATATTACAAATTCATAAATACTGCTATGTTTCAGCGAGTGAGTAAAATTGTTGTAAAACCATCTTTTACTTCTGACTTCTGTAAAAAAAAAAATCCATGTACCATAGGCAAACACGCAGAAGGAATGACTGCATTTTGTTTTTCTTAGAGTTTCCTATCAAAGAGATCAGTCACATAAGCTAATGCCTGTTGTGGTTTCTCAAACCCAGGTTATTGTATTTATTGCATGCAGAAGTGCATTCCCTTGGTTTATGATTCTTTTTTGTGTGTTTCTTTGGTCTTTTGTTGTGTAGGGTCTTATTGCTGAAGAAGAAAAAGGATCTATTATAAAAGAAGAGGATCCAGAGAAGTTTCGGGAAGCTCTTTTAAAGTTTGAGAAATGTTTTGGGCTGCCAAATCAGGAGAAGCTGGTAACTTATTACTCATGCAGTTATTGGAGGGGAAGAGTACCATGCCAAGGCTGGCTTTATCTCAGCACCAACTTTCTCAGCTTTTACTCCTTCCTGCTTGGCTCTGAAAGTAAGCATCTACTTTCTAGAACAAACCGTATAAGCTAAAAACGATGTTTGGAATCCAAAGCACAGAAGAGTTTGTAACTTGCAACTTTGTTACGGGAATGTATACACTTCAACTACAAGAACTTGAAAAAATCTGCCATTTACTACTGGGACTTAGAATTTCACTTGATATGTGTTTAATATAAGGATGCACTGAATCTTTAGTTAATGTGATTCAGTCGAGCTACTGAATCGTCCCAAATGCCACACGAAACCCATAACTTAATTTACATATTGACTTATAATAAATATGTCCCTTATATTCAAAACAGCTAAAAAAATGCATTCTGTACAAACAATTGTCAGCTTCAAGGTCACTTGAGCCAACTCTACTGACACATGGTATTGTCAGGCATGCTTAAATGAACAGTAACATTAAAAAAGGGGGGAATGTAATTAAAGTCGCAAAGAGAAAAACATTGCGCACCAATAAGAGTAAAAATCCACATTGCGCGATGTAATATTGTTCCTTAAATGGTTATTGCATTTTGAATCGTTATTGCACATTGCAAATTTTAATTGCGCACTCTTAAGAAGTGCTTGAAGGTCTAGTAATATTTTGGAGCAACCATTGCAACTTTTTCAGTAAGAAGTTTTATTACATTGACAGCACATTAGCACAAAGTATAAAATTCGCAAACAGCCTTCCACTGGCGGAAGTGGTCTCTAAACAGTTTCTGGGTTTGCAAAAGTTATATTGCATTTGCGCAAATTCTTAACTTTTCGTATTGCGAATAATTTTTGCGTTACCGACGTATATATCATTCCCCTAAAAGTGTTTTAAAGTAATAAATATATAATGCAGTGTTGCCCTGCACAAACTACATTACTTGAAAACACTTAAATTTTTTGGTGTTACTGGTCCTTTAATCTTCTCCAGTGCATTCGAAAAAACAGTAGAAAATACCTTTGCAGTGGTTTGGTTATGAACCTCTACTGGCAAGGCATTTAAATGTTATTAGCACCAGAAATCACCTTCTGGATTTTCTGGTGTGTATGCGATTTGCGAAATGTTTCACAGCTGGCAATTTTCATTTGTTGCTGTACAAAGGTATTTCCACCTTATAAAGAGTATCGTGTGTCATTGTCCTAAATGTTTAGAATAGTCCAGTCACTAAGGATGTAGGCTTAGGTAATCACTAATTTGAGAACCGTTATGAAGGAGTACACATGGAAATTGTAACTACCATATATTCCATATTTGATCTTTATAAAGTAGATAATTAAATTGCCAGTGTCCTGCCACCTCTCTTCCCCTGTTTTAGTTTTAGGAGTCCATTTTTCCAGGGAATTATATGTGTACTGATAATCTATTATCTGACTCCCAAGGACCAAACATGTAGGACCTTCAATCTCCCTATTTGCCATTTTTAGCACAAGAAATAACAAAAACCATATATTTTCCGTGATCAAAACAACAGGCAAAAAGCACGATCAGAACAAGCCTTATTCGCTGAGCTTCTGTTGTTGAACAAGGGGAATATAAAATGAGTATGTGCTTTATTTCTCTTCCAAGTTAAACTTATCATCTCATGGGATGAAATCTCCAGACTGCAGAAGACCTCCACAGTCCTGCTTGCTGAGAGTATACATGTTTGCTGCCAGGGGGAGGATCACTACTTCTCCATGTTTCTGCACATCAATGAGACCTTCCTTCTGATGGAGCAGCTGGCTGACTATGCAGTACGGAGACTGTTTGACAAGGAGACTTTTGAAGAGGACCCAGTACTAAACAATCCCTTTCAGATTACAAAGAGGTGAAAACTTTTTTTGGTTTCTTTGGCTGGGAATAATTTTGCTTTACATGCCATTCACATGTGTGTGCCAAAGAACCTATTTACAGTTAACAACATTAAAAACCTAGACCCGGGGTTCAGTGATCCTCACGCTGTGACAGTGGAAACCTCAATGGTGGGAAGAGAGAGAGAGATGACATAAAAATCCACATAGTTCAATAGCCACAGATATGATTAAAAAATCAAGTTGATCAAGTTCACCTGAAATTATGACCATCTACATACTAAAATATAATTTTATGGTGAAGTGGGCCCCAACCTATAACTGACACTTTGTGTATTTAAGATGTTTATCCACCTTCAGGTTGACTTTCAGTATGTTCTAGAACAGGGCAGTACAACTGGCGCTCCCACAGGGAACATGTAGCCCGCGAACCCCCCTTCTGTGGCCCCGACCTGCTGTGCTTGCTTACCATGTTTAAACTTTAAATTGTATCATTACAGAGATTAACTGGCCCCTGCATTGTTTAAACCTCAAATTCTGAATAATCCCCCATATTGTTCACATATATGTTCCCCCTGCATTGTTCACACTTGTAACACCTCTATTGTTCACACCTGAGAGACCCAGACTGAAACTGCCCGCATTGTTCACCTGTTCACCCTTTATACAAAATGGTAATGGGGCACCAGCACTGTGTCATTGTATGTCGCACATCTTAGAGTGGTCCTGATGGGTTTCTCTGTCTCATGCTCTATTCTGCCTTCCCTATGCTCCCTGTGTGCCCTGCTCTGCCTGTGTGTGCCCTGCTCTGCCGGTGGAACATAAGCCTGGTATTTGTTTATTTGAAAATAAATTATTGTTAGGGGCCCTAAGGTGTTTAATCATGTGCTGGGGGTGCTGTGTTATCCACAGGGGAGGAGGAGGCATATGGATTTAAGGTTATGACAACTTTTTTCACAAATGACCGATGAGAGATATCCCTGCAGTGAACACCAACTGTTTGATTATTTTGGTGTGCTACCACAAACAATTAATTTGGACATGGTTGTGTGGTAACATGGGTGTGGTTTAAAGTGGGTGTGGTTTAAAAACAGAGTGTGGTCAACACTGGCTTCCATTATCGGCCCTCCACTATGCAGGCAAGAAAAAACGGCCCTTGGTAACAAAAGTTGGACAGCACTGCTCTAGAATGTTCCATTCTTAGCAACTTTTCCATTGGTCTTTGTATTATATAGTCATAGTATTATACAGTCATAGTATTATACAGTCATAGTATTATACAGTCATAGTATTATACAGTCATAGTATTATATAGTCATAGTAAGTTTTTCTAGCTTTACCATGGGGGTCACTGATCCCTCCAACCTAAAGCCTATTGCACTGTGACGCTACATTTTTATTGTTAGAGAAATTTTGTGTTACTTATCTTTATAATCAGGCCCTATTCTCTTCATTTTCCAGTCTCTCATTCAATCCAGTGCCTGGTTGCTAGGTTTAATTGATCCCTATTAACCACATCACTGATGAAATTCAAAACTAGAGAGCGACTCAATAAGAAGCTTACAAACCATACAAAATAAAAATTAAATCCCTTTCTTAATTGTCACAGAATATCACTCATAGTAAAAGCAATTTTAAAGTTGAACAACCCCTTTAAATATATCATAAACTTTCTGGTTTTTATCTGTCATGATTTAGGACTTGCCACATTGTTTTCACCATGGTATTTCTCTGGTCAGTTTTGCTTTACAGTTGAATGGCAGGAAGGTACCTTACTACCTAAACATTACACCTAAAAGTTATACATTTTTATATTGATATTTATCTCAGAAGACGCTCAAAATTCAAATTACTTCTACATTATAATTGCAGTACAAAACATTTGCCTTCTTCTATATCTCACAGTCCTTTTAATGATTTTATCTAGAGGTTTGGAGAGCAGAGCCCACAGCGAGCATTTCAGAACGTACTTCCGCCTGCCTAAGGAAGAAACGCTGAAAGAAGTCCACGAGTGCTTCCTTTGGATCCCATTTGCCCACCTCAACTCACTAGGGAAGATCTGTATTTCCGAAAACTATGTTTGCTTTGCCAGCCATGATGGGAGTCTTTACAGCACCATTATCCCATTACGAGAGGTAAGTGGGGCTTATCATTATGGGGAACTTACCCAAGTTGTCTTTCATTTTTTAGGATGCACTTAATATCTTTGCTTCTGTATTACTACTTCTTTTTCTGCAGAGAACCTTTCCTATTA
The DNA here is from genome assembly GCA_024363595.1 of Xenopus borealis. Classification (NCBI taxonomy): domain Eukaryota; kingdom Metazoa; phylum Chordata; class Amphibia; order Anura; family Pipidae; genus Xenopus; species Xenopus borealis. The sequence continues at coordinate 40,772,612 of CM044445.1, read as the reverse complement.
ATTTTCTGTTATGGCTTCCAAGTTATGTTAGGGTAAGTGAGCCCTGGGTACTGCATAGGAGCTGAAATTCCAAGCTGGAGAACTGCAGAACCATATATTAAATAACAAGAAATTAAGTCCTTTGCAGTTTGTTTAAGAACACCATTATCGAAATCATGATTATGAGTTGAACTACACTATTAATATTACTTCTTCTAAGGAAAACATTATGGAAACTCACTGTAAGGAACAACCATGCAGGCAATTAATTTAAAGTAGAATTAAATCTGTCGGATTTAGGGTAGACGTGTCTCAGTGACTCTTTAATAGCTACTTCAGATCTACTTCAGATCTGAGTTGTGGCCCCCCAGTCTGCTCAAGGACTCCACAGAAATCTTTGTATGACAAAACCATTTTAATATAATGCAGCCCTCAAACATGTAGAATGACGAATAATTGTACATGTACAGTAAAATGTTTGACAGCCCTGTTATAAAGCAACAGAAAAAGGTCTAGGGTATTTATATAAAAAGATGAAAACTCTGAATAGCAATAAAAAAGAGCAAATTGTATAAATCAACCTGCTATTCTGAATGCATGTAAATAGTCCCAAAAAGCTCTTTCCTTTAATGCTAAAACAGAAATAAAACAATGTGAAATGTGTGTTCTTCCTCTCTCCAGGTAGTTAGTATTGACAAATCAGATGCTGCAACCAGAGCGATTACTTTTAGTACGAAAGGAAAGAAGATGTTCCGATTTACTGATGCACGGGACTTTGATGCTCTGGTTGACAGACTGAGAGCCAGATGTACAGTAACAAGCCCACAGCATGCTGTCTATACAGAGGTACTTTCCTTCTTGAATAAGTTCATGGATATGCACATATGCATAACTCTTCAAACATGTATTTGTCTCAACATATTTTTGTTTATGATTTTAAATTGTTAAACCGATGTAAAATCTGTTTATAATTATATTTGGAGTTATATTTAGTATGTCTGTGGCATACACATGAAAGTACAAATACAACCAAGAGCACATTGCCCATATTTTATTTAATCTTGTATAATCTGATTATAAAAGAACTTGTCACATTAGGCCTTGGAACGATTGCCTCATATATTGCCAATATTCAAAACAGTCCCTGTGTGTCATTTTCTCGTTCTTCAGACTGCCAGCACAGAGGAAGAGCTTCCTGAAGAGGTACAGCGAGGTACCAGAAAAACAGTCAGCACGGAAGCTCTAATGACAGTCTTTCATCCTCAAGACGCAGAAAACCTGGATACCAAAATGGTACTAACCTGGCATGTTTGTTTTCTAATCCTGTGAAATGATTTCCTGATTTGTCTTTGGGAGAGCATAATGGCTACGTGTTAAGAGAATTTGTGTATGACTTGCTACATGCTTATGTCTATAACTTCACAGTTAAAAGAGAAAATGAAGGAGCAGACCTGGAAAATTCTGTTCACAGAGTGTGGCCGCGGCGTCAGCATGTTTCGTACCAAAAAGACACGAAATCTGGTTGTAAGGGGCATTCCAGAGATGTTAAAAGGAGAATTATGGCTACTTTTCTCAGGTACTGTCAGTCTGCAACCTCATTTGCTTGCTTGCATGGTGCGAGATCTGTGAAAAGTTGTTACCTTGTGAAATAAATGTAGATGTGTCACGGTCGGCACCCAATACCAGAACTAGTGCCAAGCACCCTGGTCTCGGCTCGTGCTTCACCAGTAATGTGACCGCCTTTGGCTTCGGGAGGAGCCCTCAGCTACTCAGATGCCACCTGGACTTATACGAGAGGTGCAGAGCAGGAGTTCTGGCTAGCAAAGGGGCACGACAGTAGATAGTTCGTTAGGCCGAAGGTCACGGTACAACAGGATGAGGCAACAGCGTAGTCAGGCAGGCTGGGTCGAGGCAGGCAGATAACTAGGATCGTCAGGCAGGCAAGGGTCAAAACCGGGTAATCAATCAGAAGGATGAGGCAGAATCAGTAGTCAATAACAGGCACGGGTCAGGATACAGATATTCAGAATAGTCAAAGCCAGGCAGGGTCAAAACAGGAATCAGGAAACAAACAAGAAGCTTAAAGCACAGATACAGGCACCAGGAAACAAAACCTATCACGGGCAATGAGCATAAGCCGAACTGGCCTTTTAAACATTTAAAATTTCGCGCCAATGCGCGCTGACTTCATACGCCAGCGCGCCTGCGCCTTTAAACTGAACCCGGAAGTGCGCGCGCGCGCATAGGAGCCGGCAGTCAGGAGGAAGCAGCGCACGGAGGTTGGCGTGGCGGGCATCCCCGCCGAGGGGGCAGCAGGTGTCCCTGCTGTCCCCCCACTAGACCACCAGGTACTCCTCTTACAAGATGTTTGTGGAAAAGGAAAATATCAGCTTTAGCAGCTGGGGTTTTGGATTAACTTTTCTTGAGTAATTTACTATTACCATGCATCTGCTGTCCCTAAAAGGAAAACTATACCCTCAAAATGAATACTTGAACAACAGATAATTTATATCATATTAAGTGGCATATTAAAGAATCTTATCAAACTGGAATATATATTTAAAGGACAAGGAAAGGCAACAAAAAATCCAATTTTTACTTTAATGAAAAAGAAACCTATCTCCAAAATACTTCAATTAAAAAATGTGTACCGTTTTTATAAGAAACCTGACTGTATGCAGTGAAATTCTCCCTTCATTTACCGCTGTGGATAGGAATTGTCAGACAGTCCCTTAGTGCTGGGCAGGGAAACAATCATACTTATGAACAGCAGGGGGAGCCCCTCTTTACTTCCCAGCCATGCAGAACTCGAGCAGCTTTGTTTGTTTCCATGTTTTGATCATGTATGACGATCCCTAAGCTTAGCCAGGCCACACTGAGCATTTGCACAGTCTTATCCTGCAAAGATGTATAACAAAGTTACAAGATGACAGCCCCCTGTGCTTTGAAAGCATAAATCATTTGTTTGATTAGGCTTTGTGGTACAGTAAGTTCATGTTTATGTTTAGTATAAAAAATACAGCATTTCTAGCCTTATTCTATTTTACACTTTCCTTGTCCTTTTACATCTCTTGCCTTGATTCCATGATGGTCTGTGTGCTGCCTCAGAGATCACCTGACAAGAAATACTGCTGCTTTAACTGTAACAGGAAGTGTGGAAGCAAAAGACACAACTCTGTCTGTTAATTGGCTCATGCAACCTAACGGATGGTTTAGTTGGTATGTTTGTGTGCACAGTGAATATACGATCCCATGGGGCTGTCCTTGTTTTTTTAAAACGGCAGATTTTTATTTAGGACTGCCCAGTACTACTAAAGAAGTATATTGTTATGAAAATTGTTTATTTACATGAAGCAGGGTTTTACAAATGAGACCTACATTGTTTTATATATAATTTATTTTAGGATTTGGTCAAATACCGCGACGAATCCAAACCCTAATTTGCATGTGTAAGTCAGGGAAGTGAGGGGCTAATTTTTAGACTTGCTTGTTAGTGAGACGATAAGCCAAAAGTCATTTGATTTTTTTGGATTTGGCAGAATCATGCTAAAAATGTACATGAGATGTGTGTATGTATATATGTATATATATATATATATATA
>CM044445.1:40751720-40767553 GCA_024363595.1 Xenopus borealis | reverse complement strand
AAGCTGTGAGTTGTACCGTTGCCTGCCTCCGTGCTATTTATGTGCCCAGAGACCGGTCCCGTGCTAAGGGATCGTGACATATATATATATATATATGGGATGAACCATCCCTAATATCCTAATATTTTCCCTTTTCCCTTTGTGAAAGATTTGGCCAAATACCAATCCAAATCCTAATTTGCATATGCAAATTAGGGGTGGGAAAGGAAAAAGTGGGAAAATATTTTTTCACTTCCTTGTTTTGTGATGAAAAGTCATGATTCCCCTTCCCGCCCCTAATTTACATATGCAAATTAGGATATGTTTTGGCCAGACCAAAGGATTCAGACGAATCCTGCTGAAAAAGGCCAAAATATTGGCCGAATCCCGAACCAAATCTAGGATACGGTGCATCCCTAATATATATATATATTTATATGTATACATATATACTCAAAATCAGATAAATTCAAATCAAATAATATGGTGCATTTGATGGATTTGAGTGCATGCCCAATATACTGTGTATATATATATATATATATATATATATATATATATATATATATGGATATATATATGGATATGCAGCGGTGTTTCGCTAATCTTTCGCCATTTGAAATTCGTGAAAAATTTGGCGAAGCAAATTGGTGCCGATTCGCACATCACTAATTAAGAAGCTTAATTGCTTAATGATTTAAGGATAATGTAGATGCCTAAAAGTTCATGCAGTCTGCAACTGCATCAAAATTGTTTTTATCCCTGCAGTATAAGGATTTATATGTTCACTTTAGAGGAGGTGAGTTGACAATTGACAGCAAATGCTATTAAATGAACTTAATTTAATGTGGACGTTCCTAATGACGAATGTATTACCAATAAAAATACAGGTGCTGTTAATGACATGGCTGCTAACCCTGGTTACTACACTGAAATTGTGGAGAAGTCCTTAGGTACGTGCACATTGGCTACTGATGAGATTGAAAGAGACCTGCGCAGATCCTTGCCAGAGCACCCAGCATTTCAGAGTGACACCGGCATCTCTGCATTGAGGAGGGTACTGACAGCATATGCGTACCGAAACCCCAAAATTGGATATTGTCAGGTCAGTTGGACTGAGTGTTGATTAATGAAAGCCGCTTTTTCTAGCTCTATCTGAACCCGTTATCATAAAACAAAATAACCTTCTTACACTGACTGCATGTGCTGGTTGTTGCATTGTCTGCAGTGATTTGTTTTATAACAAAAAAGACATCATGACAAAGCTGCTGTAATTAGTAAATTATTAGTTCTCACCTTGCACAGTTTCTCCTGCAGTCAGTATGGGATTCATGACATGTTTGACTTGTTTTCAATTGGTAAAACATTGTTTAATCATACATTAAACTTCTCCAAATTATGCAGGGAAAATAGTAATAAAAACTTTTTAACTCCTTCCTTGCTCTCTGTAAAAGTGATTTTTTTTTAATCTTTATAATGATGGAAGGTGCTCACTGTAGGCCATGCTGCAAACAGAAAGCCTTCTTATATGCTAATCCAAAAGAAACAAAGGCTCACTCCACTCAATGCATTTGCGAAAATTAAAAGCTTCTTTTATATACTGTAGGTGAGTTATGAATTGACTAATTTGGCTACTTGGGATCCTAAAAGGTGACAGCCTGTGTTATGTCACAATTAACATTCCAAATCTCTCCAAGTTTTGTGATTTAAATGCATATATATATATGCATATATATATAGTCTATAAATTGTTGTGGATTAGAATCCCTGAATTCATAAAAAAAACAGCTGACACTAGTGATGGCCGAATCTGACCCGTTTCACTAAAATTTATTGAAATGGTGAAAATTCACCAAAGTGCATTGAAGTCTATGGGAGTCAAACGTTTTTTGTTTTTTTTGTGTTGTGAAAAATTTCCCTCATCACTACCTGACATGTTTCCTCTGCTTTGTGACTGCAGGCAATGAACATTCTCACTTCAGTTTTACTGCTATATGCCAAAGAAGAGGAGGCATTTTGGCTCCTTGTTGCAGTGTGTGAAAGAATGCTTCCAGATTATTTCAACCGGAGAATCATTGGTAAGAGCTGCAGTTTAACTAGGTGTTTGATAGCCTGTGTATATACAATGCTGGTTTTGTATGCTACTATAATACCCCAGATTATTTCACATAAATTAAAAATACCAACCATGTCTCTGAAAAATCTCAGTTTCTGTGCAAGTAAGATTTTAGAGGGGTTAAGTACAAGTGCAAAGAGGGCTATGTCCATGTACTTGCTGTTATCTTACATTAAAGAATGTTGCCTTCCTGATATTACAGTGTAATCTATCAAAATTGCTCTCTGTTTAATGATTCTTGTTACAACTGCAAGTACAAAGGACATGAGGCAAAAGTGGGATTCTTATTGGAAGGTCCTACTGTGTTTACTGGCTTGCTAGAGGAAAATAATACAAAGCCTAGTTTTGCTGGACTGCAGCTGAAAGTCCATCTCCAGTGTTTGTTTCCTGCGGCACAGAGTTTTTATGGGTTTTTTTTTTATTGAAAACTTTACAATAGAATATGAACATCATTTAGACTAACATTACAATTGGAAGAGTCAACCTCAGAATGTGTTGTCTTAATCCACATCACATCCACGTCTTTGACATGCCTCATGTAGCCCATCATCATATGAATATCAACTCTTTCTTGTTTTGTCGTAGGAGCCCTGGTGGATCAGGCAGTGTTTGAGGAGCTCATCAAAGAGTATTTGCCTCAGCTGACAAACCACATGACAGACATCACATTCTTCTCCTCTGTTTCCCTTTCATGGTTTCTGACCCTCTTTATCAGTGTCTTGCCCATTGAAAGTGCTGTCAACGTTGTGGATTGCTTCTTCTATGATGGGATCAAGGCCATCCTGCAACTAGGTTTGGTTGTGCTGGACTTCAACATGGAAAAGCTTCTGGCTTGCAAAGATGATTCTGAGGCTGTCACTATTCTTAACAGGTAGAGGTGTGAAGTAACGATCATTACAGTGCACTGGTATTGATGAGTTGAGGTTGGAAATGGCCTAATGTAGGAATGTATTCATATCCACACTGAGGGAATGTAGGTGCAAATTAAAGGTGCCTTTCTCTGGCTTGATATCTTTAGTTCAGATGCATATAAATATGTTTTTCTTACATGACAGTGGCACTCTTTCATTTTGTCTACAACTAGACCTTTTCTACGCAAGTTTCCAGTTGAACTTTATGGGGAAGATTAACTAAATTCACATGAAGGATTCGAAGTTCGAATGAATTTTCAAAAAGATTCAAATTCGAATTTTCAAATGTTTTTGAAGACCACTTTGACCAGTTAATTTAGAAAATTCGATCGAATTGAATGATACGAATAAAAATCTATTCGAATATTCGACAATTCAACAGTCGAAGTACTTCCCCTTTAAATTTTTATTTAATTGCCTAGCTCACGAGATCAAAGCTACCGAATTGGGTTTCATTATTTTTGATCGAAAATTTGATTTGATTGAATTTTTACTACTCAATCGTTCTACCAATCGAATTTCGATAAAATCCTTCGAATCCGATATTCAGATTCGAAGGATTCTACTTCCCAGACTATTACCATCTATTTTTTAACCCTCAAAATCTGCCCCTAAGTAGCCTTCCTTTTCTGCTTATTTTTTTTAAGGTAAACTTTTATTTGGTTTTAGACTTCCTTTTCTGTCTACCTGCCTTTAAAGGAACAGTAACACCAAAAAGTTTTTTAAAGTAATGGAAATCAAATATACTGTTGCCCTGATATGTTTGCTTCAGAAACACTACTATAGTTCATATAAACATACTGCTGTGTAGCAATTGAAAAAAGGCTATATGGCACAGGGTAAATAGTGGACAACAGATGACACCATTATGTTCTGCAGAGTCTTTTCTCCTTTGAACGGCTGCCCCCATGAATACACAGCAACTTGTTTATATAACAATAGTAGTTTTTCTGAAGTAAACGCATTTGTTTTACCAGTGTAGAACAGCAGTACATGATCTACATTACTCATTTTTTGTTACTGATCCTTTAAGTATAAATGGTATCTGGTCTTGGCTCTCAATGAGCAACTAACTGACAGTGAAGATTCACGTCTATCGAATTTTTATTTTTGTTGATTACATTCAGTTTCATGCCCACCCCTGTTCAACTTTTATTCAGGCAACAAAGCAGCTGTCTGTTATTGGGGAACTGATGATTCAATGTGTGTTATTTTCTGTCAGGTTTTTCGATAATGTTGTTAACAAGGACAGCCCATTGCCCTCATCTGTACAGCAGGCACCCACTGGTGCGGACAGGAAACAAACTGGTACCAAAGTAGACATTACGGATCTAATCAAAGAAGCAAATGAGGTATGTTTATTGTTGTGTTGCTTTGAGCCTTATGTTTTTTTTCTCTGATTGTGATCCATCTTGTGTAGAGCCAAAACTTGTAAGTGGTCAATCATTTAGATTTGGCAAAAATGAAACTAAAGGACTATTATTGTTGCCCATGCAGAAGTTTGGTGCAATCCGCTATGAAGATGTGGAAAGCATGCGCAGCAGGAACCGTCTGTATGTTATACAAACTTTAGAGACCACAACTAAACAGAATGTGGTGAGTAATTCTAAAAAAGAATGAATACAGCTCATTGCCTAAGAATAACGTTACTTTGTGATACTGGCTTGCTCAAGTGTTAGGAGATGCTTCCTGCATCCTGAAAAAGCAACTGAAAATGTCTGAAAGCATATTGTGGTTATCATCTTTGTTAGGCAATTAAGCTATCACATTTACAACACTTTTATTATGTTTGATTTATGGTGGGTTACCCTATAACTGCACAAGTAGCTTCAGCTTTTGCCATTTTGTCAACATTCATGATATTAGCATGTACTACTGCCAATACCATGAAAACAAAAAAGGAGAAATGGTTTATGTAAATTGCAAAAATGCCACTCTGAGCAATCTGATATTAGGTTGTGTGGTTGGGTTTATATTCCCTTTAACTGAGCCAGTATTCTGATTTCTTCTGAGTTTTTTCTTTGCCATACAAAGTTTTGATTTCACACACACATATATATATATATATATATAATTTATTTATTTTTTTTGCAGGTTCGGGTTGTGTTGCAAGATGTCAAATTCAGCCCAGCTGATCTGGAAGAACTTTATTATTTGTTTAAGGTATTCTAATCTGAGCATAAAAACAAAACCAATTGCAAATCAGCTTGCAGTGTCATTTCTTTGCATGCAATTCTTTTGTACTGAGCTTTGGCTGTGACTGGATTTACCATCTGTGATTTCTTTGCTGTTGGGTGACCATTTTTTCAATGCTACTAGTGACAAGTACTATCAGGGCATGAACAAACATGCGGATCGTAGCCTAGTCTTTGGCATGGCTCACACCGCGTTTTAAAAAAAAAATCCCTGCGTAGATACACATAACGTTTTTTAGGCAATGGCACAACAATACTAGAGTATACGTGGCGGTCAGTTATTCTAAAAAAAAAACGAGGCACGAACCAGGCACTGCAATCCGAATGTGTTTCCATAGCCTTAAACATACATACAGTACTCCATAACTTATGCAGTTTCTGGTTAACAAACCACTTACCAGTGGGCTTTGTTAGGTTCCATTCCACTTCAGTATAATTTATATTTTCTTGAGAAGCAATAAAATTTGTTATCCCATTGCATGTTCAAAAGGAGAGATTCTTCAGATCATCAGCATTTAAGGATATACAATTATGTGGTTCATTTGCACTTAGCTTTGTTAAAGCATTTGGGTCTACCCACTGATGTCTCTCAGGAAAAGCAGGAAACTTAAAGGAATTGTTCAGTATAAAAGTAAAAACTGGGTAAATAGATAGGCTGTGCAAAATAAAACATGTTTTCAATATAGTTAGTTAGGCAAAAATGTAATGTATAACAGCTAGAGTGACTGCAAGTCTAACCTAATAGAACAGAACACCACTTCTTGCTTTTCAGCTCTCTTTTGTTTACACTGACTGGTTACCCTGGTTACCAGGCAGTAACCAATCAATGACTTGAGGGAGGGCCACATGGGTCATAACTGTTGCTTTTGAATCTGAGCTGAATGCTGAGGCTCAATTGCAAACTCACTGAACAGTTATGTCCCATGTGGCCCCCCCTCAAGTCGCTGACTTACTCAGATTTAGAGAGCTGAAAAGCAGGATGTTGTGTTCCACTCACTCCAGTTTTTATACATTACATTTTTGGCTAACTAACTATATTAGAAACCTTTTTTATTTTGCACAGTCTATCTATTTACCCAGTTTTTATTTTTACCCTGAACTGTTCCTTTAAGGTTGCCATACACTGAGAGATCCACTAATTTGGCGATGTTGCCAAACAAGCGGCTCTCTCCCTGATATGCCCACCTTGAGGTTGGCGATATTGTGCTGATCCAATCGTGGGCCCTAGGGCTCGGATCAGAACGGAGGAGATACGGGGGGTTGGATAGCAGGACCGCATCAACGAACAGATGTGGCCACAATCCGACAGGATTTTTAGTCCCGTCCGTTCGACATCTGGCCGACTTTTGGGCAGACATCGATCGGGAAGCCCACGGGAGGGCCCCATACAGGGCCAATAAGCTGCCAGCTCCGTCAATCGGCAGTTTTTATCAGCCTGTGTATGGCCACCTTTAATCTGTATTAGTCCACTGTGGCAGATTCAATACTTGATCTTTCCATTTGATTAGCTATTGAGAATGTCTTTTCATTCAGCTTCTATAAACTTCTATAAATTCCTTTCCTACAGGATGTCCTGTGTCATAAATTGGTCTTGTTCTGTTTTACAGAGAGAACACTTTCTGTCTTGTTATTGGAATGTAAACAGCAGCATACTCCGACACCACGATCCCAGTTTACCCTATCTAGAGCAGTATCATATAAACTGCCAGCAGTTCCGGACTCTCTACCATCTACTTTGCCCATGGGCATATTCTGCTAATGCTGACTCTTTGGCTTTGTGGACCTTCCGCCTGTTGGATGAAAACTTGGATGGACTCATCAATTTTAAAGAGTTTGCTTTTGCATTTGGTGAGTACATTAAACATTATATTTGGCGTAATGCATTTAGCCATTTTCCTTGATCATGTTTAACTCTGCCTTTTTATTTATTCCATAGATGTCATGTACAACAGAAGTTTTACAGATAGACTCAAACTGCTCTTTAAAATCCACATTCCTCCAGGTTAGTATGTGGACTGGATTATAGACCAGTCTGTTGACTAAAACTATGCACATGCTTTTACTGTCAGAAGCTCTGTACCTTATAATTATGTAGCGGTTGCTGCAGCAGCCCGTGACATGGAATAAACTTATGTGCTCAGTGCTGTATTTAGAAAGCGGGCACCCCTAGGCCCGAAGTCGTTTGTCGCCCCTGTACCCTCCCTTTTGTTTGCTCAAATTTTCATCATTGGGATGGATGGCACACAAGAAATTTTAATTTCTGAACCAATGTGGGTGTGGTTGGGCAGCATGCCGCCCCCTAAGATCTTGCCGCCCTAGGCCCGGGCCCATGTGGCCTCTCCACAAATCCGGGCCTGTATGTGCTGCTTGTTGCATTGTTATATCAGTACTTTTTAATTTTCAGCTTTTACTGAAGTGGGATCCACAAGCCCTTCAGAGGAAGCCAAGCTTTCCAAAGAAGACCTGATGCATTTCAGCAATCTCCATGGTAAGAAACATACACAACACACACACACACTGATCATTCAATGATTTAGACTTTGGGTTATGAAACAATTTAGCTCTTGTGTGTGAAGCAAACCCTTGTTTTTTACTTATTGTATTTATTGACATTTCATTTTTCTTATCCTAAAGTAACATCCCCAAAAGAAAAACTCAATCCAGAAGTCCAGACCAAAAGCCCTGAAAAAGGTATTTTTTTATCCATCTCCAGTTAATACAAGACTCCATGGTACCTTTCCACTGTACACTGTAGGTAATTTTTTGTGACATATTTATATTTATGGATGGTTACTATCCGTTCAGATTGTACCTTATTATTACCGATTCACTGTAATGTGAAAAATAATTTCTACCAATTCACCAGTTCCTTGAATATTTGCATTTTGTTGAAATCAACTGTATGCTTATCATGTTTCAGGGACTTTGTGAATTAGTCGGGTGTTTTAATATCTATCAATGGATCTATCTTCTAACTTGGCTATTTAAGTTTACAAACCTGGTCAATCCTTCAAAACTATCAATAATAACGAAGACATGTGCATGTTGCAGTAATTTGCTTTGTATCTTGACTCTTTAGGCAGGGGGAAGATTGATATTCAGGCCTATCTGAAACAATGGCAAGATGAACTGGCACGGAAAGAAGAAAGTATAAAAGACTTGCCAAGAATAAACCAGGTGAGGGGAAATCACTGAACTTTATCTTCCCTGCCTTGCCTTTTTTGCCTCTTTATATTTAATTTGCCTAAACTCTCTGAGATTTTATTATTCTTTCTTTACTAGACCCAGTTCATACACTTTTCCAAGACACTTTACAACTTATTTCATGGAGATCCTGAGGAAGAGCTGTTATATCGGGCCATTGCAGCAGTGACCAACCTACTCCTTCGAATGGAAGAAGTTGGGAGAAAATTACACATTCCTTCTTCACCTTGCAAGAGCCCAGCACAAGAGCCATGCACAGACACCAGGGAAATCACTCAGGGGGCAGATACTTCACAGCCAACCGAAAACACTGTTCTGCAGCCTTCCAAAGAGAACACTGAATGGTCTTTTGCTTTTGAACAGATCCTTGCATCCCTGCTAAATGAGCCATCCCTTGTGAGATTTTTTGAGAAAACTACAGACCTAAAGTCCAAGCTAGAGAATGCTAGGTCCTCACAAATACGAGCCAGCAACAGGGTGTAAGTGTGGCATTTTATAACCTGTAGGGCAACAGATACCTAGTATTAAATGAAATACTCTAAGGCACAATATACTATAAAAGAGATTAAGAAAGGCATATTAATTAACACTGGGCAATTTGCACCTGGCCAGGAACCCTTCGTAATCATAACCAATGAAAAACTTTTTGAGCCAGCTGCAGGTAGAATCATGAAAACAAACAATTCATTGGTTGTTATGGGTTACTGCCCAGGTCTAAAATGTGCCCTGTGTTGATAAATAAGCCCCAATGTCATAATGAAAGAATATTGATATTAACAGGTGTTTGCAAACATTTCATAGCCCTAATTGCTTTCATAACTTAGTGCTGATGGCTGATCACAATCACCTTTTTACCCTTAAATGCCTTGTTAAAGAGGCAATAAATACCACTGTTCAGCATGACCATGACCAGGTATTACTGGGTCATTATGGACCATCCATGCCTTCAGGGATTAGTTTATAAAGAAATAAGGAGCACTGTAAAAAGAAGCACCTCCCTTCATCAGATTGCCTCTACGTTTCTGTTTTATAGATAAGGAGTTTCTATTATACAGGGGTTCAAGCTGCATGGGTAAATTATTAGATGCCTTCCTCTCTTTCCATAATTGCTCTGACAGAAAAAATGCGTAATCAAGTATACATGTCATTTCACTGTCCTGCGCTGTTGAGTGAATTAAATAGAACACTAGTCATAATTTAAAACAATGGGCAGAATGCCTGTACAACACAAGCTTGATCTATTTAGCTCATGTTAAACGTAAATGTGTATTGCCCCAATAACCACCAGACGTATTCCTTCCAAACCATGCCCCCCAAAGCCTTTCTTGATGATAAAGGGAACTGCAATTGTCAACAGTCCCTAACAATTGAAAGGTAAACGAAGCTTGACTCGCGTGGTCAATCACTGATTTTTACCTCTATCTTGTAAATACAGTGGATATTTTGGGAGTATATGGTAAAAGGATGCAGATAAGGGAAACTAGCTGCTGTGCTAATAGACGGAAGGTCCCCTCCTTCTTCAGGTAATACAGATCCTGCCGATTGTATCAGAGGAAGGATAAAGCCTATATAATAGAACTTAAAGGGACAGCATGCCACCTTGTTATAAAAAAAGCATGTTCATCACAAGCCCTACTGATTGTACAAGGGGGTGCATCTTGTAAATAGAAAATAGTGATAGTTTCCCTTTCAGACCACTAGGCTTTTTATTGTTATTATTATTGAGTACTTTTTCTCATTCTTGATTTTTTTGTATTAAAAAAAAAAAATACAAAGCATACTGAAAATGTTCTGATCGTGACCCCTTGATAACAAGAGAACAGTTTCTCTCCAACCTAGCAGATCCCTAGAAACTGTGATTTGTTCTATAACGTATGTACAATTTCTTATTAACAGCCCACTTTATTCCTTGGATTAACCTTATTGCAGGTTAAAAAAAAGCACAAGGCTAAGGCTATGTGGGAGACTTCTGTTGTGCCCCTAATGTAGCTTGCTCTTCTCTGGTGCAACAAGCTGACACTCACTGTAGCAGCTCTAGTCATGGGCCGTGAGGTTGTCTATGGAGTGCCACTCATGCAGTTTATTGCTAGCAGGGATTTTTCTTGTACTCATGTAAGATATCCCTTAATGGCCTGTAGAAGGTCTGGTACGTGTGCCCATTGGAATAGGGATTTTTGGCATGAATTCATATAACAGATGATAAATGCAATCTATGCACATTAGTTGATGGTCAGTTGTCTGTAAGTAGCAGTGGCAACATGTAGATATATTTCTCTGTAAAGCATACAAGTCCTCTTTAGCACAGTCAGGTAAGCAGTGCGGATCTTCATTGGGATCCCTTAAATGAGGAACCACAGATTTGCTTCCCTGGCTCAGGCTTTGTAAAAGGGAAAGTACTGGCCGCACATCTATTATTGTTGATGCTTGCTGTGTTACACTATTCCTTTTTTAGCAACACAAGGTGTGAATGTGATGGTAGGATTAGTTGTAGCAAGGGTTGCCACCTGGCGGGTATTTTATCGGCCTGGCCGGTATTTTTGATGGCTGATCCCAATGTTATTAAAATGAAAAACAGATAAATATATAGGAAGGCCAGTATTTTTTTTTTTCAAGAAAAATATATAGTGTATATAACATGTTCTCCAATGTTTTTTAGTTGTTTACTGTCCATTTACAGCAAAGTTCTGTGTTAGAGACAGTGGGTCGCCTGTAGTATAGGTGCCATAGGCTGTGTAACCTGCAGTTGCAGAACATTGTCCTCTCTCCCATTCTGCGTTTTGACAACCCGTGTGCATAATATGGACCAAAGCCAAGACTGGAATATGAATGAGAGGACCTGAATAGAGAGATGAGTAATGAAAAGTAGAAATAGATTTTGAAGTCTTACAACAAAGCCTAATTCAAACCTGCAGAGAGTCCGAAGAAAAAGGCTAATAACTATGAAAAATAAATAATGAAAACCAATGAAACATTCACTTAGGTTACCTTAAAGGCAGTGCTGGAATTGGGGAGGAATGCACAGGGATGCCCTCCCTTCACTTTTTTATTTCTGTGAAATGGCATCCCCACAGTGGGGACGCAAGAGTTTTGTATCCCGGAACTTTCTTTTGCTCCTCTTCACTTCTGCATGCAAATAAAATGCAGAGATAAAATATAATCTAGTTAAATGTATAGAGGACAAAAGGAGAGAAAAGATTGCTGGGAGTGAAGTAGAAAAGATAGAAAAGTGTTAAAGAAGGTGGAGGCATCACATACTTAGGTAAATCTATATATACTGGGCATCAAACTTTGTATGAGAAGGAAATACCAGGAGGGAAATAGCTGATTGGCTATGCTTTAAGGGTTAGATCACACGGGAACATGTCAGGGAGATTATTCGCCTGGGGACTAATCGCCGCTTCTTTGGGCTGACTAATCTCCCTGAATTGCTTGCCCGTGTCTCTCGCCCACTAAACTGTAAGTCACCTGCGCCTATTTCACACGCGGCACTGCCTTGTGAGGCAATTTTTAGCGAATTAGAAAAACGTAGCGCTGCGTGTGAAATAGGCGCAGGCGACTTACAGTTTAGTGGGTGCGAGACACAGGCAAGCAATTCATTAGTCGCCCCAAAGAAGCCGTGCTTAGTCACCAGACGACTAATCTCCCTGAATCTTCCCGTGTGGTCTAGCCATAAAGTGGGTGAAACCAGAAAGTATTGGGGTGTGAGGCTTTTTATAGCAATAGGTGTGGCTTATGGTTGTGGGAGGGGCTTGTTTTAGCATGCTGAGATACACTCACCACACAGAGCTTCCATCCACTTTTTTAAGCACTGCTTAAAGGTGAACCTGTAAGGTCCATAAACTGAAATGCTAAGGCATTAGCTAGGGACTTGGTACTTCCCCCTGTGTCTGTAGGATGTTGTGGTCCGGAAGCCTTGCTGAATTTGTATTCCAGGGGAAATCTGCACTTTACTGTTCTGATGTGCTCCTGTTCTGTTATATTTTAATTGGACAAAAGCAGTTGCCATGTTTACTAGAAGTTGCTTTTATTTGCTTGATTACATTTTGCTAAGTATATAAAATCATATAAGATATATACAAAGGGTACGTTATTATAATGATTTTGTTTTTGTGTAAGAAACCAGTAGTCTGGATGCAACAGAAGTAGGGAACTTCCACAAATTCCTCTTGCTTTCTGCAGTCACTTTATAGATGCAGTCCTGACAAGCGTCAGCCGCAGTTTATATCGCTTTATCCTGCTTGCTGAGCCAGCACCAAGGCCATACAGTAGTTGGCACAGGCAAGCCAAGAATGATGATGTAGTATCTAACATGCACTTTTTTTCCAAGTAATATATATATATATAATCCTCTCCCTGCAATTTCCCCTTGTCTCATGCAGTAGCATGGGGAGCAGCTGTGTAGATGGAGCAAACCATTTGCATACCCAAAGAGGGGTATTTACTTAACTCAGGTCAGGCTTTTTGGGGCAAAACGCTAATTTTTTTTTTTTTAAACAAATTTTTGGGGATTTATTAACGCCCAATGCTGCAAAAAGTCCAAATTGAAAATCCGGCTTCTCAGACCAGCAGGGCAGAGGTCCCTATCCTGTTTGGAAGTTTCTGTGGTCTGAGCTGGAATTAGCCCAAAAACCTGACCTTGTTTTGGACAAAAATCCAGAAACATTTTCCAGAAAAGCCAGAAAAAAATCATACCTTTTGGTAAAAAAAACATATGATTCAGGTTTTCACTCAATATTATTGAGTTCTTACCTGAACCGATTAGATCAAGATTTTTAAAGAATAAATAAGGCCAAGTCGTGGATTCTAGTTTGGTCAAACTTTTTTCTATTTAAAAAAATCAGAAAAATTTCAGATTTTGAAAAATAACCCGCAAAGAGTGGGGGTGCACACCAACAAATGGCTGAGGATTCTGTGGGACAGCACTGGTGTGAATGATTTATCTGTATTCAGTAGAGTTGCACATAGAGAGAATGGAATGGCCACATTCTGCACTTGCTACACCCACTAGTAGTGATGTGCGGGCTGGCACGCCAGTCAGTCAGGTTCGGGCCAACCTCGCACTCCGTCTTCCGTTTCGCGGGTGGGTGCGGGTTGAGCTCTTATGACTTTACCTTACAAATGTCGACTTCCAGGTTCACTTTTTATAGACGTGCGTCTGCTCACTCCGCCCCTTTTGTCACATCATCAACGGGACGGGGCAGCACAGGTCTATAAAAGGAGCGCGGGGAGCGGGTGGTGGGAGGTAGGGAAAATCCCGACCCGCACATCACTACCCACTAGGGAGCACTGTAATCAATTTATCAATTCCTGATTATGGCACTTTGCATTGCATTTTTATATATTAACCTAGAAAAACAGCATTTTCCTTACAGCAAATGTTTTTATCGTTACTTTAACATTATTTTGGTTTGTAAAATGTGTAAATTGTTATATATATGTATAACCTGACAATGTAGTTTGATCTGTATCTTCAGTGTATGTAGGATTGTATTTTCTTATCACTCCCCATAAGGGGCTGCAAACTGATACTTGAGTGATCTATCTGTTCCTTACAATGAATGTTCATGATATAGACACAGATTGCAACCAATATTTTCCTCTGACCACTTCTTTACCTGTAGGGCAGTGACACATTGGGGGTCAAGCTCTCAGAACCCGACTCTATTCATTGGGATGGCAACGCCCTGTGCGTGGGCAGTTATTCAGTGGCACCGACTGGCTCATTTTGGTATGATAATCACGTGTCCAGCCCAGCCATTAAAATGAATGAATGAATGAATGAAGGAGCCATTCTGGACTTATAATATACACAAAGCCTTGAATATCTTGTAAATTGTATCCTAATAAACATTGACTATAACTGATTACATCACTAACAGCGACTAGTGATGTCATCGGTGAGTAGTGATGTCATTTTTGTCACATGACTCGCCATAAATTGTGTTCTAATAATTAATAAAGTACCCAGTGTTGGAAAATATGAGGATATTAGAAGTAACCGTGGAGTTCCTTGGCCTTCGTCCTTGTGCTTTTATATGGTTGTCGGACTCCTCAGGAACATATAATATCCTTATATTTTACAATAGATGGTACTTTATTCACTATATCTATATATATATATATATATATATCAGTGGAACGCACAACCACAAATCAAAAAATGCCTGGGTGCCAGTCTGAATTAAACAGCCTGTATACCATCAAGTGACCGCACTCAAAAACAAAAACTGATAAACTAAATCAGGTTTGTTTCATCCAACGTTTCGGTTCTGTATTAGAACCTTAATCAGAGAAAAACACCTGATTTAGTTTATAGTGCTGTCACGTGATGATATAAATATATATTAGGGATGCACCAAATCCCGGTTTTGGATTCGGCCAAATGTTTTCTCCTTTCCACCCCTAATTTGCATATTCAGCTGAATCTTTCACAAAGGATTCAGGGGTTTGGCCGAATACAAAATAGTGGATTCGGTGCATCCCTAATATATATATATCTTAACTCTGTCATGCCCCTTTGTGTAAATTCTCCCAGAGGCCTGATTAGGAATGATTATGAGTGGGTTACAATAAGGAATTTCTTTAAAACACAGGTTTTTTTTCTCCCAGCAAATGATTATAATAATAGGTATAAAGTATGGATCCTGTGTTGTGTGTGTGAGAGATAAAGCCACTGTTAGATGCTGCTACTCCCTGCTTATATAGGAATTTTTCATTGTTTAATCAGGTGATACAGAGACGTGATAGTGGGTACGTAACATTCCAAATCTCTCTTGTATCCGCACCTTCCTGCTGCACTTTTATCATTTAATCCAATGCACCCAATGTAAAATCTGTTCCAATACTACGTCTGAATCCAGAGCTACTCCCGACTCTTATCCTCTTGTCTCCTTTTCTTTTTTTTTTCTAAATCACCCGTGGCAGTAAAACAGCCGAGGATAATGGGAGCTGTAGTTCAGCAGCAGGTTGTCTATCCCTGATCTCAACTGTAACCTCTCATTGTGTTATTTGTATTGATCTGTATGTTGCTGATGCTTTTTATGTGAAACCTGTACAGCAATGTAGCGACTCTTTAATCACACAATATATGACAACAATGCTACAATGATGGAATTCTTTCTCTTTGTTTCTCTTTCACATCCAGCTGTTTGGTATCAATCTTCTCAGACTGTTTTTTACACTGCTACTGTCATGACGTTGTAACACAAGCGCCCCCTGCTGTTCAGGCCAGGAGAAACAAACGTATGTTACTGAAGCAGGAAGCATCTATTGACGCTTCTCAGTTCAGTGTGAGAGAAGCAGAACTGAGCAAAGCAGATCAAGAGGAGCGTCTCACATCACTAAATTAAATGCTTGCTGGTCTGGCTTGAGAGGGAGGCACTTGAGTTACACCTTTATCACTTTATCTGCTAATATCATGATATCTTC
>CM044445.1:40716800-40734757 GCA_024363595.1 Xenopus borealis | reverse complement strand
ACATTTTTAAGTGGGAAAAAAACTAATTTTATTTTAGGATTTATTATGCCCAAACCTGATTTAAGCCTGAATCTGAAAATACTCCAGGTAAAACCTGTCGAGGTCATGTAGAAGTCAATGGCCCTTAAACCATTTCAGGATGTTTTTTGCCTTTGTGATTTTCTGTTTTTTTTACGGAGGTTTTCACTCGAAAAATCAATCAATTTGAATTTTGCTGATAACTAGATCAATTTGTGTAGCAGACATTTTCCCCTGGTTGCATTCAGTTGCAACTTACAGTTGTGAGTTTATTCGAGGTAGAAAAAACCTCCCTAACTCGACCGTGTCAAGAATGCTATGTGGTGGTCAGGGTCACTCATTCAAGGCTTTCATTGTTAGTAACAGAAATATTGCTTATTTTTCTATTCAGGCCACAGCCTGGTTCCTGGGGAAATAAAGCTGTAGCAGACTGACAACTACTCAGAAATGGCCTTGAAATACTTCTGTCTTGTCCATACCAGAAATCACTTTATCGTTCCTATCAATGTTGTGAGGGCTCATTTATAATCACTAGGCACAACGCTAGGAATAAAAGTACTACTTGCTAGTTTTGCTCTATTTGTGATAGGGATGCACCGAATCCACGGAATACCGAACCCTAATTTGCATATTCAAATTATGGGTGGGAAGGGGAAAATTTTTTTACTTCCTTGTTTTCTGCCAAAAAGTCACGTGATTTCCCTCCCTGGCCCTAATTTGAATATGCAAATTAGGATTCAGATTTGGTTCGGCCAGGCAGAAGGATTCCGCCTAATCCGAATCCTGCTGAAAAAGGCAGAATCCTGGCCAAATCCCGAACTGAATCCTGGATTCGGTGCATCCCTAATTTGTGAACTCCAAATTATCTACATGGCAAACAATTAATAAAGCAATACATTTGAAATCTCCCCTATATACCTGCATATATTCTCCCCTTTTTTATACCTGCAATATAAAATACAAGGGCAAATAAATACAATTCCCAACCTTAAGTGCCTGTCTTGTTTGTATTCAGTTACTGGTTGCCGGTCCCCGGTCTCAGCTGGAACCCTAGAAGTGACAACAGTGGGATGAGCCTGAGAGAAGACTGTGTTGCTGTAAAGAGGCATTACAATGTTAGGAGTCTGGACAGGCAGAGTTGCTGTCTGCTGTGACTGATTGCCTCTTATTAGCCTCTGTTGCTGGTGGAGCTGAATTTGGTTTTGTTTCTGTAGCTGCTGCTGCTGCTTATGTAGTTGCTGCTGCTGTTTTTGTAGCTGTTGTTTTTGTAGCTGCAGCTGCTGTTTTTGCTGTAACTGTTGCTGCAGCTGTTGTTGTTGCTGCAGAGGATTTGGTTGCTGTAAATGCTGCTGTAGTGGCGACTGCTGAGTTTGCTGGAGTTGTGTATTCTGAGTGCAAAAAACACATATACACATTTAGTACAAGCACCACTTAACAAGCATGCACTTTTTAAACTTTGCAGTTGAGAAAATGTTGCCTTATAACACAAGTATACAGGCCTAGGATCCCTTATTCAGAAACCCACTATCCAGAAAGCTCCAAGTTACAGGACAGTAATCTCCCAGAGGCTACATTTTTAACCAAATAATTAAAAAACCTACACATATTTCCTTTTTAACTTGTACTTAAAGGGCACCTATGGGGCTAAAAAAGGTGTGGGCTGATAGAGCCCGGATTCCGGTTTGGGGTTCTAGTAGTTAAAAAAATTCCCCCTGCCTCCGCTGGCTTATTCGCACCGGAACTTGTGGCCGCTTTTCATTCGGCTTATGTGTATGACGTTGCATGGGCTGTCATGGTGGCTCCCACCGGGGTTATGTAAGGACTTAATGATTTTTTTTTATTGACAAAGGAAGAGATCCAAATTACAGAAAGATTCCATATCTGGAAACCCACAGGTCCAGAGCATTCTGGATTACAGGTCCCATACCTGTACTGGCTTTAAAGGAGACATAACCCCTTAAAAATGAACATAGTTTAAAATGCTGTGCTAATCATGGACACTTTTTGCAATAATAGATTATGCAGGGAGGAAGCAAGGGGGAAATGAAGGGTAGTAAAGGGGAACTTTTCCATTTTAAAGGAGAACTATACCCTAAAAATGAATATGGCAAAGTATTATTTTATACACTGGATTTATTGCACCAGCATAAAGTTTCAGCTTCTCAATAGCAGCAATGATCCAGGACTTCATCATCTTCCATAGAGTGGATCAATCTCTTACACATGATGGGACTTTCAAGATGGGATATCTTAATAAAGGCTGGCGAAGTAGTTTGCCAAGCCTCAATATCGTAAACTATCGTAATGCAAAAGGATCCATATTCTCCATCTGATTGTTACCTGTGCAGAGGTCAGATACTGGTTCTGAACAGCTACATTGGACACACAGAAACGTTTAGCTGGCATCATGACCTGAGACTTCTTTGTCGAGTCCACGCTGTGCATGGGCACCCCAGCCGGCTGATGAGACACCCTCCTAGGATCTGCTTGTTGTAAATTGCTGTATCCCATGGGAATTGGTTGTGATAGCTTTAAGGAACATAGGAACATCACATCATTTGAAAGTAGGTTCAGCATTATATAAAGATGTAAACACTGGGGGGTAAACAGCAAATGTAGAATTTCTTGAGATTTGCTTAAAAATTCCATAGCAGTGTTTGTGGAGTACAACACCTAGAATTCTACAGCATATTATCGAGGGTTAAAGTATGAGAGTCCAGCAATCATAGATATGATTATTTACTAGTCTTTACATAATAATGAAATTAATTAATTTTTTTGTTTGCAAAAGACCCGAAAGTGAGGTTTTTTGTTTGATGCTATATATATATATATATATATATATATATAGATATATCTGGGAAAAAAATATATTAACTGGAAAAAAACAGCACCAAGGGTCTTTGCAAAAATACTTGTAATAAGATATGGTATGCACAACCGATATGATTATTTACTAGTCTTTACATATAGTGCAAATACTATCATATATATAGGGTTAATGGCAGGGTATGGTTATTGTTGTATAAATGGCTCTGCCCTACACAAATACAACAGGTTTACCTGCCGATTAGAATCGTCTATCCTCCGAAGTTGCTCCTTGATCACATCCAGTTCCATCTGCTGTGTTTGGATGTCAGCCTGTAATATCCGAGTTCTCTCTTTTAGCTGCTCCTTCATATGTTCTCCTATTTCAAACGGGGCCGGACTGGGATAATGGTAAACAGGCTGTCCCACAAAAGGAAACATCTCATTAATAAACAGAAATTTTAAATTGTCCTTATCTCCACCCAAAGGGCGCTGAACGACAACCTTCATCATTCTCCAGTTTATTTAGGATTAAGGGTAAAGCATTAAGGCAGTTGCAGTCCATAAGCCATACAAATTCTTAAAGCACCACTGTACAAAATAAAATATTCCTCCCCAGGGTTAGCATACCAGCTACCATT
Source organism: Xenopus borealis (assembly GCA_024363595.1). NCBI lineage: Eukaryota > Metazoa > Chordata > Amphibia > Anura > Pipidae > Xenopus > Xenopus borealis. The sequence continues at coordinate 40,731,290 of CM044445.1, read as the reverse complement.
AGGATAATCGTCCTTCAAGATGGATTGCTGCTACCAAAACAGTCAAGACAAACGGGCAAAGGGAGGGGGTTCTATACTGGAAGCGTCTCACAAGTGCCTCACAAGAACCACACGTGGAGAACCGTCAGTTTCCTTGTTTGCCCTGTTTAGCTCAATTATTAATATTATTAATTGCACTTATCTTGAACAAGGGGATACACTGGCCCTTATCATGTGTGAAAATGCAGTGAGGACACAATTTTGAGCAATTTGTAAAAAAACAGCAAAACCCCTGAAATGCATGGATAAGGGGTCTGATAGGACATTTAAATAAATGATGGAAGCAGCCACACAGGAAATTAAAATGCATTTGTTGCTTATAAAAAAGGGTTCAAATGCCATTACTGGGTTTCCAAACACCCCTTTATGTTTTAGTGCTGCTATCTGCCCTTCCACTTACCTTCTTGCTGCCTGCAGAATTAATCATAACATAAAGCCAAAGCCCGGTTCCCATTCCAAGACCCCTATTCCCACTGTCAGCATATTTACCATTATCGCCTGTTGACTTGAAACTGAAGAATGAGCAACATGATGCTGAGATAGATTTTCTGACGAGACTTGATTAGTTCCTACCGCCTACAGAGAAACAGAATTAATTAGCATGGCTTAATTACAAAATCAGAGCAAAGTACAAGCTTTTGCAAATAATAATACTTTATGCAGCCCGCTTTTGAGCCTAAAACAGTCTTAAGATTTCTGCAAACTAACAGCACCATGATAGGTCTAAATGTGAGCCAACCACTTGCTCATCTGTCCCCGCTGCTTCACGGATCCTCAGAAGACACTTACTGCAGGTGAGAACTGGGCTCTGAAGTCACATGTTTAGATCATTTGTAGTATGTTGTTGAACAGAGCGACAAAAATTGTCTACATTGAATTACCTGGTTGGAATTAGGAACCATTCTTATCTGAGGATTCTCTTGCTGGCTCACAGACAGAGAGCGCCTAGACGGGGTGCTGGCTTCTGTAATTCGCATAGAGGACGTGGCTAGAAAGGCAAGGAACACACAGAAAGCAGCTGTTATAGGCACATGCTAAATAAACATGGCTGGCCTTTCTCTGTGAGTTCATGCTCACTGGCACCATACTAAGGTCTTCATACTTACAGGCAGAGTCGGAGAGTGCAGTGTGGGAGGATATTCGGGAGCTGTGGGATGAGACAGACATTCTTTCCCTGCTGGCTTCATGGTTTGTGTGCCTGATGTCTAAGAAAGTATTTTGGGGCTGAAAACCAAGAAATCATTATTAGTGGTGAAAGGGCATAGGTGCCCACTGGCTGTGATGGAGTAGTGGATTATAGTCATACATTTGGTTAAGCTGTAGATATATACATACAACATAAGTTGGAAATTGTGTTAGTTTATGAATAGATGTACAGCTGTACATATACTTTTTTACACATACAGATGAAGCCACTTTGGATTGTACATTTGACACAGAATAACTTAACTCATCTATCCCATTTATCCCACTTAGCACAGAATATTGTGTCACAGCATCCCATCCAATTAAAGAGTTCACCATTGAAAACAATGGTGCTTTGGTATGCTAATGAAAAGGTTAAATGCATTAAATGAGTTAAGATAACTTTGGATAACACAGTTTCTTCAATTAACCCTGAGTCACGACGCATTTAACACACAAATCCAAGTGGCTGCATCTGTACTTTGGCCATACCCACAATTTCTTCACCACTACTAATTATTTGTGTATGATTACTTGTAAAGATTCAAAGAGGCCCTGACATAGCATCAGCCTGACATGCTTCCTACTAAATATAACCATATCCATACATTTGGTCGTGTTTAAATCAAAATCTTGGGGTAACACAGAGCAGATATACCAGGTTGTGATACCACACATGGCTCTGTTTTTAAAGGGTCATAGTCCTGCTTTTCTAGCTTTAACTAGAGATGGATGTGATTTCAGCGCTTGCAACTTTTCTACACTCTTTTTCATTATCTACAACAAATAGCAAAAACATACATATGTTCATCATCTCCACAAACAGCTCCTTTAGTGTTTTCACACAATGGTTACCCACAAATAGGGATACCCTTTACACACTTTAATGGCTAACTCTAGGTTGGGCTTGGGCAGACACACATTTGCTAACTAAGAGTTCCCAAGTTGTACAGTCATAGGATTTGATACCAGCAGGACAAACTATTCAAGTGATTTTTGGTGTGCATATCATTTGTGACACTTAATGATTGTAGTGTGCAGCAATCCTAGGGAATCCAAGAAGCTTGATTTTTAGGACTCACAAAATAAGATGTAGATATAAATATATTAGGTGTCATGTAGGCCTATGGCAGAAATAAGAAAGCGCTGATGGAAACTGGCCTTGGCTGGGGACCACCATCAGGAGATCCTCTGGCAGGCCAGTCCAACTCTCCAGGTGATTTTATTATGCAGCATGGTGCCTATTACACTTGATATCTAATAATATTAGTGTGCAGTAGGGCGCCTAATTACACTGGTTTATCTAATGGTTTTAGTGTGCAGTAGGGTGCCTATTTAAGTCGCTTATCTAATGGTTTTAGTGTGCAGTAGGGTGCCTTATTACCCTTGAACTCAATACAGGCAATCTAGCAGCAGGTTTCATTGTGCTGCTCTAGTTTTACCACACACGGGAAGATGTTGCGTTTTTCAATATGAGGAAACTTATGTAAAGTGTGGGGGTTAGAATATCGACAGTTCTGTTTTTTTTCTACTGATTTCATTTGCACTAAATGTCAGCACTGAAATCACATAGCATAAAGGTTTATGTATTTTTGTTGCTTTTTGGAGAAGAGATTATGCCATTTTTAGAATCTGGGGTATGTAGATTTTTCTTTAGGTTTTCAGAATTTTTGGTACAATATTTGTCATTTGTCAATTTGTATTAGTTTATAACTAGAAAGAGATTTTGGTTTACTGGTAAACAATGCTTCAGTCCCCTACTGGGAATATTTACATCATGTATATCATTGTGTAGGAGTGTTGAGATTTTTCTGATAAAGCAGTTTCATGCTACCACTAAGCACTTTAGCAAGTGATACCCAAGTTGCAGCAGACAATGACACTTAAGTGAAGTTAAATTTCATACTATCACTAAGCACTTTAGCAAGTGATACCCAAGTTGCAGCAGACAATGACACTTAAGTGAAGTAAAATTTCATACTATCACTAAGCACTTTAGCAAGTGATGCCCAAGCTGCAGCAGACAATGGGAGTCATTTATCAACACTGGGCAAATTTGCCCATGGGCAGTAAACCCATGGCAACCAATGAAATAGCTGCATTCAGTGTTTTACTTACAGCTGGCTTTAAAAAGCTTATCACTGATAGGTTGCTATAGGTAACTGTCCATGGGCAAATTTGCCCAGTGTTGATAAATGAGCCCCAATGACACTTAAGTGAAGTTAAGCAAATAGACTTAAGAGAGGACTAACATCTCTCCATGTACTTGTTTCTTAACCTTGCGTCCCCAGATGTTGTTGGAATAGAGCCACCAATATGCCTGGAGTCCTAATGTTAAAACATATTGGGTATGCACCCTCCTAAAGACCAGGTGTACCTAGGACAAGGGTCATGCTATGTACCTTCATTGACGTTTCTGATTGTTCAAGAGACGATTCCTCCAACCCGAGGTCTCTCCTTTTCTCTGCTCGAACTTCAGCATAGCTGGGGAACACAAATTGGGAAATTACTGGAAATACATGAACAAGCCAAAAGGGTGAATCCACTTTGAAAATAATCATAGCAAATTGCAGTTACCATTTAAGACCCATGTGTATGTCACTCTATGCTAATCAGTCCGAAGTACAGATCTAAGAGAATTCTCAAACATTCTCATCTGGCAGTTATGTATCCTACAAGGATGTATCATATGAACTAGGCAGTTTTGGCTTGCTAATATTTCCTTTCAAGCAAACATCATGTTTTAAATGCCACCACTGATGTCTGCAATAACAAAGAAAACACCCAAGAAAACATAGAGCAGTTACCTGCTAATTTTCTTATATGCCTCTAGATGGAGCTGCTGTCTGCAGATAGACAAGCAAAGACTAAGATCTTTTCATGTCCTTGCTTCTTAACCTTGGGTCTCCAGATGTTGCTGGACTACAACCAACTAATACGCTTGGGGTCCCAATGTTAAACCATGGAATCTCCATGAGAAAGCTGTTCTGACTTTTATAATTATTATCATTTATATAGCAGGGACATGTTACACAGTGCTAGATAGAGATTGTTCATCTTACTTAAACCAGCTGTAAGGCACTTGGCAAAGAAATACGGAATAAATCAAGCAAAACAGTATACCTTATAGGAAAAGAGCCTGTATACTATTTACTGCTGCAAGAAATGTAAGACATAGCCAGAGGAGTCTGTTATAATATCAGAATTACAATTACTCTTAATGCCATCAATAATATTTTTTTTTTACTATAAAGTTCTTTTATGTGTTTATAAAAATAAATAAAATACATAAAAATTGCCAGCACTACCAGGCAGCTGTGGAATACTGTGAGCAGTAGCTCAATTACATCTGGTTGGTTGAAAAACATTTTTATGGTGTGAAAAAAACAATCCAATATTTAAAGGCAAGACATATTACCTGACGACGGTGTGGGTACAAACAATAAACTCCGGCTTGGAATTCCACTGGTGGTACGTGATGAAGTAGTGAGTCTGAAGCCAGATCCATTGTTGGCCTTTGGTTAGAAACCTGTAATAACAGGACTTGCCCTTCCCGCACTGCATCACTGGTTTCATATAAAGCAAAATAAAACAATCCGTGTCAGGCACTGAAGTAAAGCTCAAAAAAGTATTGCTGAACATAAAACTGAATGCCATTATATAAATTATTCATGCAGGAAAGAGTACATTTTCATTCATTTTGTCTGGTTATATAGATCAATGGAGCCTCTGATGACCTTCTAAAACTTCTAATATGATGCTTAGAAAGTCGCGGCATGTGCAAACCATTATTCATACTGACTGGTTATGTGCAATTAGAGCTCACCCCATTAGATCTTGCTCTGCATAGCATATATATTTCGCAACTACGTAGTACAGACAGTAACAAGCACAAAACCAAAGGCTCCAAAGACAATCCAATCCAGGAGGCTTCCCAACAAAATTAGATGCATGATGGTACTGATTGGTTGCAATGGACAACTGCAAGGCATTTGGAATTTGATGTCAGCAACATGTATCAAAAAAAGTCAGTAGAGGGGCATGTTTCCCACTACAGAATCGTGTCTGTTTTTAATGCAGTGCCTCCTGAGGTTCTGATCACAATGGCCACCCAATATTGACTTCTGGACTTGCCCCTTGCTTACAGAGATTTTTCCACATCCTCTTTTAATGATATTTAAGCCTCGTTTACAATTTACCATACTGTGTGCAAAAACAATTGCAATCATTAATTTTCTTGCACTATTTGTTTAAATAGCTGCATATTTGCCTTAAATCAAGTGCTGCTTGTGCTCATTCCAAGATGGGCAGACAGGGGTAAACATGTAGGTGTCCAATTCATATTAACCTCAAAGCTGGTTACGCACTGGCAAAGAGCAAAACAGTGATTGCACTAATCCAATTCCAATCATAATTTCATATTTTTTAAATCTGAAAGAGCTAAATATGCCCCATCTTTAACTATGGTTTGTTTTCCTGTTAATCGAAAACCCCAAACAATGTAACTCTCTATAAAAATATAATGCATAAAACAGGTCATATGTAAAACCCTGCTTCTTTTAAACAAACCACTTTACAAATAATATACTTTTTTAAGTAGCACGTGCCATTGGGTAATCATATATAGAAAATTGCCATTTAAAAAAATAAGGGCCGCCCCCTGGGATCGTAGGATTCATGGTGCACACAAACAAACCATACATTTTAGGTCACATAAGCCAATTAACAGACAGAGTTGTGTCTTTTGCTTCCACACTTTTTCCTGTTACAGTTAGAGTTGAAATATTTCTGGTCAGGTGATCTCTGAGGCAGCACACAGACCATCAAGGAATGGGGGTTCAATGCAAGAGATGTAAAAGGGCAATATTTACTTAAATATTAAGTAATAGTAATAGTTAAATATTAGTAAATAGTAAATTAGTACATATTAAGTATTCATTTTGGGGGTATAGTTTTCCTTTAAGGTGTAAATGTGGGGGTGCTTCCTGAACACAAGATATTGGTGCATTGATCCACACCTGTATCCTGAATATACAATACAAATGAAATATCCCATTAAATATTACAGCCAATATCACCTACCTTGTGACTAGGCATAGATCAATGAGATTAATTTACCAGGGTGATTTATTAGTTACCCCTTTCCCTGCTTATATTTACAGATTCACACGTAAGGTGAAATACTGTGTTTGGAAACCACACAAATGTTCGTCTTTGCTTGCTCTCACTGTGAAAGAGTCATGTTCAGGCATACTACAAACTCTACTCTAAGGTTTAAAGCTGGCCACAGATAAAATAACTATATGATAATTAAAAAAAAATGCAGTTCTTATATCCGTCCACCGTGGATGTATGAAAATTGGAGTAACATCACCGTTTCCACCTTGCCTCTGAGCCTTGTATTAACCACCTGCCAATGGCATTTGAGTGCGAAGACTCAGCGCCATGTTTCCAAGCCATAATCTTCTCCCATACAAGTGAACAGGTAGGGTTTAAAAAGCTAAGGAAAGGCAATTACAAACATTTACTCACCTTCCTGTAGCTCAACTAGTGGTTGGGAATTGTTGACCCTTCATTTAATTTAATAGGGTTTCCTGTTTGCCGTTGCCAAGCATGGTGCATCTATTGCTAAAATATTGATTAGATTGCCAAAGCCCCCCTTGTTCAACAAAAGCTAATTGAATAGGGCTTCTAAAAAGGGAAGCTGAAACTTGAGGCAAGGAGCACACAGAATAAATTCTATAATATCTAATGGCCCTGGTGGGATCCCTATTGAAGCAGCAGTTCTTTTCCCCTAACATTCTTTACAGAATTGCAACTTGCACTCTTATTTAACAAGGCTTTATCTTAGGGTAATTCTTCAATTGAATTCTCTTTTATCTGTAATCAACCAGTTTATTATGGCAGCATCTGTTAGTAACTGGATTATGTATTCTGACTGGTGGTGTTTTTCTGCTTATTATTATTGTTCGGATCCATTTTTAAAACGAAAACACTGTCATTTGCCGGCAAGTAATAGGAAAAAGGAAACTTACATTGTTCATGGCACCTTGCTAAAAGCTCCAAGTCATCTGCGTGGTAATAATCATAGCCTGATGTCCCAAGCACTTCGAAGGGTAAGTAGCCAATTATAGGTGGAGCCCTGGAAAAGGTAACGACCACAGTGTTTATATAAAAGCAGCCATTTGTGTAATGGAACAGAGTAAATAGCAGGAGGGGCTATCAATATGCTTTTAGTGAAAATAATTCTTATTTAAAGTGCAGGGCAGCAGTTTCAACCTTAGAACTCCAACTACCACTATAACCTTAGCAGCCAGCAGTTGCTAGGAGTTGTTATTGACAGGTGAATCTGCTGAGTTTTGCTTCTTGGGAAACTAAGTGAAACAGCAAGAATTTGTAAAACAGATTGAAGCTGATGGGCTTTATTTTTTGCAGGGACTTTTTTTTGTGGCAACTTCTTCAGCACACAGTACATTGGGTCTATCGGTGCTTTTTTGGAGAGAAACCTGGCAAATATATTCTCTCATCACTAGTTGTAGTGTGTACTCCTGCCTGTTTACTCTAGTCTCCACTACACACACAGTGCCAGGTTAAGGGTTTCTGCACATGCTTGGCCTATTGGTCATGCATTGTTAACTAAACAAATCAATTTGCAAAGAAATGAAAATGGGTAGGTAATACCCACTGGTGCTTAACTCTACTCTAGTCTGAATAACAGACACTCTAACACAGTGATCCCCAACTAGTAGCTCGTGAGCAACATGTTACTCTCCAACCCCTTGGATGTTGCTCCCAGTGGCCTCAAAGCAGGAGCTTATTTTTGAATTACTGGCTTAGAGGCAAGTTTTGGTTGTATAAAAAAACAGATGTCCTGCCAAACATTCTCTCCTGTAGGCTGCCAGTCCATATAGGGGTTACCAAAAAGCCAATCAGAGCTCTTATTTGACATCCACATGGACTTTTTCATGCTTGTGTTGCTCTCCAACTCTTATTTAAATTTAAATGTGGCTCACCAGCAAAAAAGGTTTGGGACCCCTGCTCTAACAACTGCCAATCTCATCAGCACTTTGTTTAGTAGTTTGTAATGATTACTTTTTCTTTTGCAAAGACATACTTTACAAACGGTTAAGATCCTATTAAGTTACTATGACAATGTAATGTATGTTAAAAACATTTTATAGTATTTTGTCTTTGGAGGCAAAACCACAATGTCCTCTGAGAGAAGTCCAAGAACACTTACTACTGCTGGAACATGTATGTGGCAACTGTCCCTGAATGCTGATTTTTGGGGTGTTTGCGCCATAAGCAGGTTAACTGCCCGAGGATTTTCTCTGAGAAAACTCTTGCATACTGCAATTGAAGCAGGCAATTTAATGGTTGTGTGAAAGAACACCTTTTTTTAACTGAGACAGCTTTGATCTAGCGCCAGATTCAGTTGAAATCTCCATTGTAATTTCTGGTGATATCTACTAGTGAATCTTTAATTAAACTAATGGACAGATTTTCGAGTTTGCTTTTTTGGTCAAAACTCACAATTTCAAGTTTGAAACCACCAACTTGAATTTGCATTAGGAATTTGAATTCAAATCTGAAATTTATCATCCCCCTACCTTTGCAGTAACTCAAATTTGATAGGTCACCACCTAAAACCTACCGAATTCATGTAGAACTCAATGGCAGAGGTCCGCTGACCTATTTGAAGAAGTTAATAACTTTCCTGACATTCAAGTTTTTTTTGGAGAAACACTTGCGCTCAGATTTGATTCAAGTTTTTGGGTTGGTAACATTAGTTCGAGTTTTAGACGTTAGAGTTTTTATTTACCTCGAATGATCTCGAAACTCCAATGGTATCATATTGAAGAAAAAACTCGAACATTCAACCTTTGCAATCAGCCTGATGTGAAAAGAGTCTTAGAAGTTGTTTCACTGAGGGGATCATGCGACCTTTAGCAGCTACTGGATTTGCATTGCTTAGATAATAATTCCACTGAAGTCCAATTTAATTTCCAGTTTCTGCTGATTATCCCCCCCCCCCCCTTAAAATACTAATCTTCTGAGGGTTACTGAAGAAAGAATTTGCGAGAAAACTGAGGACTGATGCTCCGAAAACTCAACTTTATTCAATTATCATTGCGAAAACTCCAACTTTTTTGCATTATCGGATGAAGATCCCAACTTAATCGGATTATCCAGAGCAGATCACAATGTCAAGAAACAACTTCAGGGACATGTGCCATTGACTTCTTAATGACCTTGACGGGTTTGAGATGGAGTATTTTTTGGATTCGGATTTTTAGTAGCTTTGGGGTATGATGAAGTGAGTTTTCCTTCAAAACCTTGACCAGATAAGATAGAGGTTAAATAAATGGGCCTCTTAGACACTCAGCAACATTACAAGCAGTCACGGCCCCAGTCTAAGGCAAAGTAAAATAAATAATTCAGGGGCATCTAACCTGAACACAACTACCTAAATGAGGACAACAAATTGGAAGTTTCATGTGGATTTTCTAAAAAAATATGTAACAAATTTTTAACATAATATATGAGATAATAATAGGTTGCACTGTTTACTCCATGTCTAGTGACAGAAACTGCAACAGAAATCAGATTCTTGCTTTTTAACTAGCAACCTTGTAAATTCAAACTGCTGGTTAAAGGGTTAAGGACTAAGGGACCAGTAACACCATCATGCAAAAGATTGTATTTAACATTAATATGTAAAATAAAAAAGTATTAAAAGTATATCTGTCCATCCAGCACCTACAGATAAACTATTATTGACTACAAATGCCTTGGTTTTTTTTTCACTCTTTTTCTGTAAAGAGACATGAATGGCATATGAGCCATGTATCTTCCTGTGCAAGAACTAAATCGCTTGACTCCTACGTAATCATATGTGCTGTTGCTCTATCCTACTTGATTGGCTGCCCACATGGCTTCACAGCAGATTATTTACAGGAACTATAGGTAGATGTAAGGTAACTTTAAATGCACAGAAACTTTGTTCATTTTTTTGTGTCACAGGTCATTTAACATAAAATTGGAGCTGTAGTCCAGAAACAAGAGATGGAGTTTTAAATCAACAGTTTCCTAAATACTCTTGGGACAGCAGTCCATGTCAGGTAAAAGTCCCCTATAGTGGGAATACTGTTTGCTTTGTTGCTAATGACCCTGTTGTTGGTTTCACTGGATCCTCGCCAAAGACATTTAACACATTTTTACTGGTTAAAAACAACCATAAAGACATCCCAATTCCTTCGATTTTCATGTGAAATATTTATTCCTTTATAAGCCCATGATCAGGAAGTATGAATCCTAATATATATCACCAAATATTTAATATTAGAACAAAATGTCCAATTCTGCTTTATGGGTTGTTCTAATGACAACCTACAATAATAAGATGATGGTAATTATTTACAATTATTGTTCCACTTCCATTGCTTCTCTGCTATGAAAAACAGAGAATGACATTTTCCTTTTCAATTTAATATAAGAATGTGCTTGCAAGAGCCCACCTGCTAGTAATATTTAAGCTCTGCCAATTGCTTGTGGACATGCCAATGGAAACACAGCTTGCTGTCTACAACTGGAAATAAATCTTTTTGTATACCCTGTAAACATTTCTTCCAAATAAAATAATTCAGTAGTATGCTCGTTTAATGCACAAATGTCTCCATGTAATTGTCAGATAGTACAGTCTCCTTCAGTGATCACCAGTTCAATTCTCTGCTCTTTCCTGGGACAGACCCATGGCCAGTTTAGAAGCTGTTATCTTTAGATAAGTATCCTGAAGAAGTTTTGGTTTTCAAAGCAGAATATTTTTTGTGCATGACTTTTCTTGTTGAACAAAACCAGCCAGAGAGATAGTGAACTCAAAATGTATTGCTCAGTAAATCAAGTAATGCCTGTACAGCTTTGCAATGCAGAAATGGCCACTGGAGGTCACTACTTTTTGGTAGGAATTTTAACAGTTATGAAGATGGATTTCAGAACTGAAATATGTGTCTATTTTCACTTGTGCTGGTCAGATAATGCAGCCTTTATGGTACTTTATATCTCAACACAATAAAACATGTGGCGCTATATTTATTCTGTAGAATGCTTTACCATACCTGAGTAAACAGCTTTAGAAGCTCTCTCTTTTTGTTTAAAGGACAGGGAAAGTCTAAAATATAATAAGGCTAAAAATGCTGTCTTTTGTATACTAAACTTAAACTTGAACTTACTGTACCACAAGCCTAATCAAACAAATGATTTATGCTTTCAAAGTTGTGCACTGGGGCTGTCATCTTGTAACTTTGTTATACATCTTTGCAAGACTAAGACTATGCACATGCTCAGTGTGGTCTTGGCTGCTTAGGAATCATCATACATTTTCAAAACAGGGAAACAAACAAAGCTGCTTGAGTTCTGCATGGCTGGGAAGTAAAGCGGGGGCTCCCCCTGCTGTTCATAAGTATGATTGTTTCCCTGAGGGACCGTCTGACAATTCCTATCCACAGAAATAAATGAAGGGAGAATTTCACTTCATACAGTCAGGTTTCGTATAAAAACATTAGACATTTTTTAACTAATGTATATTGGAGATAGGTTTCTATTTCATTAAAAAAAGTAAAAATGGGATTTTATTTTTTTGCCTTTCCTTGTCCTTTAAGGTAGAGCTTACATATTAGCTTGGTGTAAAATCACTTCCTGCTTCTCCCTGCTCACTCTTAGCTCTGGGCTCAGATTTCAGTTCGGAGGGAAGAGGCATAAGGGAGGGAGAGAGGAGCAAACTGAGCATGCTCATGCCCAGGGCAAAGAGGTTTAAGATGAAGGCAGGAAGTCTGATACAGAAGCCCATGTGTAAACAATAGAAGGAAAGAAATGCTGTGTTTCTTTTGAGGATTCAGAGCAGCATTACTTTTAGGGTTTATAGGTGTATTTATATAGGCCTTTCTGATATACTTACTTTTTTAAGCTTCTCCTTTAAGTCTACAAGAAAATCATGTAAACATTAAATAAACCCAACAGGACTGTTTTACTTCCATTAAGGATTAATTATATCTTAGTTTGAATAAAGTACAAGGTACTGTTTTATTATTACAGAGAAAAAGGAAATAATTTTTAAAAATTTGCATTATTTGGAAATGGGAGACGGCCTTTCAATAATTCTGAGCTTTTTGGATAATGGGTTTCTGTATAATGAATCCCTTACTGGTACCTATGCTGGCTTAGTTTTATGGTATCTTTGCAAGCTATAAGAATACCTGGGATGTTATCCATGCTATGGAAAGCTTACCTTTTCCACTGCTGAAGTACTAAGTATGATTTTTATTAGTTTAAATCTTTGCATCTTTACTCTGGAGCACTAGGGGGTGCAATGAAACAGATTTACAGCTTAGAATTTTCCTTTTATTTGAATAAATAATTTGCTTTTAGGTATTTATTTTAAACATGTTTTAGTAAACCCTGGGGGCCTGAATATTCAAAACTCGGCAGCATCAGACAGGTGAACTATGCAAAGACATTCACGTGTAATTAAAAGGATTTATCTGCAAGCAAATCCGAGAATATAAAGAAGCAGAGTTTAAGAGCCAGCAGTTTATTTAAAACCAGACAAAATCCCTATTTCCACTCCACTGCCAGCGTTCATTATGACTCATACCTCAGTCTCACTCAGAAAGTCAATGACTGGTGATGAGGTCAAAGAAATCAATTTCACATAGCATTATTTCTTACTTATCTATTCAGTTATAGTCTGTAGGGCCGTGTCTTCAGGATGAAAGGTTGGATGCTGTAAATAAACATTTTGTGTGGAAATATGAGAATACTAATGACTTTTTTTTCTCCATGAAACAGCCTGTCATATGAATTGATGGCTGAAATAAATCCCATTCTTCTTCAGACTCTCACAAGAAGGCTGGCAACAAGGGATAAAAGATTACATCCACTACATACACAGACACGTGGTAAGCTGGCAGCTCTGGGGGTTAAAGAGGGGATTCAAAGCCAAGACTCTGTCTTCAGTTTAGCCTGTAGTTTTAAGGAGTCAGTATTATATTCCCCAAATTAGTACAGGTATGGAATCTGTTATCCAGAAACCCGTTATCCAGAAAGGCCGTCTCCCACAGACTCCATTTTATCCAAATAATCCAAAGGTTTCCTTTGTCTCTGTAATAATAAAACAGTACCTTGTATTTGATCCCAACTAAGGTATAATTAATCCTTACTGGAAGCAAAACTATCCTATTGGATTTATATAATGTTTACATGATTTTCTAGTAGACCTATGACGAAATTACGGAAAGATCTGTTATCCAGAAAACCTCGGGTCCTCAGCATTCTGGATAAAAGGTCCCATACCAGTATATGGCATTTCCTCACATCACCTGCTGTGGTCCTACATGGATCCCACAATGAAACACAAACTTGGACACTACTAAACAGTTGCATCAGTAGTAATAATAAAGGGATTGAAAGTCAACAAACAGGCATTCAGAGTTGGATGCATTTGTTACTATGATACAAATCGACCCATCACTGAAAAGCAGGCGTGTAACTATGGACGAAACAGACCCAGCAACCGCTGAAGTGCCCAGAAACTATAAAGGGCCTAGTGGGACCAATAAGTAGCTGCAATATATGTTCATGGAAATTTCTTTCTCCCAATGTTTAGGGGCTGAATAATCTTGCAGTGGGGCCCTGTAACTAGTCAGTAATAGTTCATATAAATAGTCAATATGAAAGTATTTTATGTTCAAATTGGACACTGTGGCAATTGACAATACGCTTTTTTTGTGAGCATCCTAGATAAAAGATTAGATATTAGATTCCATGTCTACAAAACCTCCAGTTTCAATGAATGGGCATGGATGGGGTCTATAAACAAAAATGTATTTAAAGGAAAACATATAATGTAAATATAAAATGGATCATCGGGTCTATAGAAGAAACGTTTCCTTCTACCGTCAACATAGGAGAATCTCAAAGGGGATGTAATGAAACCCTCAATAAAACTTACCCTACTAGGCCTCTAACATAGTAGATAATAATGAATGAATTCACAACAACATAACCCCACCCTTACCATATTTAACTCAGGAGTTTCCAACCAGCCACACCTCTCTGGCTAGTTCCCAAAATCTCTCTGCAGCCAGAACATGGGATTGTGTAAGAAGAAACTGAAGTACACTTGGTACTATATATATGGTCCACCAGTGAATAAAGATCCAATACCATAAGTGACAAAAATTCCCATTACATATTAAATAAATCAATATA
>CM044445.1:40693770-40714879 GCA_024363595.1 Xenopus borealis | reverse complement strand
ATGTACAACTTTTCTAGCCAACTTCATTATTTAGTCTTTAGTTCTCATTTTTATATATTAACAAAGTACATTGAATTTAATAGAAAGATTGTTTATGTGGCGCTACAACTACTGTACTCCTTGGAAGTCTTTGACACAAAATGTATCCTTTGAATACTGTACAAGGGATATGCATTGCTGGTATGACATGAGTTTTTATGAAAGATGAGAATTTTTGTTTTTGTATGTAAGGATAGAACATGATGCCAGTCATTAGTTGACAAAAAGTTCCACATTCAAATATAGGTCAATCATTCTGCTATAGAAAGTTGCTGCCTTTTCAACACCTCTGCATGATAATATGGAATAGCAAATTTTACCTGTGGTCCAGGAAGAGGAATTTCCACTCCAGGCTGTGTCGGGATGTAAATTCTTCACAAGGTTCCTCTACATTACAAAGCTCCTGCATATACCAGGACAAATAAGAACAATGAATACCAGTAAAGAATACACAGAGCTAATGACTTCCAACTGGCATAGAGGCCGTATATTCTTGGTTTGATACAGAATGTGGAACATGTATCACATTTCTGCAGAAATAAAGCCTGTGTGACAGTAGCACTGTAAGCTAATGTGTTACACTATACAGAGGTGCTATATAATTAATGGATAATAATAATAATTCAGTGCCCTGTGGAAATTTCTGGCAGTGGTGTTAATCCTACAGTGTTCCAGAACTCACCTTTAGAAATTGCGGTGTCACCAACCGTACAGTGGCCACCAGGCATATCTGCTCCTCGTTGCCTGACCTGAATGCCCTTGCCACAGCTGACTCAAAGCCATTATAGGAGGATGTAGGCACTGTAATGCAATGTGACAGACACCCACATTAGCACATCTCAAGATTACATTTTATATGCTGGACCTGACACATTTGTACTTCTCTCAAACATTAAAGGAAATCTCAATGCTGTTGCTCAACCACATGACAGTAAACGGCTTTGGTTTTGTAGAATGCTACTGACCAAAAACCTAATTATAGTTGAAGAACAATGCATTAATTAGAATGCAGCTTAATAGCACTATGCCAGTCACCTTTTTGCTATTCTATGAATCAAAACTATGCTGTTATTTTGTACACTGTACTGTAAAATCAGGATGAGAATGACAGCGTCTTGCATGGTTTAACTCTTACTATGCACAGATTTGCAGCCCTGTGTACAATGCAGTTAAGTGTTTAAAATGAATAAAATTATTGGATCACGGACTACTAATTTAAATGTGACTTCATAGAAGTCACTTACTGAAAGTGCACAGTGCTGTGTTTAAATAACAACAGCTTTTGGGCATTAGTGCTCTGCATGTTACTGCAAGTCAATGCTGACTAATAAATCAATATCTTTTTCCAGTTTTCCCAGGCTTTCCAGGCAGGATAACACAAACTAATATGAGGTGCATTGCACATTGGCACTGAGCACATTAAAAGAAATAAATATATAACAAATACAAATCAGCTGCACACTAGAGCTACCAAGTATTGGAGGCTGTTGACAGTTTTGGTTCAGCAGAATGTTTTTGTCCCAGGTAAAAAGCTTTAGTTGTGCCGCTTGTTCACATGGTAATTATACATTTTTTTTAAAAGTCTTAACCAACAATGACAGAAGAAGCGTTGCAATCACATAGCTATTTAAACACTTGTTTAGTGGTGTGTATCTACAATCATCACATCTGCCAAAAAAAGAATCAGAATTTGCTACACATCTGATTTGGATCTGTCCAGAATATAACCAGATGCATACAGTATAGCAAGCAGTAACTGGATTCTTATTTAGTGTATATAAAGTAGAGCCTGGCACAAGCAGATTGACTACAAAGTCAATCTGCTTGTGCCAAGCTCTACTTTATATACACTGAAACAAGCCTTGCTACGGACAGAGGCAGAGCTGCTGGCACCACTAAAGGCATCATTGGAACCAGGGATCAACATTGGATTCTTATTTAGTTATATAATATATTCGTGCGAGTGATGTGTTGTTTCATAGGTGTCTGACTGATTTACACATAAAGAAAACATGGATCTACATAAAGTACCTCACTGTGGAATATGTTATTTCTTTATAGAAACTTGTTAATAACAATTTAATATAGGTATGGGATCTGTTATCCAGAATGCTCAAAACTTGGGGCTTTCTGTAATTGGATCTTCATACCTTAAGTCTACTAGAAAATAATGTAAACATAAACTCAATAAACTGGTTTTGCATCCAATAAGGATTAATTATATCTTAGTTTGGATCATGTACAAGGTAATATTTTATTATTAGAGAGAAAAAGGTAATCATTTAAAAAATTTGTATTATTTGGATACAAGGGAATCTATGGGAAATGTCTTTTTCATAATTCGGTGCTTTCTGGATAACAGGTTTCCGTATAACATAAACATCCTTTACCTGTACACAAGTTATGAATATCCTGTAAAGCATATCCTTACAAACAGTACTTAGTGATGTCATTAGTTGTAATTGTTGCTTAGTGATATAATTTATGCTACATGATTGAAACTTGTGTATTACAAATAAAGGACAAAGAAAGACAGCTTCACTAGGGCTGCCAAAATTTAAACCCCCCCAAGTGAATGTAATCACTCTTTTTACAGAAACAAATGGAACAGCAAAACAATAGTGCAGATCACCAACATATTTACCTTTCCCTTGGCAGACTTGCACATGCCCAGTGGAGTGAAATATTTGTCTTTATACACTAATATACATCTGTCAGTTTAAGTAGACCTAGCATAACTACTTTTTCCCCAAGCCTATGCAAACTATTTTGTAAAATGAGCACCAGCACAGGGAAAAAAATTATGATTACATTCACAAAAAATTGTCTATGTTACATTAGCCAGAGTAAAGGCTAATTGAAAAAAGCAGAAAACAGTGATTTCTCTAGCAGCTTGCAGCCAGGCTAGGGGGAATCTTATGAGCCACTTCCTATTTGGCCAATAAGAAAAGGATTAGTGCATGATACCAGGAAGCCTGAGGCAGACCACCTCAGAAAGGTAACTGGTAGGAGTGAGCAAGTGAGATACAGTATTGGTGGTGAGAGTTGGTGGTAGGGTAATAGATGATCAGCTGAGGCTCCAACAAGGAGAATGTGAGGGACCAGTGTCTCAGAGGTACTCTCCCAATTAGAGACCTAGAAAGATAGGGACTAGAGTATGTAGGGCCTTCGTACCTGGAGGGTAAGGCTGACCCTTCTTCTGAAAGTCTCCGGCAAAAATCGGTATCCATAACAGGCAAGGAGAATAAGGAAATAGGCAGGGGG
The DNA here is from genome assembly GCA_024363595.1 of Xenopus borealis. Taxonomy (NCBI): domain Eukaryota; kingdom Metazoa; phylum Chordata; class Amphibia; order Anura; family Pipidae; genus Xenopus; species Xenopus borealis. The sequence continues at coordinate 40,711,576 of CM044445.1, read as the reverse complement.
CTGGGGCCCAGTGATCTGGGGAACCCTAACTGTCAAGAGTGCATGGTAAAAAGAGCAATGTAATAAGCACCAAAGTGTTATCACACTGGTGGCTGATAATAAACTCTTCTTGTAGATGAGTTGTGGACCTCTAGTTTATTCACTGTTACGGTGTGGTACAGGTTTCCCTAGGAAGGGGATCACGGTATGTGTTATTATGTATCCTAAGAGAGTATGGGACACCACAAGTGGGCTCAGTCTCTGCTGGGCCCCAGATGAGGGCAATTCCAATCAATCCTATCTAATTACCTTCATACAATCTGTATTTAGTGAGAGTGGGCCCTGAATGTTAAGTTATCTAGTGGGCGCTAGGAGGCCCAATCCAAGACTGATTGCAGATGAAAAACAACACTGGTATCTACTTTATTTATATATATGTTATAAATATAAAGACTACTTACCATTATTACAGAATTTAAAATCTACAACAAACTTGACAAACTCATACATCCGGGGCTCATTGGGATCCAGGCTTCCTCTTGCTAAATGACAGCAAAATTCCACTTGTTTTTCATCTATAAAGGGAAATAGGGCTTTTACTTGCAACTGGTTTAAAATGTCCTATGCAATGTCACAATCATAGAGGCACATGCAATTCTGCTAAAAAAACAAGTGGAGGAGGCAGTTAAGTGGATGTGTCCCAAAGGAACATTCCCAAAAAAATCTTATGTTGATAGCTCTTTTCCTTTAAAATATAGGCAACATAGACCAGTGCTATTTATCACTTTATGCCACATTATACCCCTTCCCTTATGCATAATTCTGTCTTATCAAACAATTATGCTATCAACAATCATTTACAAAGCAAGATGCCAAGCAAAATACTTACTGTTGAAATATTCAGGAATGATTGGCTCCGTCATGAGAATGTGTGATGCCAAAAGTTTCAGCACCTCCGCCTGTTCCCGCTCCGGCAGAAAATTTAATATATTTTGGTCCACCATATCTGACTGGTACAAAAGAATTCTTTTGTCATGTTCTGGAGGAGAAATGTGCTGTTCTGGCAACTCAGTTGGAGCTCAACTATAAGTTCTGCCTAAGACACTATATTGCACTAAGAGCGTTCACTTTTAGCTTTTCAAATAAAAAATGATTTATATTCTTCCAATAGTTTACTTGTAAACAATAGCATCTTTTCATATTATTTTACTCCACATATTTGTATTTATGAATATGAATGGTAGCCATATAATTCTTTGTGTCTGTTGATTTGAAGCCAAACGCCCCTGGTAATAATCCATACATGATACTGCTGTGCTGTCTATAGGAGACAGCAGTTCATTCAAGGTAATGTAATAAAGGGAGCAAAGTGTGCCCACTGGCCAGGTATCAACAGCAGCAAAAAATCTGACATTTGTTTCTAAAGAGCTGAAGGGTTTATATCACTATAGGAATGTAACAACAGTGTCTATAATCACATATTATCTACAGTAAATGTGGTATACAAGTTACAAAAAATTGAGAAATATGGTGCAACAAGGTCTATTCTATCTGTGTATGACAAAGAATGGTTACATTCTGTATGGATTATTTCACTCTATTGACATTTATAATTTGAACTACTTCTACTATTCTTTTATCCTGTTTTGACTGTTTTGATGATTTACTGAGCAGAAATGAAATGAGAAGCCCAACACTACTGCACATGGCCAAGCTGATAAAAAATGGGGATGTGATAATGTTTATACTTTTAGGGTAGTGTCATATAGTTATTACTTTTTCTCTTTATGCACAGGACTGGTACTAAGGGCCGCCATCTTTATAGGTGGCCATACACAGGGAGATCCGCTTGTTTGGCAATCTCTCCCCAATATACCCACATTGAAGTGGGTAATATTGGGCCGATCCCATCCTGGTCCCAAGGGCCCAACGATCGGATCAGAATGGAGGCCAAACGCGGGAGTCTTTCGGTAGCTTTTATCGGCCCGTGTATTAGGTAAGTATCATTCATCATGACTTTAGAGACATCTAGAATGCAATGACAGGAAGGAGGGACCAATACATCTATTCACAGTATATTGGTATATGCTGAAGATATGTTTGTGAAAGTGAGTGCACCTTTTTCACTGGCGTTACAAATGATTGCACAATTATCAGAAATTGTTTAAGACAATCTTTGAGCATTTATACAGCATGTCACACATTTCCAGAGAGCTGAGAAAAAAAAACAAGAGAGATATTAAACTTACCGGTAAATGTCCGAGAAGGGAGGAAACACTGTCTGACACATAAATTATAATCCCATCAGTGTTAAGTGCTATGAGAAAGCCATCCAAAGCCTAATGAAAAGAAACAGACACACAATTGGCTCTTAATGCATTAAAACAGAAGAGGGATTGATTTCCTCCATGGTACCCGCCGCTGAATATTTATAGACATAAACAGGCAATATGCTATTTTTAATGGCTCGTTTTTATAGCTATTATCAAAATAAAAAACGCTAAAAAATTGTGCACAATTATTCAGCATCAGTAATTACAGGAAGTGTGAGACATTTCTATTCATTAATTAAATGTGAGGGACATAATTATTTCTGTGCCATTCTGGCTGGCTCTGTACGTCGCTGCAAAGTTTATCATTTGAGTCAGGACTGACGTCATTCTGGTGAATTGCTGCATGTCAGCCCCCACAATTGCATATCCTCGCTGTCTGCTCTCTGTCACTCTATTCTGATCTTAATCATTCTGTATAAATCTTCATCACTGCTGTCACCACTTTATCCTTCTATATACTTGCTTATTCTTACACTTAACATATTACTTTAATTGCACTTTTGTAACCAACCTGACAGCGTTTTAGCAAAACTAGACATAAAGGGAAAATATATAGTGGATAATGTACCCCCTACTGTAATTTATAAAGATATTATAAGTCACCGAGGAGTTATGTGGCCATATACTTGTGCTTTTATACAGGTCATATAACTCTAAGGTGACTTCTGATATCTTGATAAATTTCAGTAGGTAGTACATTATGCATTATAATCTCCAGTGAAATGTTGGGAGGGGGGTGGGGTCAGTGTCCATACTGGCATGTATTCTGGGGTGCCGGCATCAAATGTGGACACATGGTGTCAAATGCAGACGCGTTAGAATGCGCCGTTTATAAGGATATCATTTACAGTCTGGTCCCATGGGAAATGACCAGACTGTAGATTATACATTTATATACACCTTTAATATGAGAAAAAAAAAATACAGCCTATCCCATATTTATTTATTTCATAACATTAACATGCAGCAATCTTCCTGTGTCTTCCTCCTTCTAATGCTTTTAAAACTTAACAAAAAAAGCCAACTTTCTCAACTTGCTATTGAAGAAAGAAGCAGAAGATGAGGATTGCTCCTTGGTGCTGGCTGAGAAGTACCCCAGCCCAGTGCAGTGTTCTGCTAACTGCTAACTGAGATTTCAGGTAAGTGATTATAATCAGGGGCGAATACCTAACATTAGCCCCTGTGATTGAACCTTTCCTTCTCCATTTAATGAAAAATGTAGGTCTCTATATAAATGTATTGAATAAAGCAGATCATAGGTAAAACCCTGCTTTGTGTAAATAAACAATTTTCATAATAATATACTTTTTCAATAGTATGTGCTATTGGGTAATCATACATAGAAAATTGACCCTTGGGATTGTGCACACAAACAAACCAAACAAACCATACTAGTTAGGTCACATGAACCTGTTAACAGACAGAGTTCTGTCTTTTGCTTCCATACTACTTCCTGTTTACAATTAGAGCTGCAGTATTTCTGGTCAGGTGATCTCTGAGGCAGCACACAGACCATCATGAAATGGTGGTTCAAGACATGAAATGTAAGAGGGCAATATTTACTTAAATAAATATACCAGTTTGATAAGATTATTTAATGATAAAAAACATTAAGTATTCATTTGGGGATATAGATTTCCTTTAAATCAAGATACAATCAATGTATATCCAAAAGGAAAGAAAATGTGATTAACTGCCTTCGATTCCTTCCACAACCAGGAAGTTGAAAAAAGAAAGTACTTTTAGTTTCCCTGTATTCCCTTTTGAAAGCATATAAACATAAGCAAAAAGCACAGGCATAGCAAAAAAATAGTCCTATTTTCAATATCAGGGAACATATTGCCTCTCTAAACACTAACTTTCCATTAACTAATGGAATCGCAGACACTGCTTCAATGAAGTGTATGGGAAAAGGGAGATGGTGAAACTTGTTTTGGGATGAGGAGGGCATTTACCCGAACACACCAGAAACAGATGGGCATCCAAGAATGAAAGTTTGTGAAATATACAAAAGAGTTAAAGAGTTATAAAATAGAAATGGTGATATATATATATATATATATATATATATATAGATGTCTGGCTGTGGTCCTACATGACTCCCAGCATCTCACTGACAGCAAAAAATTTGATTTTACTTTAGGTTATGGTTGAAAGCATGCAGTTGCAGTCCAGCAACCTTGAAATAGATTTTAAATGCAACACTTCACACTAAAATGTCCTCCTGGGTCAACGGCCCAACCAGTGCAAGAGGATCAACCAAAAAGAGTCCTCTTTGCACTGTTTAAACTTGAAAAGTAGGCTTGTGATCACTGCTATAGTCATTTTTGTTTTTCATTACAGTGGCATGTTGACCAGCAAACATCACAAAGAATACCAGTATTTTAAATAACAATGGAAAGGATGAAATAGTTCTAGTATGGTTGACTCTCATTATAGAGTTCTGTTGAGTCTGTAGTACTTTGGAGAGCTAGGGCAAGCAAAAGATCCAATATTAGGGAAGGCATAAAGTAAGTCCCTTTAAAGAACAGCCATGGCAGCTGCTGATCAGATCCCCACTTCAGATGGGTTTCGTACAGGGCTGCTCTCTTTAATCGGTGGATAGTCTGGGCAGGGGACGGAGCAGGTGATGTAACAATGAGGCTTAGGGGCGAATTGCTTATAACTCCGGGAGGGATTATGACACAGCAGCAATGGTTGGCTGAACTGCATGTCGGTCAGGGCAGAGTTCTGTCCAGTTTCAGACTCCTTAGATCAGGAGTGTCCATACTTTACTAATGTGAGGTCTACTTTAAGTAATGTCAGATTATGAGCTACATCCATAATGTCACTGTTGGCATTTCGTTCCATGGAAAATAATGCTTAAAGATTATATTGATTTATGAGAAAATTTATATTACTATCATTTAAAATAACACTTTCTTATGTAACCTTAGCAGAATAAATATCTGAATGAAAAGAATAAAATAGAAGGGTAATTTAGACAAGCTGTTTGTTGATGGTGTCGTGAGATCTACTGATCACCAACTAGAGGTCTACTGCTAGATCCCTATCTACCTGTTGGGCACCCTTGCTTTAGATCAAGACAGGCCATTTTTAAACAGACTGCCCAGTTCAAAGCCAGACAGATGGAAACCCTAGTTTGGTAAATATGAGCACTCGATATACTTCAAGATTTCCTGATCAGCATATGAAAAGCCAGTTAAGGAAGTACCTACACTTCCCTCCTCACCTACGATATTTCATATCACTGACAATAACCTAGATTTTACAGCAGATTCGGTTAAATGAAAATCTTAACTACTGTCTTGCAAAGTCTAATTAATACTTTTACATATCCATACTGATTTTAAATACAATCAAGGAAAATGTAATTACTCAGCTATTCACAATTCCCAGTTGCACACGGATAGATAAGATAGAAAAATCAATGTGAACATGGCATATCTTACTATGATGCACTCAGCTGATGCTTGGACATTTTAGGTCATAAAATGAGAGTAGTTTCCCCACCTTTTTTTATTTCAGTTGTTCCTATGTTCCTCTGACTATAATCTGTAATCTGTCATTCTTGCTATAACTCCCTTCTATCATTTCCTTTACTTAACTTTAGGTGCTGCCAAGCCAGTTTCTGCCCTGCAGGCTAACAGCACCAGCAAAACAGCTTCTTCAAATGCTCATGTCATTACCAGTTTAATTACAGTGTTAATAAAGGCAGTTCAGCCCACTCCTAAAAACAAGTTTCCTCTCTATGACAAGTGTGCCTCCACTTGCCCAAGAGCAGTAAAAGTGCAAGGATCCTGCTTTCTCTGAATATATTATTTCAAAGGAGTAAACACTATGGGGGAAATTCACTAAGCGGCGAAAATTCAATAGCGTTGCCTGTGCTGACATTCGCCACACTTCGCCAGGCGAATTTTCGCCAGCGCTATGCAAAATCACTAAAGAGCGCATTTACGCTAGTGATGCCTAATTTGCATACGGTGCGAATTTCAAAGTCTTATTGAAGTATATGTTACAGCCACTACATTGCACTACACAAGCCCAGGAAACCTTTAATAAATTAAATAAAGTTGTCCTATTGCCCTACATGTGCCCCCTGTATAGTTGAGTTGCCATATGTTAGGAAATGTGGGGGGAAGGAGGGTAACCCACCAAAAAAAATTTCGCTCTTTTTCAGACTATCACCCTAGAAAGGTAAAACACTCCAGCGTTTTTTGGGGACTTAGAAAAAATTTCCAATTTTTTTTTTCAAACTGCTATCTATTGTATTGAACTTCACCAGGTCTAGCATAAGTGGTAACGTTCAGGAAAATGGTCATCTTAGTGAATTTGCGTAATTACGATCCTTCGTAGTGTGCAACTTCGCCTGGCATAAGGGTGCGAAGTTGTGCTAGTCTATCTACTTCGCTAGCGAAAATTTGGCGTTATTAAATTTGCGAAGTTACGAATTGACATCACGCTGGCGAATTAGCGCTAGCGTTAGATGCTTCGCGCTTTAGTGAATTTTCCCCTATGTGTTATCTGTTTCTTTAATAAACAGCTCTGTTCTGCCTTTTTCATGAACATGCTTTATTCTGTTTCTAAAGAAAAATAAGCAATGTACCTCTTCTGAGTCTTGAACTGTAAGCATGGTAGGTCATACACATATCCCTAATGCCATTCATAAATGGCTTTTGGCATGTTAGAAGGATAGTAAATGCAAGAGGTAGAATAAGCAGGCAGGTGTTCTATGCACTCTTCTCTTAAAGTGCATATAAATATACTCTAAAACTTTTACTCAGTGTAGGCATATACTGTAGGGGTAGATTCATCAAAGAGTGAAGTTAAGAGTGAAGTTCCGCCACTAGAGGGAAATTCCGCAGCTCTCCATTCATTTCTATGGGATTTTGAAAGGCGTATTTATCAAAGGGTGAAATTTCACTTCACCCATTGATAAATACGCCTTTTAAAATCCCATAGAAATGAACTGAGAGCTGCGGAATTTCCCTCTAGTGGCGGAACTTCACTCTTTGATGAATCTACCCCATTGAGTTTAATTACAAATGCAATAATAATGATGATAATGATAATCTAGTAGAAGGTTTTACTTTCCAATGGTTTCTTGCAAATAAATCAAGTTTAAAGAAGGGTAGGTGTTCATTGTTTCATTCCTTTGACGATAACATGGAGCCAAAAACAGAGAGAGTAAATGTACACAGAGGTGACTGGATTCTCATTGGAGGATCCCCTGAAATGTGCCCATTGTCCTTCAATGACATGGACCTAAGTTTTATTTTGCAGTACTGCTTAAAATATTCATCTTGGTAAGGTATATGTGAATCAGTAAAGGCCACTTCAAATTACTTTGTTGTTTCACAATGCTTTCTAAAATCTGTATTATCAACCAATACAAATGCTGCTTGTTTTGTGGAGGAGAAAGCATTACTGATTTATTTGTTTACATTTATATTCTGTACTAAGAAAGTTCCTGTAACTGTGCCCCTATAGAGCGCATGTCCTTTTAAGAGTCAAATGTCTTGCTTTTAACTATGTAGATTAGCAATGCTACCCTTGGGATCAGCAGCAGGAGGATGAGTAAAAGGGAAGGGAAGTATTTCTACACCAGCTATGGAAGAAACATGGGAATTCATGTGATCACAGTGTTAGTAAAGCCACTGAAACCATATATGCCTGTGTTTATTAACAACCCCGGGAGAACTTATAAATAATACACCCCTGCCTTGTGTGCCACCCACCTTTCTTTATTGCAGTTTTGACAACCTATTTTTCATATCTGTGCCATTGAGGAATTATTTTTCCCTAGCATTTCTATATCCAGACAAACATAGACAGTGTTAAAATGTGTACAAATGACTAGTCACACCACAGATATATATATATATACAGGTATTGGACCCCTTATTCAGAAACCAATCTCTGAATTATGGAAATCTCTCCTATAGACTCCATTTAATTAATATAATTCAAAATTGTAAAAAATTATTTATTTTCTTTGTGTAAAAATGAATAATAAAATTGTACCTTGAACTTAATCCGAACTGTTGCATAAGTCTATATTTGCTGCAAAACAATCCTATTGGGTGTATTTAAAGGGGTTGTCCACTTTCAAACAACTAGTTGTTTTCAGATAGATCACCATAAATAACGACTTTTTCCAATTACTGTCTATTTTCCATTTGTAACCGTTTTTCTAATATTGAAGTATAAAGTGTCATTTTTCACCTTCTAAAGCAGCTCTGAGGGGGAGGTCGCCGACCCCCCAACTGTTCTAAACTGATACATTTAATGGATACATTTCTTATCTTTGTCCCTGCTGAGCAGAATCTCTGGGTTTCTTTACAGGCAGCTGTTAGAATTTATACAATAGTTGCTAATACTCCAGAGATGTTGCTGTGAAATGTATCAATTAAATGTTGCAAAATTGTATCAGTTTAGAGTCTCTGAGCCTGAATTACTGAGCTGCCAGACTCAAACACCAGAGACACCAACATTCAACTTTAAACTTAGATTTTGGAAAAACAGTAAAAGATAAATAATGGAAAGTAATTGAAAAAAGTATTTATTTATGGAGAACAATCTGAAAACCACTGAACAGAAAAAAGTGTTTGGAAGGTATGAAAAACTAAATTATGGAAAAACTCATTGAGAAAACCTTAGATCCCAAGCATTTTGCAAAACAGGTCCCATATCTGTAAATGAATGCTCATGTGCATGTAATAAAAAAAAAAAGAATTTTATGGCACTAATAGCGAAAACGAGGCATGTCTATTATTTAATATTTGCATTATAAATTTGCATTTGTCAGCCATACTATGATTGTAACGCACAGACTTCTTTCTTACCTCTAACATCAACTGAGTGAATTCCTCATTGCTAAGAAAAGAAGGTTTCCAGTCTTGTCGAATCTCACAGGCTTCAGTCTGTGCTGTGATTTCTGAAAAAAAAATAGTTGATTAGGGATGAGCGAAATGTTTTGCCTTGTTTCACTGGGAAACAGTATATCTATATGTATATAGATGGATAGAAATATGGAGGAACACACCCTAAACTTGTTAAGAAACTTGCCTGGGTAAAAGTATGGTGAATAAAGTAACATAGTCCCACACTCAACAGGAATACTTGTGAAAAAATCTGATGTTTCAAATACCAACTGTGCTCTTTCTCAACGATAACAAAAAAAGAGTGTTATCCTTGAGAAAGTGCACAGTTGGTGTCAAAACATTGGATTTTTTTTCACAAGTATTCCTGTTGAAGGTTGTTACACTATATATATATATATATAGTGCAGAGGACCTTTTGTATTTGTCTATATATATATATATATATATATCCCATGATCAACTTGTCTAGGTGCAAATGAAGCAAAACTAAATACAAATTAATATTCGGTAAATATGAATACAGTACTCTACAAGTCAGAATCAAAGACAATAGAACATTGGACCAGTAATTTTATACTAGAAACATTTTTTGCTTTGATTCTATATATATATACATACACACACAAATGGTTCTTAGTGATGTCATTATTTATAAACTGAGCTTAGTGATGTCATTTTTATCACATGACTCTAAAACTTGTGTATTATAATAAAGTACCCTTTGTTGGAAAATGTGAGGTTTTTGACTATACTTTTACTATATTTTACAATAGGAGGTACTTTACTCACTGTATATACATGTTTTAATAATGCCGCTATTGATAGGTCAGCCCAACATACCTTTCTGCTTCTGTAAGAAATCAATTGTCTTTTGCAATATTCTGGACTTGTCCATCTTAAGAGGCTGCCCATGGCCCTGCAGCATCGTGCAGAGTTCTTTGATGAGGACATTAAAGCGTTCTCTTCTCTTCTTCTCAGACTTGTTGCGTGATGCCCTAAAAAAATATTTAGAAAATGACAATGGCAGTGCTTAGCAAAGTCAAACTTCTACTCCCTGCAAAGGACACAGTGCAACAAAAAGATACGGTGATCTAATAAATTATAAGCAAATAGTCTATAAGGTTTTCTAATAGATACATTATACAGCAAATATTTTTAAAAAAATGAAATATACATTTCTCTGCCAGGAAACACTTCTTTGTGTTTGCTTCCTGTTGGCCTACAACTACGATTCAAAGTATGAGGCCCTGGCAGCTGGATACACATTTTTTATTCATAATTCATAGTGCTGCTTTTTTTGATGGTATTTTTCAATCAAAAATAGATTTCTCGGGTTAAAAAACTCCAAAAAACTGAGTTTTTGAGACTCATTATACCCCGAAGCTGGAATCCAAAAATACACCATCTAAAACCTGTCAAGGTCATGTAGGAGTCAATGGCAGAGGTCCCTTAAACCATTTGAAAATGTTACTAGCCTTCATGATGATTTATTTTGGAGGGTTTTAAACGGAATACTCGATCAATAAAAGTATTCAAGTTTTTCACAGCGACTGCGTGATTTGAGTTTTAAATATTCAAGTTTTTTCTTAAATTAGAAACCAGTCAAGTTGTGAGATCATTCAAGGGAGAAAAAAAGCTCTAAAGTTTGACCTTAAAGGGGTGGTTCACCTTTACGGTAACTTTTATTATGTTAAAGAATGGCCAATTCTAAGCAACTTTTCAATTGGTTTTCATTATTTATTTTTTATAGTTTTAAAGTTATTTGTCTTTTCTTCTGATTCTTTACAACTTTCAAATGGGCGTCACCGTCCCCTTCTAAAAAAAACAAATGCTCTGTACGGCTACAAATGTATTGTTATTGCTACTTTTTATTGCTGATCCTTCTATTCAGACTCTCTCCTATTCACATTCCAGTCTCTTATTCAAATCAAAGCATGGTTGCTAGGGTAATTTGGGCCCTAGTTACAAGACTGCTTAAAATGCAAATTGAAGAGCTGCTGAATAAAAAGCTAAATAACTCAAAAGCCTTAAATAATAAAAAATGAAAACAAATTGCAAATTGTCTCAGAATGTCGCACTCTACATCATACTAAACATTATCTCAAAGGTGAACAACCCCTTTAAATTTGGCCCATAAAGTTTACATTAAGATAGAAGTTTAAACATGAATGAGACTGTGTCCCACAATGAAATTCTTTCTTCTTAACAGATCAAGCTCCACTACTATAATTAGCGCTAGCTATTATTAACCTGTTTATCTGCTTAGTCTTCTTAAAGTAGTTCACTGTGATACTAGGTTGATCTGCTGCTTTCCTGCAAAATGGAATTAACCTCAATAAAAGAGAACGATTGTGCAAGGTTTGTTGTCAATATTGGATGGTGTTGGACACTGACAACATTCGAGGGATAAAACAAAAAATAAAACAAGTGCGTTGAAAAGCAGTACTTTTGATGACTGTGTTTTTGTTTTATATCCATTAAATTCTAATAACTGAAAGTAGAAAGTCATAAGGGATAATGCATTCCTTTTGCAGTATACATATTTAAAACAAAATTCAAAATGATGGAAGTTTGATGTCATAACTGTTTGATTAAAATATAACATACACACACATAATTTAAAAATGAAAATGAAATGTGAGATTTTATTACATTTCTATTTTGCCGTGCTACAGTTTAGAAGTTCATTAGATGCCTGGGTACTAGGGTCCCAGTTAACCAGTTTGGAAATCTGAATCATTTTGGGTTGGTCTCTATTGAAAGTTAACATAAAAAGTAACAATAAAATGTAGCCTAGCAGACAATATATCTTGTCCACTATACTGCATGCACTCAGTGAGGCGGGTCCATCATAGATATGTCCCAATAAGTGCAATGGTACTATTTTTACCATTCAAACTGTGTCTACGATGACAGAATAGCATTAGTGATTGGCTAATAAATTCGGCAGTTTCACCACTAGTGAATAAATTCGAAACTGTGACAAAAATTTGTTGGCAAACAATCCCGTGCTACAAAAAAATTGTCACACGTCAGAATAGTTGTGCACATAAAATTGTTGCGTGCCAAAAATATTTGGACGCCCATTGACTGTAATGCATTTGAACAAAATAGTTGTGCATATAAAAATTTCGCTCGTCAGAATAATTGACAAATTATTATTATTTTCAACATTTCCCAAATTTTACGCCCATAGCCAATAGCAATATAGCCCATATCCAACACAGCCCATAGCCAATAGCATTTCTACCCAGCACAGACATGTAGAGGGAATAATAACCTCTTTGTTCTCTCTTTCTCATCTTCATCCATCAGCTCGTTTATTCAACACAGGATTCTGAAAGAGAAATTAAACTATTTGTAAAGTTAATGTGATAAAATAGAGTTTAGCAGTAAAATCAAAAATCCATATAAATTTGCAGCTAATGCTTCAAAAATATAGGTTTCACTGTGGCTTTGTTTGTTGACCGTGGACTCATTTTTTGCATATTAGAATATTTTATGACTAATTTTATGGTAGCAAAAGCATCAGTATTTATGACATAAAGTGCATGGTTACATGGTCATGAATCTCTTTTGTGACCTCTAATAGCCTTATATTTTACAGTAGCTATTGTATATAACAGATAAAACATATGGGAGAATGTTATAAAAGTCGGTAACATAAAAACTATTTGAGATGTGAAAAGTTATGCCTCTGCGCAAACAAATTTTGCTTTGTGCGAATTTAATATAGCTTTAACATAGCGAACCCGGAAACTGTTTAGCGACCACTTTTGACAGTGGAAAGAATGTTTGCGAATTTTATAGCTTGCGCCAATGTGCAGCCATTGTAATAAAACTTCTTACTGAAAAAGTTATGGTTGCTCCAAAAGATTACGACACCTTCAACCACTTCTTAAGAGTGTGCAATTAAAATTCGCAATGCAATAAAAGTTTAAAGAACAACATTACATTGTGACGTGCATTTTTATTCGTTAGTGCAAATTGTTTTTCTCTTTGCAACTTTACATTATGTCCATAAGGTTTTGCTAAGCCTCTCTACAGAGTGATAAAGGCTGGATTCCATGAAAGCCAGTAAACCTTTTATTATGTATAATTTGAAGGCCGGATTTACATAGCGGGCCCCCCCTAGGCCCAATACCGTTCATCGCCCCCCCCAATACTCTGCCCATTATACGCATATTTTCATCATCAGGTACAGGAGCAATGGGGATTGGCGCATGGGAAATTTAAAAAACGAAATTCTACTTACACATCAGGGTCCTTTTTGTGGCCAATGGACTGATCTCTTCTTCACCTGGACTATATCTGTGTGAAAGAGAAACTTAAGAATTAAATGTTTAACAACTGCCTCTTACCAGCTAATCACTTTATACTTAGTGCTCCCCATTGCTGACTCCACTGGGTATATTTTTAAAAGGTTTAGAAGACAATTCACTATAAATTCTTATACCTCTGAACTGTGAATTCTAGGTGAATTCAAGGTGAATAATTTTTCCATTCATAAATATTAGGCATTCACCAAATCCACTATCCTGGGATTCGGCCAAATCCGGAATCCATGGAAGAATTTGGAGTATCCTGAACTGAATCCAAAAACGTAATTTGTATATGCATAATAGGGCTAGAAATGGACAAAGAATCGCACATGCAGCACAAGTAAAAAATTTAAATTTTTTAATATTCAGATTCAGTTTGGCCACTTGGATACGGCTGAAACCTGCTGAAAAAAGACCAAATTCTTGATTTGGTGCATCCCTAATAAATATATGAATATTGTGCTTTAGATTCTTGATCATTTTTAACAGCATATATGTTAGGATTAAAACAGAAGACAGACACCCATACAATGAATATGATAGTGTCATTATTAATGGGGAACTCCACAAAAACATAACTTAAGCTTTTTGAAAAGTAAACATAATTTCAAGCAACTTTGCAATATACATCAATTAAAAAAATATGCAGACTTTTCATGATTTTTTATGGTTTGGAACATTTCCCTAAACCTAGCCCCCTTCTGATCTGTCTGACTACTTTGCTAAGCTGGCTGACTATTATTACTTTGTATCAGCAGCAATCTGTCCTTAGCCTGCATCCTCCAAGCCCCACAATTCCCTGCACATGTAAATTCAATAAGGAACGGAACATCACAGTGCAATGCATTGTGGGTTATATAGTTCCTGCATACTGTCTGAAAGCTGTGGAGAAGTTGTTACAATTTGTAAAATCAGTGTTTTAGTCCTTCCTTCCCTGCCAGGATTTCAAATGATGCTGAAAGAATAACAGGTGGATTTCAGCATAGAAAGTGGCATTTATTTATACTTTTTGAAGTAACAGGCAACTGTGATGGGCATATTTTGGTTTGGAAGCTGGAGTTCCCCTTTAAATTGTATTTTGTAAAGCTGGACAGAAAAACAAAATTCCCTGTGTACAACGGAAGTACTGTGTATATAGTATGTGACACTATGGTCCATTACTACAACCTGATTTAAAGTTCACAAAAGATGTAAATATATAAAATTAAATTCTTTGTTTCATTTCTAGAGTTTTTTTTTTAAAGAACAGTGATTACTGAAACCATCATTTTCAGATTTTACCAAATATCCAATTCTCAACAAAAGATTCTGCAGAATACTAGATGAAATCCAAACCCTAATACATAAATTTACATTTAAGACTAATAAAAATTGCATCATCTGTAAACAAAAAATTGTCACATTCAGTTTTCCTTTAAGTTTGGCTTTTAGGGTGTTTATATGGTTTAGCGGAGATGTTCATCTCCAAATCATTTAAAAAGTGCTGCAGCAGCATCCTAAACTGAATCATTGGGGCAAATACACTAAAGCGCGAAGCGTCTAATACTAGTGCCAATTCACCAGCGTGACATCATTTTTCAACTTCGCCAATTTATGAACAGTGTCCTGGGCGAAAATTTGCTAGAGTAGTAGAAAGACTAGCGCAACATTGCACCCTTAAACCAGGCGAAGTTGCGCACTGATGAAGGGATGTAATTATGCTAATTTACTAAGATGACCATTTTACTGAACGTTACCTCTTGTGCTAGACTTTACTTTGCCAGGTCAGACCTGGCGAAGTTCAATACAATAGATAGGAGTTTGAAGAAAAAACTTGAAATTATTAGTCCCAAAAATACGCTGGCGTCTTTCAGGTTGATAGTCTGAAAAATAACTTAATTTTTTGGGAGGTTACCCTCCTTCCCCCCTACATTTCCTAACATATGGTAACTCAGCTATACAGGGGGGAACATGTTTAGGGCAATAGAACACCTTTATTTGAGTTATTAAAGGTTTCCTGGGCTTGGGTAATGTAGTGTAGTGGCTGCAGCATATATGTCTATTACATTTGAACTTTGTAGCGTATGCAAATTAGGCATCACTAGCGTAAATGCGCTTTGCCTGACGCAACTTCGCTAATGTTTGCCTCCCTGAGCGCAACTTTGCATTTTAGTGAATTTGCATAGCGCTGGCAAAATTAAGCCTGGCGAAGTGCGTTAGTGAATTTGCCCCATTGTTTCAACACATCCTTACTATTGGCAGACTAAAGCTACATGCTGGAGAATGTAGAATCTCAAAAGAGTTGAGTGATGCAGTAGTGAGGAAAAGCTAATTGCAAAATGCCCAAACTTCCCAGTATCTTAAGTTTTTCTGTGGAACAATCCTTGTAGGGATTAGGAATGCAATTAATCCATAATTTTTGAGATTTGGCTGAGTTCACAAAAAATTGGGCCACTTCCAAACCCTGCATTGAATAAACAAATGTTAAAAAAATAAAGAATTTGCCTCGGTCAACAAAAATGCTTAAAAGTTTAAAAGTCATATGACAGGGTTCAGATTCAGATTGGTTGAACACCATGGGGCCCATTTATTGAACTTCAGTATTTTATGGTCAAGTTTTTAGGGGGAAAGCTTTAATTTGTAGAGTGAGAATAAAAACTACAAAGCTGCTAAAAATCAGAATCCACAAATACTCCATCTTAAACCTGACAAGGTAATGTAGAATTAAATGGCAGATGTCCCTGGCGTTGTCTCTGGACATCTTGATCTGCGCTGGATAATGTGAAAAAGTTGGGGGTTTTGTCCAATAATCTGAAAAAGTCAAGGTTTTGCAGCAAAAATGTTATAATATTGCGTTTTTAGAGTGTCAATCGTACCGTACAAATTAAAGTTAGATTTTGTCTTAATGTTTTGTCTCTCTGATTTTTTCAAGAAAAATTATTTAGAAATGAGTTCAATCAGCCACTAAGTGGGATAGCTCATTTAAGGGATAGATAATATAGTGGGATAGATAATATAAGGTGAAAGGTTTATTACTGGTCTAGTCACTTATAGCAAGCAATCAGCAGGAAAGGTTTACTACTTGCCTGGTTAACATCACATATCTTGTTGGTTGCTAGGGGTTACTGCAAGATTTGAGGCTTTCCCACATATGGATTCAGCCTAAGCAGCTGCCATCCTGTATCAGAGCAATCTTTCATGAGCAATAAGGAGAAAACTAGAGTGTGCCTTACATAATTTCATTTTTATTTTTTTAAGTAAAATATATATTTTTTATATGCAGTGTAAATTACCCTTAAACAAAGAAACCTCTCTTTCTTTCTTTCTGCATATCTACAATAAGTTTACAATTTATTGGAGCGGCTATACTGCCACTGTTCTGTTGACACCTATGAAGAGACCTTCAAGCAATGAAGTCTCCTCTCTTATACTGGATAGAGACGTGACAATATTCATATTCTGTATGAATGATTCTGCATATTTTATTATCTTGGGAAAACTTAAGAGAAAGTACTCCCAACCATTGTTTTATGGCAATTCCTTTACTCAAAGTACATGTAATGGGACTGAAGCACTTGAGTTAAGAAGCAACACTGCAATAAGGTTCAGTGTTCAAAGGGCATTTCTAGAACTTCAAAGTTTTCTGTCTGTACCCACAGAGTAACTATATCATGGTTTATCAATTAAATACATTTTAGCTGCATGGCAGTTAGTTTATGAAGTCTATTAAGCTAGTGATATACTAATCTGTCCATTGATTGTATCTACTTTAACTTTCATCTCTGTCTAGTACCTGTTGAAAGCCAATACAATATACTGGTCCTATCAAGAGTAAACATTATAAATCCATTCAGCCTATTTGAATGGATGTGTCATAATGTTTGCAATATTTAACTAGTATAAGAAGGAATATATGCATACTCCTTAAAAATCTTCACAAATCTGGGCCCATTTATGAGTTCAGCTGTTTGCACTCTGAGCAAAATTATTTATTGAGCATCCACCCAACACCCCTCTTGTCATACAGGGAACCCTAGAACCCTAGACCCTAGGGCCGACATCAGGGGGGCACAGCAGGTGCAGCTGTACCGGACCCGGCGGTTTTTGAAGCATGAAGGGTGGCCCAGAGGTGCTATACTTCCTGGATTTTCCGGGCCCCCCTTAAGTTGTGAAGAATCAGAAACCGCAGAAAGCAGCCACCAACGATTAGATCCGAAAGCCGCAAAAGGACCTGAAGCTGACGAAAGGACCCAAAGCCAATGAAAAGAACCAAAGCCACCGGAAGGTCCAGAAGCCGCTGGAAAGACCC
>CM044445.1:40654768-40673094 GCA_024363595.1 Xenopus borealis | reverse complement strand
ATTTGACGATTCAGCTCTATACGTGTGTTGAAACGAATGATCTTTCTTGGAAAGATCTTTTTCGAGAAAGATCGTAACTGTTACGTCTATAGAATTCAGTGCATGTTTATTACTGAGTGTACTTTATAGTGATGGAATAGTTTGCTTTCTGCTTCATATTATGCATCCATTTTATAATGGCAGCCTATTCTAGCAGGAAGAAAATCTATACTTTTAATTTCACTGGAAAGGGCACACTAGCAACAGTATACAGTTACAGTAATTACAATCAGTCAGTTGTCAGTACTAGTAAAGTCTAATAAAAATGAGGTTGGAATAATACGGTTCTGTATATGGAATGGTATCATTATAGTATCTACCCACAGACATTTGAATATAATCTAAATATGCATAAAGATATGCATAGACAAACAAACTCCAATGTAGAAATCAACCTACATGTTTGGAAAAAGAAAACAAAGTGACCTAATAAAAAGCAGACACTTATAAAGCTTATATGAAGGAACTGAGCCACAGAGGAGCAAATTTACAATTTTTACAAAAATGGTTTATCTTGGTCATTAAACCACCAGTGAGTCCTGGCAATGTTACTATTGGTGCTGCCACTATTTTATGTAGAGTCTAGAGTAAAAATATACACTTTAAACAACATTTGTAATTTTATGGTTTTTGTGTACTTATTCTTTGCTGTTTTCTTAAAGGACAAGGAAAGTCTAAAATATTATATGTAAGATTTATTTTAACAAAAAACAATGCCACATTAAAGAAATAATGAATTTGTTAATCTGTAAAATGAGAGTTACAAAGGTTTGAAGTTGAGAAAACCTTGTGTGCCAGCAAAAATCACAGTGTTCCATTCATTTTAACGAGCAAGACGCTCACTCAAAAGTTTCAAGATGGGAAGCTCATACGGACAACTTTGAAGGCCAACATTAGTTTCCATATATAAACTGCAGCAATTCCAGCCATATACAAAAGGCACTGTACTCCTGATAGAACTTGTAAGGCATGTAAGATTCCATAATTACCTACTACACTGATTAGTCATACTAGGAGACTACCCACATCAGAATTTCCCATTGTGCCACCTTACCCTCCAGCAGTGGCACATTCATTTTTGGCTCTGAACCTTATCCAAAGTCTGATTTAATTCCTCAGCTACATACATACCCATATTATGAGCAAAACTTCTGTGTAGGTTCTGTAATGCTTATAATTTAGCTAATTAAACAGTACCAAAATGTACAGAATTTCTTTAAGGTCAACTGCCATTACAATGTTGACATTATATGATTGCTGGTGGTTTTAAAAATTACACTGAAAGCTTTTCAATATCACTTACTAGAAATCGTAACAAGCAGAGAGAGGAAGATTGCATAATATTAAACATAAACTTCAATCCTACACCCTTGTACTTTATCACCAATATGCGTGCACTTAAACAGCTCAAGGCCATACACTCTTCACACATCGACTTACTTTGATGGATGGCACTAAAGGCCTCTTGGATCTCTACCTATTTTCCTATTTTAGATTGTATTTGTTTTGTCTAAAGCAACAAAGAAACCAGCACACAAGCTGCATTAAGACTTGAAATATTCACATGCTTCTTTTCTATCTTTGCTTCTTTCTTCTATTCTTATTTTGCAGCCTCTCTAATATAATGGCTCTCCACAATCAATACTAGGCTACCTAAAACGCAACATATATATCTCCCACTCTTTAGTCATCCTCCTCTCACTTGAAATATAGGTGGCACCGATCAAGATGCAATTTAAGGTCAATAGTAAGCAGCGTTTACTGTGCAATAAAGTGATTTATTAGGGTTGTGGATTAAGGTATGCATATTGTCTTAGCACTAAATCTAGTTTGGCTTAAAAGTAGGATTTTACATCAAAATTTGAGAAAGTGCAGGTGAAAGGACCAACTGTTGTAGCATGCCAAATAAGTGAACTTGCACTTACAATCGTAGCAATGCAGGCACATCTAAATGTACTGTTTGGCACAATTGGGAAAAAAGTTAGAAGTGTGTGGCAGTTTGGGTTTAATCACCCAATGAATCTTCAGAACAAATTCAGACTAAGATGTAAAACATGTCAATTATATTAATTACCTTTATATTTAACTCATTCAACTCATCCCACATTTCTTGTTGCACTTCCAACAGCGTTCAGCTTTAAAATGTGGACAGGCATTAAATCTTAACTCTAATATCACATTCATACCTTCTAAGTCATGCATTCAGTCTTGTGTTTTAACATGGTCATGAAACTCCTTGGTAACCCATAATATCATTATATTTTACAAGACGGGGTACTTTATTCACTATATATTTAACTAATCAAGTCATTGTGATTCTACTCCCCTTACATTTTAGCCAGTTATTCCAATAAAAAAATTCCTGTCCAGACAAACACCGCCATTATCATTCCCACCCCCTGCGCACCACTCCCTTAACAGAAGACAACAGATTCCTTAAATTTGTTTTCCTTTACCGCCCTACTTATTATTCCTTCCCGTGTAAGTCAGGTTTCCTTATTGCTCAATGCCTTATTCCTGTTTCTCCAGTACTTGTGCCAAACCACAGACACTTATTGAATTCTATGGGGTAAATTCCAAGAGGAAAGAAATTCATATAACATGTAAAAGCAGGAGAGCATGCAAATACTGTGTAGAAGCTGCACATTGCCATGGGTGATGTTATACTTGTTACCAGAGCTGTCTTTAGTGGATTCATAAAGGCCGGGGTGACTGTCCATGGCCCCACATGTCATATGGTGAACAGAGCAGAAGCTGAATACCCTGCCAACTGTTCAAGTGAGTGGCTAATAAAGCTGGCCATACGCTATAACTGGAAGCATATCAAGGGAAGATCCTCTCGTTTGGCGATGTCGCGGATCTTTCCCTGATATGCCTACCAATGGCAGGGCTATATTGGGTTAATCAGAACTTTCGGATTACAGTGAGGAGCAATGGGCTCCGATGAGTCAATCACCACAAAAGAGAAACCCTCTCAATCAATATTGTAGCCAGATATCAATCGGGAAGACCCGTTGGAAGCCCCCATACACGGGTAGATAAATTGCTGAATTAGTATAAAGAACTGACATTGGCAGCTTTAATATGCCCGTATGTGGCCACCATAAGTTAGAGAAAAAAAAATCAGTTGGACTCTGACTATGCTGGTATGGGCTGATTTCTGTCTGACAGCTTGAGACACGGAGTGCTGAAAGGTGTACAGTACAACAAATCTCATGAAGCAAAGCCATTTATCTCTGCTAAAGAATGCAGCTAATAAGCCTTGTACCTTGTTATATAATTTTATATAATTTGGGGCATGCATTTTTAGACAAAAACAATGCTGTTTCAACCAAAAAATACAGGTTGGGGGTGATGATGTGGTAATCAGCGACTGGATGATCGACATGCCATTAAATTCAAAGTCCTGCTGGATTCCTCCTTTGGACTCCCCTTTCAAAAACCAAGGTGTTCGGACAGGTCTATTTGTTATGCAACAGCAGAATTTTAACAGGAGAACAAGGTGGAGTTGCCAGCTCTGGAGACGTCTACCATGTTGTGGCCTACTACCCTTTCTGAAACATGATACAGGTGACTCTGCTGATGCAAGATCTCAGCTGTCCCTTGTTGCCCTAGAATAATCTTTGTGTGTGTGTGTATGTGTGTGTGTGTGTGTGTGTGTGTGCATATTAAAAAAAAATTCTGTCAAGTCTGTAAAATATGTGCAGGCAGTAGGCAATAGGTTCCTATATGTAGAATGCATGTAAAATTGTATGTATGTATGTCTCTATAGGATTGTGCCTTTAAAATGAAATGGAAATTCCCTCCAAAACTCTAAAACCGTGCTAGGGCACACCCAGTACTCATTTATAACACAGATGTAAGAGCATCTACAGGGTGTTTCGGTATAATTTTAACCACAGCTATTTTTTTTCTAAATCAAGCGCCATGTATCATTTATAATTACCTGCATGATGAGGGTGATTTTTTTGAAATGCAATATATCCCCTTTAATTTTACCTCCAAATAAAGGCATGATCCTTCATATAGATTAGTAGCATGTAAGTAATACATAAATTTAAATATGCTGAAAATAAAACATATTAAGCAGAAGCCTTGCTTTCACCGTTGCAAAGCTGCTCACGTTTGAGCAATAGCAAAAATGATGGCACAATACCTTAAGTTGACTAAAAAACATTTAATTATTGAATAAACTGGATTCATGCAGCTTAGATACCTTCAAGTACAAAGTTTTTACCAGTACAGAGAAAACTGAAATTTTTTTTTAATAATCTGCAAGTGGAATCTATGGGAGACAGCCCATGGGATGGAATAAGGGATCCCATACCTGTATATTTAGGGGGGAGTGGCCAGTAATGAGTAGTGGGTAGCAGTGCTGGAACTGTTCATGTTGAATTTGAAAAGGACTTTTATTATACAGATTTTTGTGTCTGGGTGACGGGTCCACTTTAAAACTCCCATACGTAATACTGCATTGTTTTGCTTACATTCAGAACTCAAAATGCCCTGGTCTTGGTTCAAATGTCCCAGCTTTTGATCAGAAATGTGTAAAAACAAGGCTTAATTACAAAATTTTTACTTTTTTCCCCAAAGTAGGTGACAATATTCTCAGATGGGGGTTGCACTGTATAAATATGAGGAAACTGAAGGAATGAAATTGTGTGCTAAGGAAAGTTGTTGTGTGCACATATCCACTGTTGCTTAGACAACTTTACTGAAGTATATAATTAAAATTCGAATTTCGAAGTAATTTTTGGCTACTTCGACCATCGAACAGGCCAATATTCAATTATATCGAATTTTAAAATTTTTAAATTCGACCCTTCAAAAATTTTGGGCAAAATGGAACAATGCATTTGAAAGATTCAAAATGTTTTATTCGATCGAAAACAGGCCTATTCAATCCAAAGTAACAGTCCAAATTTTTTTAAATTTTTAAATTCGACCCTTCGAAAATTTTGGGCAAAATGAAACAATGCATTTGAAAGATTCAAAATGTTTTATTCGATCGAAAACAGGCCTATTCAATCCAAACAGTTCCAAATTTGATGGTCGAATTGAAAATGGACCTTTTTCTATCAAAAAGGTTCATTTTTGATCGAATAAAAATCGTTCGGATGCATTGTTCCTTTCCAACGAATAAAATGATTTTGGGCAAAATCCTTTGATTTTCAAAAAATACCAAAAACACTTTTATAGGTTCCCCATAGGCTAAAATAGCAATTCAGCAGGTTTAAGGAGGCAAAGAGACAGTACTTTGATTTTCAAATGGTGGAATTTTACATTTCGATTTGAATTTTTTTCAATTTAAAACAAATTTAGGCCTATTTGTTAGTCGAAGTAGCCAAAAATTACTTCGAAATTAGAAAATTTTGTCATTCAAATTTTCACTTTGACCCTTAGTAAATCTGCCCCTAACTATCACCTTCCATGTATGAACAAGGCCTACCAAACTCATTGCATTTAATTGAAACAAAACCTCCTTAACCCTTTCTAACCACTACTACCCACTTTCATACTCTCATACTTTCTGGGCAAACTCAGAGCAGAGGGAGTAGCACATATGTAGCAGCAGACTTTGCAGCCCCCGTGTTTGGCTGTGACACATTTGGTGCACAGGATCTCAGGTGGTGATTGCTGAGCATGTACATATGTTAAGTAAGAACCAGGTGGAGCACTGTTAGAGACAGGTTGAAGTATGGGTTTTGTTCCCCTTTAAACATAACCCATATCCTGTTAAATTATCCATAGACAAAGGAGTCCCCAAACTGTCCCCAAATCATTCTCCGTATAAATTCAGTAGTGTAGTTAGTCTTCCTCTGCTGTTGTCTCACAAACTGGGCACATTTCTATAGGAAATATCTACATAATTGTAAACCTGCAGGTTTAAAAAAACGAAGACTGAAAAGAAGACACCAAAAAAGTGTCAGATTTACCAAAAATCCACATTTTATTCCTTTTCTTGGTGCAGCCTAGATAAATTAAATGCCACTATTAGTCCAGGGCTGTATCACAGTAGATCAACACTAATACATAGCAGTACTCTAAGACAAGATACTTAGGGGCAGATTTACTATTTGTCGAATTTGAGGGTGAATTGTGGTTGAATTTAAAACCTTCAATATCGAATTTGAAGGTTTTTACCGCAAATTCGATTGATTGACCAAATAATTAAATCATTCAAATCGAACGATTCAAACGATTTTAACCATTCGATCTTTTTTTTTTTATTCGATATAAAAAACTTAAATAAACCCTTTGGGAGCTTCTCATTGGCTTTAACAGCAATTCGGTAGCTTTAATCTGGCGAACTAGGCAGTCAAATTAAAATTTAAAGGGAAAGTAATTCGCCAGACGAATATTTGAATAGAATTTTATTCAAATTATTCGCATCATTCGATTTGATCGAATTTTCAAAATTCAATGGTTGAAGTGGCCTTCAAAAATATCTGAAAATTCAAATCCGAATCTTTGTGAAAATTCGATCGAATTTCGAATCATTTAGTAAATCTGATCCTATTTTTGATGCTGTGATATCCTGGCACATACACTTCAGACTGTCACTGTGAGTTACTTGCCATGTTTTTTTTTTTTTTTTTTTTTTTTTTTTTACTAATTCAGCTTTTTTACATTCCAAGAAAAAATAAAGAATGGGTTTAAAAGATGTATTATATTGGATACCTTTGGCCTTCATGAACAATGAAGTAGATCTGATTTTACTGGCTGAGAAATGCATCTGAGCAACACTGAATTTCACTTTCTCCCATTTCTTGGTTACATTCTCTAGTTGTAAGAACTTGTTTTGAAATCCAGTAAAAAGCGCCCAACAAAAATGCCACCATAGTGCCGCTTTATTGCCACATGGATATCTTTGGTTCAGTTTGTACATGTGACCACATCCTAAGCTGTAAGCTGCAGCTGTTTTAATATAAATTCCAACAACCTGGCTAAAGATGACGGGAGCTGTGTTTTAGCAATAGTGATGGGCGAATTTATTCGCCAGGGCCGAATTCGCGGCGAATTCCCGCGATTCGCCGCTGGCGAATAAATTCGCGAATCACCAGCGAAATTTCGCTTGGCGAAAATTCGGCGAAAAAACGCGCAACGTTTTTTGACGCGACGCGGCGAAAACGACGCGATTTGACGCGACTTGACGCGACGCAATTTGACGCGACGCGCGTCAAAAGCGTCCCGCGACTCGTTTCGCGAATTTTTCGGCGAAGCGAATCTCGGGAGATTCGCCCATCACTATTTAGCAAGAGTTTACACACTATACAATCTATAGTCTCATAAAATGAGACATTGATCATATCCATATAAAAGCTCTAAATGCAACCAATGAAAGAGGGATAACTTCATTTATGCAGCAATAAAAAAACGAGAAAACGCCAACAATTTACACTGAAACAGAGACCATCCAAATTGCACTACATACTTCATGTGAGTTAAAAACAATGATTTCTTGCATTTATATAAGAAAAGTACAATGCGGTATTTTGGATTTTTTTCAAGGAGAAAGTAACAGTTTTAATAAAACAAAATATGTAGATACGATAACAAGGGGTCTGCTGTCTAGGTAGATTCTCTATTCCAGAGTTTCAAAGATCAGCTGTCTTGTTTGCAGCAAAAAATAGTCAGTGGCTCACCACTGGTCTAGTTTAGGCTTTAAAATCCTTTACAGCTTGCATCAGATGATCTTATTTAAATTGTTTTCTATATTTAGCTGAGTTGTTACCCAGTAGTTATCTAAGCAGCTAGCACGAGACTCTAAGGGTATATTGAAAAGAAGTGAAAGATGCGGTTTTATTCAGAGCAATCCACACGGCTAGGTTTTAAGGATATCCCTGCTTAAGCATCAGAAGATCAGTCAGTCAGTGGCTCAGACTATTTAACCTTCTGTTATCAATCTTCTCCCTACTTTCAACATACACCTAAAAATTTTTATGTTGCTCTAAAGAAAAACGTTTAGCCCAAAATCAACTGGAAAAAAAAAACCATGACAAC
Organism: Xenopus borealis; assembly: GCA_024363595.1. Classification (NCBI taxonomy): domain Eukaryota; kingdom Metazoa; phylum Chordata; class Amphibia; order Anura; family Pipidae; genus Xenopus; species Xenopus borealis. Next base: position 40,665,051 of record CM044445.1, on the reverse strand, counting down.
AATCTACTATGACTGTTATGGGTAGAGATTGAAATCGATGTAGAATATAGAGCATCAAACCTTGAACCCACCTAGCAAATCCCCTCCTTCCCTCATAATTTTTATGTCCCTAGGAAGAGTGGGTCTCCTAAACATAGAAAGATTTAATTAAAGGGGCAGTGTACCCCTTTGTACAACATGAGTTCAGTGAATAGGATACGTGCTTTTATACCTTTTCAATGTTTTTGTTGTTTCTTGAGCTTAACAGGACAAATAGGCTATTGAAGCTACTTCATGTTTGGTCTGTTTGTTGTGACTGCATTGTTGGCAGGAGTCCATTATGCAGGGGGTTATCTATACACTAAGGGGCAGATTTACTAAATTTGTGGGAATGATTCGAAATTTGCTCGAATTTTCAAAAAGATTCTAATTCAAATTTTCGAACATTTTTTGTGGCCACTTCGACCATCGAATTATGAAAATTCGATCAAATCAAATGATTCAAATAGATCGTATAAAAATCTATTCAAATATTCTGACAGTCGAAATACTTGCCCTTTAAATTTTTATTCAACTACCTAGTTTGCCAGATTAAACCTACCAAAATGGCTATTTTTTTTATTAGCACTCGCTAAAGAGGTCACTATTATAATTTCTGCAGAGTTGATGGGCTAACCAACTTGATGTATTGGCATTTGTTTAAATAACGTGTTTATTGTTTATGCTTATAAAAACTGAAATATTGTAGACTTTTTAAATTTAAAAGGTAAAAAAAAGTATGCTTTGTCATGGATATACAGATGCATAACTGTCTCTTTACATAAAACCTGTGGCAGAAAAACATTACATCTCATAAAGGTTTATTATCCCCACAAATAAACTGATTCAAAATGCTGTCAGAGCTATTTTACCAATCTAATGCATGAAGCATATATACATAAAATGGAAAAAATACAATTAGCCTGACCACTATAATTACAGGACAATTAAGAAGTTCCTTGCATCAACTACCATAAAGCAGAAACCTCATTTACAAGCTCATCTTTATGATAAGTATTTTGAAGACGGAAGACAATGCACTCTTCTAAATATAGAAGCATAGTGTTAAAATGCCATAAATGTCTGGGCTAGAATCATATTTTCGAATTAGCAAGGCGACAAAGGAAGTGAGCTATTTTGATGAGGTTTATTTTTTATTATTAAAGATGTCTGAGCGCATTGCTAATACCTACCAAATCTCCATATCCGTACGCACACACTAATGAACGAAAAACTTCCACGAAAAACCTCTCATTATCAATACATTTTGAGAGAGAAAAAAACACCTGTTGACTTGCATTTGAAGTGAGCAAAATTGCCTATTGACTTCAATCCGTTTGGCATGAGAAAAAAAAACTTTAGAACACACACCCAATTACTTTAATCCATTTAGCATGAGGAACTTGAGATATAACACCCATTTACTTCAGGGCATTTTTAAGGAAAGAAAATAAAGCAAATAAAACACCAGTCGACTTCAATGTGTTTTGCTAATTTTTCACTGTTTTGCAATTTGACGAAAAATGGACAGATTAGTTCACTACACAGAACCAATGAAAAGTTCAGTGAAGACTCAAATTAAAGGGGCTTAAATTAAGTTAACGTTTAGTATTATAGAATGGCCAATTCTAAGCAAGCAAGTCTTCATTAATTATTTTTTATAGTTTTTTTTTAATTATTTGCCTATTTCTGACTCTTTCCAGCTTTCAAATGGGGATCACTGACCCCATCTAGGAACAAATGCTCTGTAAGGCTACAAATGTATTGTTATTCCTACTTTATATTACTCATCTTTTTCTTCAGTTCCTTCCTATTCTTATTCAAGTCCCTTATTAAAATCAGTGCATTGCTAGGGTAAGTCGGAACCTAGCATCCAGACTGTTGAAATTGGAAAATGGAGAGCTGTTGAATAAAAAAATGAAATAACTCAAAAACTACAAACAATAAAAAATGAAAACCAATTGCAAATTATCTCAGAATATCACTCTCTACATCATACTTAATGTTAACTCAAAGGCGAACAGCCCCTTTAAGTTTATATGGGTTTGGATTCATGTAAAATAAAACATTTTACGGCCATGTTTATTAAGCATTCTTCTTCAGGAAAACTCATTACCTGCTAAGGTGGCAATACACTGGCAAATAAAGCTGCCGATATCGGTCGCTTAGACAGCTTTTCTGCCCATGTATGGCGACTTCCGTCGGATCCCCTTGGCGTCATCTTAATCCGATTGTTCGACCATATGACTGAACGCTCAGACTACCCCTGATATAGCCTTGTCGTTAGTGGTGTATCGGGGAAAGATCCAGCTTTAGACTCAACAGTCTAATGCAAAGAAAAAATGATAACTAAGTTATATATATATATTCACCATAAGTCGGCACTCTTCACTTGCAACAGCAAGGCTAGGTGCTTACTATAGTCCAACAGAAGATAGCACTCGTGGCACAAATTTTTCATAAAAAAGTCAACAACATTTTATTAAATTTCCATATCAACACGTTCTGTTCTCAAGAAACCGTCATCATATGCTTGACTGCATTATAACTAATTTAGATGCGTTTCGGTCCACTATGGACCGTCATCAGGATGTGATATTTTGTACTATTTTTAGTTTTGTGCCATGAAGGAGAGGTGAGTGTCAGTATCGAGCTTATAAATGTCAATATTTAATTTAGGAAATTTTTTGGGGCAAATTCACTAAAGAGTGCAACTTTGCCAGAGTCTGCTTCACAGCCATCGTAGCACTTCGGCAAAAATTCAATGGTAATTCACTAAAGTGCAAAGTTTCGTCCAGGGCGCCAAACGGTGGCAGAGTTGCGATAGAGTTACTTCATCAAACAAAGCCAATTTGTGCTAGTGTTGCCTAATTTGCATCCGGCGGGAAGTTAAAGTTCATTGGACGTATATGTTGCAGCAAATACATTACATAAGCCCTGGAAACCTTAATATTGCCCTACACATGTGCCCACTGTATAGTTTATGCTCCATATGTTAGCAAATGTAGGGGGGACGCTGGGTACCACAAAATAATTTTACGATCTTTTGCAGCTTATCATCCTGTAAATATGAAAAGACGCTAGCGGTTTTTTGGGACTTACAAAAATTTTCAACTATTTTTTGATGAACTCCTATCTACTCTATAGCACTTTGCCTGGTCTGAGGTGGCAAAGGCAACTCTGGCGCAAGAGGTAACATTCAGTAAAATCCGCATCTTAGTGAATTGGCGTTAGAGTGCAAAGCAACGCTAGCATACTTTTACTTTGCTAGAGAAGGGGGTTCTGCGCACGTTAGTAAATCAGCGAAGTAACAAAATTATGTCACGCTGGCGAATTTTCGCTAGCGTTAGTCACTTTGCCCTTTAGTGACTCTGACCCTTTAGTTCCCCTCAAAGCCAGGGGTGTCCAACCTGTGGCCGAGGGCCTCATGCAGTCCAGGATGGATATGAATGCAGCTTGAAACGCTTGGTTCCCGAGGAAACATCATGTTGCAAAGGATATAGGAGTAGGCAGGAGAGGGGGACCCTGCCCATTGCCCAGTTAGTAGTAATAATAAGTCTATTTAATATCCAGGGGTCCTATATTCCACTGTATAGCTCCATCTGGTTATCCAACTGGTATTGTAGTTCTTTTCTGTGCACTTTCTTTACTTTTACAAATCAAAAGTGTTTGTGTATTTCATGTGTGGCCCCAGACAATTTTTCTTTTGTGGCCCAGGGAAGCCAAAAGGTTGGACACCCCTGTTTTAAGCCATTTTATTTTCTTCTACGCCACAACAACTTTTGTTATGAAGTCTCAGATAATTATTAGTTCCCCATGTATTCAAAACAAGAATGATCGTGACACAATTTTTTTACTAGATGAAGGAATGGGAGCGGTGTGTTTCATTGGAGCGTGAGAGAGAAGTATAATTCTATTTGCAAGTGTCCATCTGTATGTAAGCAGCTTTGAAGTGGGTGGGTCTAGAACTACCTTAATATGTTCATCTTGTTCTGACTGCAAAAAATACATTGGACAATTGTCATAAAAGTTTTTTGAAATGCAACTTTCATGCATGAGCAAGCAATCATCCTATTTATTAGGTGAAAATACATTTTATTGATCTTCTGCAGAAAGGAAGATATTTTTCATTTGTTGAGGAATACACAACAAAGCATGGGTTACGCATTAGGTGATTGTTTTGTTTGACTATGAAAATACCTGTTGGTTTGTGTCCAGTTTATATAAATGTGTGGATGGCCAGATTGCAATTCTTCGGTACGTGGGCAAAAAAGCAACAAGAAAGGGCCTTTGCATGATTTCGAGCAGTCAGATCTGATGCACTGTTTCTCATAATGGATTCATGGGGACCAAAAACAGGAGTGAGGATTGTATGTTTAATGTAGTTCCATTGAAAACACATGGTGAGATGAATGCTTCATACACACACTCTCTGGAAGGAAATATTCTGTTTGATCCCTAGTTATTTCTGTCTAGTATTGTTACATTAAAAACACATTGTAAGATGACTGCCTGATATTGACTCTCTCCAGAAGGAAATATTATATATAATCCAAAATTATTAAACATCCTGTAACTACTTCCTTATCATCTAAATACAGCCAATACAACTAACATCAGATGTGAAGGCAATATCAAGCCTTTCCTCATAGATAAAGATTATATTGTTTATACCAAATTGTCTATATGAATAAAGAGAAATGGGACACATAACTAGATGCAAAAGATCAGAACTATATAAAATCAGGACTATAATTAAAATCAAAGAAGAACCACACAAAAAAATACAATCCAGTAAATGGAAAAAAAAGTTCCCATCCCCTAATTTGATGACAGTGAACCAACTTTTCACTCTCTATTAAGGTACAGGTATGGGAGTTTTTATCCAGAATGCTCGGGACCTGGGGTTTTCCAGATAATGGATCTTTCAGGAATTTGGATCTTCGTATCCTAAGTCTACTAGAAAATCATGTAAACATTTAATAAACCCAATAAGATGGGTTTCCATCAGATAAGGATTAATCATATCTTAGTTTGAATTAATTACAATGTACTGTTTTATAATTAGTGATGCACCGAATCCAGGATTTGGGATTTGGGCAGGATTCAGCCTTTTTCAGCAGGATTCGGCAGAATACTTGTGCATGTTGAACCGGATCGAAATTTTCATATGTAAATTAAGTGTGGGAAGGGAAATTGTGACTTTTTCCTTTCCAGCACATGCAATTTTCAGTATTGGGCCAAATCTTTCACAAACGATTCAAGGATTCGACCAAATCCCATAAAGTGGATTCGGTGCTTCCCTTATTATAATGGAGTCTTTGGGAGAAAGGTTTCCCGTAATTTGGAGAATTCTGTATAACAGGTTTCTGGATAATGGATCCCATATCTGATCTATATAGATATCTGATCTATAAAGATAATGCCGCTTTCCTTTAGTATCCCAGGAGGTAACTGCTATGTAGAGATTCAATTGTCGGGGCGGGTTACATTAAAAACGAAGTAGTTCAAAAGTAGCTTTAAAGCTCTCAGCTATTTTTAGCTTTATAGAAGAAGGCTGTTATTTGGCTTGATTGTAGTAAGCAGATCACACCTTAGGAAAGGCCTGTTACACCCTGCTGTGTCATCCCAAACCATGGGCAGCAACCTTCTATATCTAAACCATGCATCCCAAACTTATAAGTTCCTCTTTAATGACAGCCAGGAAGAAAACATGTGCTGTGCCAGACCATATTATATACAACTTTATTGTTTCATGGCATTAGTAGGTCAGTAAGGCATAAAAACAAGTTGCTCTCAGACTGGGAGGTTTAGATATGTAAAATTTAATAGTGCAAAGCAACAAAATTTACAGTAGTGCATTATCCGTGTCCTTTTCAGTAGGCTACACAATGTTCTTTACTCTTCTTTCCCACACCTTTATCTGTCAATGAGTAAAGACAGCGAGGCTAAGAGTAAAGGCCCAACTTGTCTACATAAATATTATGGTTGTTACTAAAGTCAGCATCTTGGTGTGTTGAAAAACACCTTCATCATCATGAGTTCTGGATGAGCCTTGTACAAGATGTCCGTCGGTGAGTCAACAATAACAATTAGCCTGCTGGTGAATCTGTAGTACAGGCAGGTATCACTTAATAGGTTAAGGGGTGAGACAAATAAAAATGTATCCCTAGATGTTATACATCTTGTATCCTTTATTTGAGAACCTGTTATCTATAAGAGTTACCTTTCTTTCAAGCTGCCCCCTTTCTTACACACTGTTTATTATAACACACAAATACAAAGCACCCTGGTATTTCACTGTTGGTTGTTGATGGGGTCAGGCAAAGTTGTAAAAATATTAAAGGGATACTGACAGTTAATAGTGCTGCTTCAGCAGAATTCTGAATTGAGATCCATTTCTCAAAAGAGCAAACAGGTTTTTTTATATTTAATTTTGAAATCTGACATGGGGCTAGACATTTTGTCAATTTCCCAGCTGCCCCAAGTCATGTGACTTGTGCTCTGAAAACGTCAATCACTCTTTACTGCTGTACTTGAAGTTGGAGTGATATCACCCCATCCCCCCCAGCAGCCTAACAACAGAACAATGGGAAGGTAACCAGATAACAGCTCTCTAACACAAGATAACAGCTGACTGGTAGATCTAAGAACAGCACTCAGTAGTAGAAACCCATGTCCCACTGCGTACTATTCAGTTACATTGCTGGGAAATTAACAAAATGTCAAGCCATATATCAGATTTCAAAACTGAATATACAAAAATCAGTTTGCTCTTTTGAGACATGGATTTCAGTGCAGGATTCTGCTGGAGCAGCACTATTAACTGATGTGTTTTGAAAAAAAACATGTTTTCCCATGACAGTATCCCTTTAACAAATGTTTATTAGTGAGTGGGATGGGATATGAATCTGGAAAGATCAAAAATGTCCTGCCATTAGCCTAGACCGCAATAAAAAGGTCTCACACTTACACAGTCAGCAGAGCAAATATACACCTGTTTGTATCTTTCTGAAACAACCACAGTCCAAAGAGTGGTAAACTACACAAATATCTAAGTAAAGACTGGAGTTACAGAGGCAAAATAGACATAGAATATGTCAAATAAGGACATCGTTATCACCTGAGAGACAGAGCCACACAATTCCAAAACACTGAACAAATATAAATCTCTTCTCTTCATATTAATTAACACATATTACATACAGGCTCAGCCATGGAAACCAACACAGGGACTTTCACTCTATTCTCTCTATAGGTTACTTCGTACAAGTATGTGACTTGGGGTTTTCTGGGTAATTTAAATCTCCATATCTTAAGTCTGCTAAAATATCATTTAAACTCTAAATAAACTCAATACCATTGTTTTGCCTCCAGTAGGTATTCATTATATCGTAGTACAACATGCAGTTTTATTATTACAGATAAAAACATTTATTTTTTAAATGAATTATGAGTTTTAAATGGAGTCATAATTTGGAGTTTAATAATGGGTTTCCAGATAAGAAATCCCATACTGCAATAAGATTCTGGTACACTGCCTACTAGGGCAGATTAACTTCAAACATTTTAAGATTGACTTTACTTGTCAAATATTAAAAGCTGTTGGTAGGAATCTGGTACACGCCATCCACTTTAAAGCATACATTCTCCTTTAAATACATTTTACTATATAGACCGGCCTCTTATTAGCAACTTTACAAATGATGCCCTCCTCTTCTCCTTTTTTTCATTTCACGGTTTAAAAGGATACTGTCATGGGAAAACGTTTTTCATTTTTCAAAACACATCAGTTAATAGTGCTGCTCCAGCAGAATTCTGCACTGAAATCCATTTCTCAAAAGAGCAAACAGATTTTTTTATATTTAATTTTGAAATCTGACATGGGGCTAGACTTATTGTCAGTTTCCCAGGTGCCCCCAGTCATGTGACTTGTGCCAGCACTTTAGGATGGAACTGCTTTTTGGCAGTCTGTTGTTTCTTCTACTTAATGTAACTGAATGTGTCTAAGTGGGACTTGCCTTTTAGGCTAAGGCCAGACGGGGAGATTCGGGGGCAATTTGTCGCCTGGCGACTTCTCGCCGCGACTTGTAGCCCCCGAACCTCCCCGAATAGCCAAGTCCTGGGGCGCACCGGCGTTACTTGAAAACGCCGGCGCCTATTCACACGGAGCGGCGCGCTTTTTGAAATCGCTCCAAATTGCCTCGCGAGTTATATCTACGAGGCAGCTGTTATCTTGTGTAAGGGTAAGGACACATGGGAATTTGGGAGATTAGTAGCCAGGCAACTAATCGCTTCTTCTTTGGGGCGAATAATCTCCCCTAACCGCTTCCCCCTGTCTTGCGCCAGCTATAATGAAAAGTCACCTGCCGCATGATGCATCACTTCACTTTCCAAAGTCGCCTGAAGTTTCCTCGTGAGGCAACTTTGGAAAACAAAGCGGTCGGTGATCCTAGCAAACAGAAAAGTGATTTTTTTTTTTTTTATTGTTACTTTTTATTTATGCTTCTGTAGACCCCCTCTCCTATCCATCTTCCCTTCTGATGTTCCTACCCCTACCTTAAAGCACGTGGGACCCCACAATCCAGATATTCCAAAGTGGATGGTTACAGAACAAAAAGTAAAATAATAAAAAAAAAAAAATTGAGGACCAACTGAAAATTGTCATGGCCTACTATTGGTTACAACCTACTAGAGATAGTTACAGGGTAGAACTTTTGAACTTTTTGTAGCATAACAAAAGTGGTGTAAAGGTGATACCTTTATTGGCTAACTAAGATGACATTAAACTAGGGATTAATGTTACGGTGAACTACACCTTTAAAGAAAATATTTTAGTCCACAAAAAGACTTTGAAACCCCTTAACTATGTAGTTAGATACAAATAGTTAGATGTGAAATAGGTAAAAGGCTTCACACATGCAAACAAGGTGAGTACCACACTCTCTTATTGGTCTGCTGGAGGCCAAATCTGCAAGAAATCTGCGAATCTTTTGTAAAATTCTTGCAGAGTTAAGGGTAGTAAACTTATAAAGAATAAATACATGGAAAATAAAAGAAGATACTATTTTCTCATGTGTAATATGTAATTATTGCTGATTTCTGGTGCAGGTTTTTCCCTTTTTGTCTTTAAATACAAAGCAGGACTTTGCGAGAGACTTAAAGTTGAACTGCATCCCTGGTACCTGCAATATGGCATCTCCACGTCACGCCATTAGCAGGATACTGATGCAGTTAGTAGTAGTAGTAGTAGTAGTAGTAGCAGGGCGGTAGGTCCCGTATGCTGAAACAGATGGCACTTTGGTACGTACCTTGGTCAGTGAGGTGAGTTAGAGGGGCGCTGTGCCATGCCACGACCCCGGCACTGTACTAATCCCGGCTTCTTCTGTCAGTCCGGCGATGAATAAATCCAAGAGGCAGCAGGGAGACACAATTCCCAGTCTCAACATGACATCGTGATTCAGGAGCCCCCACTAAAAAAAGTATCCGGTGTGGCGGGCAGCGGTGTGAGGAGGAGAGAACAGCGGTAATGATCCGGCGCTTGAGCAGCGAGCGCACCTGCCTAATAGCGCAGCTCCAATGTCACCTACAGTGCGGGAGATCCGTCCGGGGCTTGTGTAACTCGCAGCTGTGCTTAACCACTGCTACTCCTACTGCTCCTCCCACGGCCTCTGGATGGGAGTGAGGCGGCACAACACTGAGCTGCACTAGTCAGAAACTAGGTCACCCAGGAGCAGCGCCTAACAACATCATTAGCAACCGGCGGCCGCAGAGCTGGGAAAGGAGGGCTCCATGAGAGCTGATGGCTCCTTTCTTCCTGTCTTTCACTTCTCCTCATGCTGCCTCACTTTCCCATTCTCTGGCCGGCCACCTCTCTTATCACCCTCTGTCAGTACTGATGGGGGGCGGGAGCCACTGGCACTCAGCTTTTCTCTCTTCCCCATAAACTAATGTTATCCTGCTGTTACTAATCATTTATTACCAGAGCTTGATGGCGGTGACAGCGTTACAAGGGTTACCGGATATACCAGGCTTCTGGAAAGTACTGTTCCCTGGTAGACAGTGCATCATAGGGGGCCTAAATGGTACATTTGTATAGAGCCCACTAGGAAACCACTTGGACTCTAGACCCTTTGCCTTCCCTTGTCAGTCTCATCTTCTATGCTATCCTGTCACCATTAGTTTCCTAACTACCTTATCAACCACATATTGTTACCCCCTGATCAATCCCTTTATATTCTGCATAGAGCTCAAATGGGTACCAA
>CM044445.1:40603978-40614429 GCA_024363595.1 Xenopus borealis | reverse complement strand
CAGCAGTAAGTCTTACTTTCACTTTCAAGCTGTACAGTGCCACCTGCAGGCCATTTGTATAAACACCACACAACTACAGCCAAAAATATATATATCAAAGTACCAGTATCAGAGACACCTATGACTAAGTACCGGAGGGTATGAAACGTGGAAGGTGGGCCATGTTGGGTCAGTATGTACCTGTTTTAATGTGAACTTTAATAAATATATTAGATTTTATCACAAATGAGCCTTGGGACATATATCTTTGATATATATTTTTTGGATTGTGACTGTCTTTAGAACTGGGACAAGTCCCTCTGCCTCAGCTCGGGATTTACGTGAATCAGCTGCACGGACTCCCTACCAAGAATATAGAATAGTAGCCAACTACATTAACATAAATGAACATCACATTGATTTGATAATGTTATTTCAATATAACTAAAACACTTTTCTGCATCTAATAGACTTTTATTTCCCTAAAGCAGCCTATGTGTTTATGTGAAAAACGTATCCCTAAATCTGCTTTTATAGTTGGGATAGAATCTGGTTTAAGAATGTTATAAAAGAAAACACCAAGTGAACCTTGCTTTTGGTTGCATTATGAAGGTTGTGAAAGTGTTACTTCTTGCTGTTGCTTTGCATGCTATTTTTTCGTACAATGTCAAAGCAGACACATAATGGATGATGCGGTTATTATCCACGGTGATTCATTCTCCATTTTGCATGGCCTAATAACATACAGAAATACATTTTCCACCCACTCCTAATCAGTAAAAATGTACCAAACACTTGTATTTGATCTTTATGACTAACAAATTTGACAACAACATTCACAAAATATATAGGTCACAAAGGCAATCATGCACACTGCAGTGACCCCCTAACACCTCTCCATTATCCCTGTGCTGAATCAAGCTTCGCTGCCATGCAAGGATCTTAATCAATGACTGTACTTTGATGCAGTTGTGTACCATTTACAGTATGCTTGACGTTAAACCGGTTAAACTGTAAAGAGATAATTTCCGGCAGGATACTTAGAAAATAAATAGGTGAACAAAATATCAGTACTTAAACAAGCCAGTAACATAAGTCCCTTTCACAAGAAAAAAATAAAACATTGTGCCATTCTATATTACAGTGGCAAATATCTATTATTTTATATATCTATTATCTTATTAGTCTTGTTTACGATTGGTCTGATTTTTTAAAGTATGTACAAGAATGGGATCTGTTATCCAGAATGCTCGGAGCTGGCATTTCCAGCGTAAGAGATCTTTCCGTAATTTAGATCAGCATACTTTAAAGGGGTTATTTATCAAAGGTCAAGTATTTTTTTCTAGCTCGCATAAACTCGCAACTGGAATGTTTGCTTATTTATGAAAAAACTAGAAGAAATGCAATCTGGGGGAAAAACTCAAATACTCGAATTGATCAAGTTATCTGTGAAAAAAACTCCAATGGCTTGAATTTATCGAGCAAGTTTTTTTTTTTCAACCACTGAAAACCCCCCGAAAATCATAAAGGCTAAAAACTTCTTCAAATGGTTCAAGAGACTTCTGCCATTGACTAATACATAACCATCACAGGTTTTAGCTGGTGTAGTTTTTTCTCTCAAAAAAATTGAATTTTTACCCTCAAAAAACTCAAATTTGTTTCGTCATTTCGCAACTTCACTAACACGGACTCTGGAGAATTTTCGCTAGCGAAATAGATAGACTGACGAAAGATCGTAAATTCGCAAATTCACAAAGATGAGCATTTTCCTCTACGTTAGCGTGCGTGTGAAGTGCGGCGAATACTAGCGAAGCCAACGCTAGCGAATTTGCACTTCTTAGTGAATTTCTGAGTTTTAACAGAGTAACTTTGATAAAATATAATTATGATTTTTGAAAACTCATAAAAGGGTTACTTGTGTCATGTTGATAAAACATGATCCTGGGGGAAAAAATAACAAATTGGATTAAGAATTGCTGAAAATATGCTTTGACTTCAATGGTATGTCAGCAGGAGGCAAGTTTCTAATTGTTTAAAATTGTGAAATGATATGATATCTGAAGCATGAAAAACTTGTTTGTGGGCCTGAATAGTGTCAAATTCCCAATTTTGAATTTGAATACATTTCCCCCTTAGCATTTGACAATGTAGGACATCATCCACCCCAGGATCAAAATATATGTGGGAGTTTTTTCTGCAGTATTGTTTTTTTTCCTCATTTCTTTTCCTGCAACTTGTAGCTTCGTTTCCTGTGTAAGGGTTCCAACATGTTCATACATTATGGCCACAAACTACTTTATCTCTACCTCCCTGTAGCTTTAAAATGACTTTTAAAGGGGTAGCTTGGCCTTAAAATTTACTTTTTGTATGATAAAATCAGCTGTATTGTATGGCAATTTGAAGTAGTCTTCATTTCAATCTTTTTTTAATTATTTACATTGTTTTGTCATTCAACATTCAGACTAGGAAATTCAACTGATATCTGGTTGGTTGGGTTTAATTACTATAGGTAATTATACAGGTAGACGTTGGAAGTAAGAATGGGCTTTGAACAGAATGCTAAGCAATAAAAATTAAGAACAACAGTAACACTGCACCATCATAGTGATCCCTACAATCGAATTCCTATATTCATATTTAAAAATGATTTAGCTTGAGGTGCTGAGTGTAGCAGCATCACAAAAAATCATGGGATCAGCAAAAGTTGTATTCTACCTTTGGAAATTTGTATATATTTTTACTTTCTCAAAGCTCCTTAAAAATGACCTTCTAATGCAGGGATCCCCAACCTTTTGAGCCAATGACCAACTGTCAAAGGGGGCCTATCGGCTCCTAGCAGTGGTTGTCAGGACCAAGGAGGAAGCTTCAAGGGTTAAAGTCCAAAATTGCTGTACAAAAGGGTTCAGGCAAAATCGTGATCAAAGTCCAAGCAAGAGGCAGGCAGAAAAATAACAGTCAAAGTCCAGGCAAGGTCAAGGTTCAGGAATCAGTTCAGGAAGAATTTAGGAACACCCAGGAACAAAGGTAGCAATTCCTATTGAACACATGACCTGGAAGGGTTTTGATTGTGAATTTCGCACCAAGCGTGTGACGTCATTGCGGTGACGTCAGGTGTCAGAACGCTGCTGCTCCACGTGGGGACCATGGGCACCGCCATGTTGGAAGCGGCGCCGAAGTGAATGGCTCTGGACGGTGCTCATGCCAGCACGTTCAGAAGTAAAAACGAGTTGGGGAACATCACAAGCATGAAAAATGTTCTTGGGGTGCCAAATAAGTGCTGTAATTGGCCATTTGGTAGTCACTATGTGGATTGTCAGCCTACATTGAGGCTTTGTTTGGCAGGAAACCTGGTTTTTATAAAAACAAAACTTGCCTCCAAGCCTGGAATTCAATAATAAGCATCAACATTGAAGCCACTGGGAGCAACATCCAAGGGGTTGGAGAGCAGCATGTTGCTCACAAGCTACTGGTTGGGGATAACTGTTCTCGAGGTAGCACTTAGCTAGGCTTCCTCTGAAGTAACAAACCCTTGACCTAGGTGCTTGTTCCCCACCATTTTTTGCTTTTCTGTCTCCTCTTACTAATGGTTTTGCACTTCGGGGCAGGGACCTCTTCCCAACTACAGTTCAGTGTGAAAATGTATTGCATGGTTTATCATGTGAAAACTCCTGGATGAGATTCAATTCAAGGAGAAAACACTTTTCTCCTAATTCAGTTTTTTTCCCAATGATTTTTCATGTGCTAAACAGTGAGAAGTTTTTTTTTAATTGAATTGCATGTCAAAATGAATTTTACATTCTGTACATTTGTGGTGCTATATAAGTAAATACAAAAACATGCATACAAAGATAAATTAATGCAATAATGATATTCACATATTTAGGGGCAAATTTACAAAATTCACTTGAAATGATCGAAGTTCGAACGAATTCGATCGAATTACGATCGTACGAATATTTTGTGAAATCGGATATGCAAATTCGAATATCGAATAGATCGAATGATCTGATATTCGATAATTCAATCATTCGATGATCAAATGAATCAAAAATTTTAAAGTTATTCGACTGCCTACTTCGCCAGATTGAACCTACCGAATTGCAATAGAAGCCTATGGGAAGCTCCTGCTCGAATACCGTTCGTACGATCAGAGCGTTCGAACGGTCAAACCGTATGAATTTTTCAGATGCTTGAAGGAACGATCGGTATCTGAAATCGTATAGTGAGCAAAATGATAGCCTAAAACAATTCGATAAGCATTCCATGGTCGAATTCTTATCGAATTTCGAATTTGGTCGAGTTAAGTTTGGGTAATAATAGTTTGCCCCATAGTGTTTGTTTTGCCTCAAGCTTCTCTTTAATAAAGCTTGGGGAAAAAAGCATAAAATATATTTTAAAAATCTTGTTTAGCCTCCAGCTTTTTTCTACTGTATGTAACACAGACCAATATATCACTGTTGCATTTGCACAGCAAGATAACTGAAACTGCAGACACTTATAATAACTTTATTTCAATGTCTTCTCCCCACATTTTATAGAACTATAGCCAAGCAACTACTGTACACAATAGATCTGTGACGCATAACAGGATCCCAATTATTCATAAAGGTAGAGTAAGGAGATATAATGGAGCTCAATAGCACACATTATTATAGCACATGCACCAAATTACATTCTTCACTTAGCTCTTAATGCCATTTATAGCACTGAGAACCGTAGTACAGAATTAATTTGTCTAGTGCATGGTTCCAGTGAAATGAACAAAACAATTATTCAATTATATTGGGGGAAATATGATGAAAGAGCTGCTACACAATGACAATGATGGACTCAATATCCTCTGCAAGGAAAAAAGATATCCATAGACTCCACTCCAAGCCTTTGTTATTGTCATTGTAAAGTTAGGGTCACATGAGTACACAATGATATGCATTGGGCCATGGTATCATTTATACTGACAGTAGTGAACGCAATTAAAGCTAGTCAATGGTCAACCTTTTATAGTGTTAAACTTACATTTTACATATATAATCTGACTTGACCCCTCAACCATAGGGATGGATTGGTGATTGCTTAAGGAGTCAAGGGGGCACAAGTAATTAGAAATAAAAGCAAACTGTATTTTAAAGGGGATCACACAGGTATTAAAAAATTATTGGGGGTATACATATAAAAGGGTTTTAAGAATCATTATCCCACATCGCACAATACAAGAATTTATTACTGCCACAATATAATTATAATACACAAGAGCCTGTAAATTATATAGTGAATAAAGAACCCCCTCTTGTAAAAATAAGGATATTATAAGTTACTCTGGAGTTCCATGACCATATAAAAACACAAGCCTGAGTGTTTTTATACAGATCATGGAACTCAGAGGTGAAGTCTAATATCCTCATATTTTGCAACAGGGGGTACTTTATTTATTATAATACACATAAGTTTTAGTGAGTCATGTGACAAAAATTACATCACTACTCACCGTTTATAACTGTTTACATCAGAACTCACCATTTATAAGCGTATTTATAAGCGTATTTATAAGCGTAAAAGTCATGAATATCTTGTAAATGTTATCCTGTGAGTTCTGATGTCATCAGTTATAAATGGCGAGTTCTGATGTCATCAGAGGCCGAAGGCCTCGTGTTTTTATATGGTCATGTAACTCCTCAGTAACTTATAATACTTTATTCACTATTTATTTTACAAGAGGGGGTACTTTATTCACTTTATAAACGGTGCTAACTGTCATCAGTTATAATAAGTGCTTGTGACTTACTTCACCTTCAGTATTATAATAAATAAAATACCCCCTGATGTAAAATATAAGGATATTAGAAGCCACCTTGATAGCCTTCAGCTTCGTGCTTTTATATGGTCAGGGAACCCCTCGGTGACTTACATTATCCTTATATTTTACAATATTTTATTTATTATATAATGGGCTTGCAGCTTAAGCATTATGTAAAATTATATATTTAAAGTGGCAGTTTATGACTATGTAATATGACCCTGGCTAATTAAACATTCATGTAGGACATTGTTTCACCTTTCTGTATATGCTAGTGAGGTTGCATAGTTACATAGTTAAATTGGGTTGAAAAAAGACAAGTTTAAACCCTCCAAATTAAAACCCAGCATAAAAACACACACACCCTCCACTCTTTCACACAAACCATATATGCCCATAGCTATACTAACTGTAGAGTTTAGTATTAAAATAGCCTTTGATATTATGTCTATCCATAAAATCATCCAAACCCCTCTTAAAAGCATCAACAGAATCAGCCATCACAACACCACCCAGCAGTGCATTCCACAACCTCACCATCCTCACTGTGAAGAACCTACACTGCTTCAAATGAAAGTCCTTTTCTTCTAGTCTCCTCTTTTTTGGGTAAATCATGGACAATATCACTTTGCTATGTGTGCACACGCTATTACACAGCCTTGAGGCTACTGTTTTCAATCACCTCATTTATCACTCAATCTTCCACCAAGCTTTGGTTGTATAAATTCCCTTTGGTCTAAACCCATTTAACAGGGACATGTCACCCAGACATAAAAAGTTGTAAAATAAAGTCCTTTTCAAATTAAACATGAAACATACATTCTTTTTTTTTAATTAAAACATCCATACCTTATAAACTCATATAAAGTCTCAGTTGTCATATATTCTCTGCCCTTCTTCTGTGCCTAAAGGTGGCCATACATGGGCAGATAAAGTTGCCGATATGGGTCATTTAGACCAATTTGACAGCTTATCTACCCTTGTATGGGGTCTTACGACAGGTCTTTTGATTTTTTCCCGACCGACCTGTCGGAGCCCATTGTCCTAGTCGTAATCCGATCATTCGGCTATTACCCCCCCATTACAACCCTGTCGTTAATGGCATATCAGGAAAGATCACCAAATGAAGGGATCTTACAGTCTATAGCCATCATTAGGAAAAGAGGCAGAGCAGATAATTACTTTCACTTTCCATTCTGCACTTCCTAAATGTAACTACACTCCTCACATACCCCCTCCCTCCCTACTATCTAATTGTGCAGCCAGTGCATCTGCATCAGGTCCCCCATTGATGCACAGTTTGATTTATATACAGTGTCCTGCCTGCTTGCTAAGATGACAGGTCCACTTTAGGGCAGCCGACAATTTGTCGCTTCCTGTGATTATTTATGCACGACTGCAAGTGACAAATCTCCTGAAAATATGTCTCCATTGGAAATAACTGAAATTGCCAGCAGTAAAACCAACATTTTGCAATGTTGTCGCTGGCTCCTCTCTTTTAACTGCAGAGGTTGCTACTCATCTTAATCAAATGAGAACTCAGTTTATTACTTTCCCAAACAACCACTGAACCAAACCTTTTAAAAAATCACTATAATCACTGGTATCTGGATAATGCCATACTATACTTATGCCTTAGAAATGGGACCCCAACACCTTTTACTACTACAAATTCCTCTATAACACAGGCAATTTTCAGCTACACAGCCACAGAGCATGGCTGATAAGAAGAGGGAACGCATTTCAGACGGAGACATAACTAGTCTTCCACCCAAAAAAAAATGATTTGGGGCACCAAATCTTTAGGAATGTAAACTATTTAGCAAATAATTCGCTCATAATTCAAAGAACATCTTGGCTATCTGCACCTCTAATGCTCTGACCCTGCTTATTCACAATTCTCAAAAATTGTCACATAATCATTTCCCTGGCAGGAAACATAGCACAATTTGCTCTCACTAATTCCATATGGATTAAATTGTCATCTTGTTTCTCATCACACATTAAATTAACTTTGATTAAATTAAAAGGGCTTTCATTTTGTATTTAATTCAGTTTATATAGATGTGTTTTTATTGAATGGTTTAAAATGCATTATTCTTTTGGCAAAGGCCAAGGGCTGGGCATAACTTGAAACAATGAGCAACATTTAATTTAATCTGCACTTCTTACTTGTAAACATATGGCTAATATGCTTGTGTATTACTGTTTTCTATAATTTGTCTGTCCAAGATATTTTGAGATATATAACATTATTAATCTTAAATGTAGGTTAAATGAAGGGTAAGATGTGCTCCCATTATATAGGCTAATGGTGTGTCCTGCAGACTTATTTAGGAGACCTACAGACAGAATTAAATGTTAGGGACAACAGAACCACATCACTTGGGTCCAGGGTCCAATTGGTATTCTAAATAGTGCAAAACTCTATGATACAAAAAACATAAAAACATTTGGGGGGGGGGAATGTAATTAAATTCACAAAGAGCAAAAGAATGCGCATCAATAAGATTATTGATGTAATATTGCATTGTAAAATTTATTTGCACATTGCGCACTCTTAAGAAGTGAGTGAAGGTGTTGTAATCATTTGGAGCAAACTTAACGACTTTTTCAGTAAGAAGTTTTATTACATTGACTGCACATTGGCACAAGCTGTAAAATTCGCAAACTCTCTTCCACTGTCGGAAGTGGTCGCTAAACAGTTTCCGGGTTTGCAAAAGCTATATTAAATTCGCACATTTCTGTTACCGACTTTTATTACATTCCCTCATTGGTGTTTTACCCTTTCTAAATCATAAAATACTAAAGAAAAAGTCAGATCAGTACAGGACATAGGGAACTTTGTACTGAAACATTTCTCAACAAAGACAATACTCTCCAGTTTAAAAGAAATCTGATGCAGCAGCCCCAGAAGCAGGGTAAATGAAGATTGGAACAAAGATACTGGGAGAGATGTGAAAAAACGAAGATTTTAACTGATTCTAATTGCAAAAACGATTCAATTCTTAATTCTTAAGTTCCTTATTGAATGACTGAAAATAGTGGTCTTAAAAAATGCCACATGGGCCAAATTCTTAATAATTACCTGTCCTGTTTAATCCTGCAGTTCTACATTTTAGAAAAGTGATACTTGTTTGCGTACTTCACCTGAAACCACATACAACCCCAATTCACAAAGGATGCCTGGTATTTGTTTCCCCCTTGTGATACATTTTGGCACTAAACAATAAATTGTCTAGTACCAGACATGTTTTTGTTACTGCTTCTTTTCAGCCAGTTGTATAATATAGCAGCAAGTGTAACACAAGTAAAAGCAAAGCAAGATAAATTAAGCCTTGAGGTGTTGCCATTAAGAGGGTTAAGTTGGCACAATCAGCTTGAATCTGCTTTGCTGCCAGAGATGTAATAAATCCCACATTTAACAGAAGAAAAGGCTTTAGGAGATAAACTGTACTGTTATGCACAGGGATGCTGTTGGCACAAAAAATGTATTGCTTGAATGCCTCTTATGTTCAGTATGGCCAGGTGTGAATGTAAGTCTCCTCCTTTGCAGTATGCTGTGCTTTATGATGTTTAGATTCAATAAATCATATGCAGAGAGCAAAGCAATACATGCTTGTGTGCATGAAATGCATAAGGCTGTGTGTTTATTAATGTCTTGTCTGAAATAAAGTCTGCAGATCCTTTACTTGCCTGTTCTTGGGATCTGTGAGTGCCTGTGGTTTTTCCATGGTTAAAAATAAAATAGTACTTAGCGCTTGATCCAGACTGAGATACTGTATAATTAATCCATATTGGTGATAAAACAGTCTCATTGGGATTATTTAATGTTGATCCAAATTACAGAAAACCCCAGGTCCCATACCTGTATATGACTGAAGGCCTGTTGCTTATCTGAACCGATGCAGATTTTACAAAAGTTGCAGGTGCAGGTTGGTTTCACATTATGCAAAATACTAAGCATTTTCATACTTTTAATTTTATTTAATAAAAAAGTATTCATTTCCATTGTACATTTAATTTAACTGGGTGTGCAATAGTAGTCAGCCTTGCATTGGCTTATCTGCTTTGTTTAGAAGCTTACCTTTAGCTCGAGCTTAGTTGTGATGTCACATGATAGAAACACAGGGATGTCAATTAAGGAAATCTCATGGAAATGTAAGCCCATCTGTCTACTAACATCAACCTTATGTTGAGTTAAAGGTGAAGGTTAAAATTCAGTCAGGGGAATTCATGGCTGCAGTAGATATATTACAATAACTTTCTGTACTTGTGGTGACAACTGATTTGTTCATAAAAATCTGATCATGACTTAGGACCTGATCTGTGTAAATGTTTGTGCCTTCTACTGGAGCCGGAAGCATTACAATGTCATATTGGGAATAAAGAATGGATCTTGCCATACTAATTTAATTGCATCCTATGAGGAGGTGTGTAGAAACCTACACTCTGGGATGGCAGTGGATGTGGGTTACTTGGACTTTGCTTAGAGTATCACACAGAAGGTTACTAGTTAAATTAAGGAATATCGAACTGGAACCTAATATTTGTACTTGGATAGAGAGATGGCTGTAGGACAGATAACAATGGATTAGTGTGTTGTTAGTGGGGTACCACAGGGGTCTGTCCTTGGTCCTTTTATTTTTTAACTTGTATTTTAAAGGGATACTCTGTT
>CM044445.1:40498876-40511913 GCA_024363595.1 Xenopus borealis | reverse complement strand
TATTTACAAATCTCCCCAAGTTAAAATTACAAATGAAACAGTCTAATGTCTTTAGACAAGTTTAATAACCAAGTTAATAATTGGCCCAAATTAAGTTCAGCTTACAAATAAAATTAGGCAGACCAAAAGCAATGTTCTTCTGTGTTTATAAGCACAACCACTTGACATTTGAAGAGAATAGGGTATTAGAGAACTTAAAGAACAGTGTGACCTATTTTCTTAGCATGCTAATTAGGAAAATCCTTTTTGGTTATGATAGTTGTTAGGTGGTCAGTGGAAGAGAAATGAGAAAATTAACCTTAGAATACTGGTGCCAATTAAACACCCCAGTGTCTATATAAATTCAAGCTTCCTGTAGGGAAAAATGTGTTTTTCCTATTCTATTGCCTTTTGTAGGCTGAAAAGCTATAACTAGTTTTGACAGAAAGCTGTTTGCATTGCTTACAGATATCCAGCATGCCTGCACTTGTTGCCACTATTTCGTTTTCACCTTTGGCCTGTTTCCTGTTTATAGCATGAAAAACCCAATGGTTGAGCAAATGAACAAACTATTGTACTTACTATTCATCCTCATTCTTCTTTGTCCATGCCATTATTATAAATTAAAAAAAAACCCATTATTATATTGTAGATTTATTGATGATATTTTGATCATTTGGCTTGTGGACTACTGTATGTTGGTGCCCAAGAGTTTGGGGGCGGCCTTAATGCCATGCCCATCCAGCTAAAGATACAGTTGATTTTTTGGATGTGAGACTTTTTCATACCACATACAATAGGCGGTTGGTACTACAATATTACTTGCTCATAGTTTCCTTCCCCCTCTGGTCTTAAAAGCAATACCATATACTCAGTTTCTGAAAGTGTTCAGGATTAATAATAAGGTGGCAACAGCAAAACAGCAAGCTATAGAAATGTGTGACCATTTTCTTGAGAGGGGATATTCGTTTGATTTCTTTAATGGTGAGATGGAAAAAACTTCTAGGACATGTGGAGTGGAATAAAAGGCCAGAAAGGAGAGAGATTAATTAGAAAATATGGTGTTTGTTACAGATTTTATGCCAGTGAGTCAACATGTTAATACTATTCTCAAGAAACACTGGCCAATGAATGCTAATTTACTATTTATTAAGATGCCTCCCCCTATATGTGCATACCATAAGGGCTGGTCACTTAAGGACCCATTGATGGTGACAAATTTACGGAGTGGTACTGCCAATACTGTACTTGGCCGTCAGGGGGCAAACTGGGATATTTCTGTTGTGGGGGCTGTAAAACTTGTGGATTAACTAGTGGAACTTTTACTCAACGTCACAATGGTACTGTAAGAGACTGCAAATCCAAATTTTGCTTCCATGTGGTCTATTTTACTTTGGTAAATGTGTAATTTCTTTTTGGATTTGTATGAATAACCATAGATCTGAAATTTGTTTGGAATTGGCCTGTGGGAAATCCAAGATTTTGACAAACAGACCTTCTCACCCGTCTTTGCGAGCAATTTTGATTTATCTTATTCCCTCACTATCGAGAGATGGGGATAGAGCTAAAAGTTTGCTACAAAGAGAAGCCAAATGGATTTGGACTATGGACACAATATCCCCTAGAGGGCTCAATGAGATGTACTCCCTCTCTTCTTTTCTATGATCTGGGACAATTGTTAAGATAGTTTTGGAAACGAGATATATGCTTTAACGGAAAATGTTGATGTGAGATATTTTTGATTATTTCTTTATGTTTACTCCTGACTATAAACTGATTGTTGTTATATTTATTGAAGATGTTTTATGCTAATGGTTTGATAGGGGTTGATTATATTGTATTTTAATAGGATTATGGATTTGTCTTGAATTTTGATATTACACTTTATTCAGTGATGAGATTTTACCTTTACCTGTTTAGGTGATGTGGGATTGATATTTATTGAGGGGTTGCATGATGGAGCTATACATTTAGCTGACTTGGGGTTTTTATATACTGTATATGTTATGTAGATGTATAATATGAATGTTTTTTTTGGTGAATGGATTGAGATAGATAAATTTAGGTTTGATCCATATCATAGTCATTAATAAATAGCATCATTAATAGTCTTCAAGAGGTAGTAAACTGATTAGAGAGATTAAGGAATTAAATTGGCAATTTATGGAGATTATGACTTCTCCTGTGGTATTGATTCAATAGGGCAACAATATATCCTTTTTAATTGCATTAATAATAATCCAAAAATATGTGTATGCTGTTTCTTGCTGATGGTGTGGATCAAGCTGGTGTATATTGGAAATGAAGGGCAAATCTATGAATTTAATTTTATTTGTCACAGTAATGTATTTTTTATTATGGCACATGGACACTTTGATGGTAGTGATTGAGTTAATATTAGCATAGAGGGACATGATGTAACAATTAATGCATTGCACTGATTGGTAATGAGGGATATTAATGGAGGTGTTTCACTTCTCAACATCATCCTGATGATGATCCTCTGTGGATCAAAACATATAGATGTGAATAGAAAGGAATAAACCTTTTGCCACATTGTTGCACAAACATGATTGATGTGAGTGTGTGATATGACAGGAAAAGAACACAACCTGGGCCAACTCAGCAATCTTAAATAAAGACATACGGAGTTCCAGAATGATTTTAAATTACAAACTTTGCAACTTTCATTACATAACCCCCCTTAGAATTTTTCTCGGCAAACAAAAACATAGTTTTCCAAGTTGCTCTTAATCATTCACCTGACAAATGGCAAATGCAAGGGTATACTTGGCTGCATTGTGAAGTTGTCTTGTACCAAATGGACGATATGTTTGCCATCTGTTGAGCATTCTAAACAAACAGGCTTGTCGGCAACTAATTATGAGACAAACCAACAGTATGTACATGAAGAGCAGATGGTAAGAAAGGGAAAAGCAAATCAGTGGTGTTTGCAGTCAGTATCCAGCAATGGAATATGAAGTGGTTAGAGGCAGACACAAGCAATGGGTTATGACTTCTTTTACAGTCATCTGAGCAGCTTATATCAGCAGGACATTACAGTACCAGTATTTGCATACAACCAGATCCCAAACTTTTCAGCTACTCTTCATGTCATCTTGTGACAGTAGTGTTTGATTGTCCATCTTGTGTTGTAATTTCTTTACATGTTCTTTACAGGGAACTTGCCTTTATATAATTACTTTTGTTTTATAGCCCCATCCATTTTGCTCACGATAAATAGTGCAGTTGTTCCCTGACATTTATAAGGCCATAGCCATTGTGGTTCTAAGAAGAAGGTGCACACTTGTGGGCTGGTTGGCTTTAGCTGCTTGGTCCAGTCCAACCTTGTTGCAGCTAAATTGCTTGGCCCTAGGCAATTATTTGCCATGTACAGGTACAGTGCGCTTGACTCAAGTCAAGAGGCCTAAAGACAAAGCAAAGAACGGATTAGTGTCCTCTGCCCTAAAATTCCTAGAAATCTGCCTGACTGGCAGCGAAATCCAATTTTCTAGTAAAGTTTATCTTCAGTTAAAAATCCCTTAAATCACATTGTGTGTACAGATTTTTTCATGCCTGGGCATTGGCATTCTCTGTAGAATGAAATAAGACAGCATCCATTGTTAGAGATGCCAAAAAATACACATGGTTTCAATTTGCATGGAAACAATAGGAATGGTAGTTTAAGTCAAAACATCAGCCAAATACTGAAGCAAATAATACGTAATATAGGAACAGTAACACCAAAATTGGAAAGTATAAATAATTTTGTTTGTATTAGTATGCTACTGTGTAGAAATAGGGGTTTAATGAAAAGGGTAGAGTAGTCGATGGATAAAGGAGTGAATATTTCAAGAGAGGAGAAAGAATATATATTACAAAAAAGGGGGATAAGGCACGGTGAATCTAAGAGAAAGGAGTGTGTGTATAAGAAAGAAGTGAGAGAAGATTGAAGAGCATATTAGTTAATCTTGGCTGAAAAAAGACTGTAGATGGATAGATAGATAGATAGATAGATAGATAGATAGATAGATAGATAGATAGATACTGTAGCTAGATAGACAGACAGACAGACAGATAGATAGATGGATAGATAGATAGATAGATAGACAGACAGATAGATAGATAGATAGATAGATAGATAGATAGATAGATAGATAGATAGATAGATACTGTAGATGGATACTGTAGATGGATACTGTAGATGGATAGATAGATACTGTAGATAGATACTGTAGATAGATACTGTAGATAGATAGACAGACAGATAGATAGATAGATGGATACTGTAGATGGATACTGTAGATGGATACTGTAGATGGATAGATAGATACTGTAGATAGATACTGTAGATAGATAGACAGACAGATAGATAGATAGATACTGTAGATGGATACTGTAGATGGATACTGTAGATGGATAGATAGATACTGTAGATAGATAGATAGATAGATAGATAGATAGATAGATAGATAGATAGATGGATACTGTAGATGGATACTGTAGATGGATAGATAGATGGATAGACAGATAGATAGATGGATGGATGGATAGATAGATAGATACTGTAGATGGATACTGTAGATGGATAGATAGATGGATAGATAGATAGATAGATAGATAGATAGATAGATAGATACTACAGATAGATAGATAGATAGATAGATAGATAGATGGATACTGTAGATGGATAGATAGATAGATACTGTAGATAGATAGGTTACCCACACCTAAGAAGGCGCACAGCTCTAGTATAGATAAGTGTAACTGGCAATCTTGAATGAGCCATTCTATTTAAAAGGGTGGTTCATCTTTAAGTCAGCTTTTAGTATGTCTTAGAATGGCTAATTCTAAGCAACTTTTCAACTGGTCTTCATTATTTATTTAGTATTGCATAATTTTTTAATAATTTCTTTCTTTCTCTATCTTTCTCTCTCTCTCTCGCTTTCCTTCTCTCTCTTACTTATATTGCTATTCAGACCGTCCCCTAATTATATTCCAGTCTCTTATTAAAATCAATTCATAGTTGGACCCTAGCAACCGGACTGCTGAAATTGCAGACTGAGGGGCTACAGAATAAAAAGCTAAATTAACGAAAAAAGTCCACAAACATTAAAAAAATTAAAACCTATTGCATAGTGTCTCAGAATACTCTATATCATACTGCACTTTAATTTAAAGGCGTACAACCCATTTAAATCTTAGAATAGATTTATAACTAGTAAAGGAAGATGTAGTGCAATTCTTTAACTTTTCATTTACATTCTCAGTAAAATCTCTAGTAATCTACTCTGGCTACTCTTGGCTACTCTTCTTTGGTATTTGTAAATGCATTTTAATGTGTGCCATTATAATTACATTGTGAGACACTAATGTAGTGTCAGGTTTAAAGCTTTTAGTGAGGTTCAGTTAGAAAGAGCAAAATAAAAAGATGTTCTGTTTAATCTGCTTATAATGCTAATTGCATGACATGTATGCTGACATTATAATTTTGCAATAGAGGTGTCCTTCCATTAGAGGTATTTATATTCTGCAAAAGCTTGATTTTGGAATATTAAACGCACTCAACTAACAACTAAAAAAAAAACAGATTTCCCCTGGTGCTCCAAACATAATAAATGCAAATTGCATTTAAAAAATCTGCATTTGCGTGCCACATAAAAATACATTTGTATTGAAAAGATTCTGCGCTTTCTGAATGCAGACTTTTCTTGGAGAATATCTGGTTGTTAGTGATGGCTCAGGATAAGCCTCTTGTCACCTTCATGCAGCTGGTGTATTTTTACTAATGAGTAATAGAGAAGTCAGGACTTTAGGGAGGCAGTTGCTTGTGTGAAACATACCAACTTCTGCTTGCGACCAATAAAATGAAAAATACCAGACTAAGATTTTTGTTTCTTAATGGGTAGAGGTTTGGCCACAGCTTTATTAAACCATGTTTAATCAAACAGAATAACCCGTCTGTGTCATATTATGCCAAAACACAGATCACCCTAGATGCCAGCCACAGTGGAGGACATGTCGAGAGAAAACCTTTATTAACCAGACCCAAATGGCAAGGACCAAAATCAATAACTCACCAGCAGCTGTGACATAACACATCAAAACAGTGGTACAACTAACATCATATTGACAAATGTAAGCAATTTTTGAAAATAAAAACGTATTGCAGTAACATATTGAAAAATATAACAATTCAATAGGACGGGGGAGTGGGATGCCATTATGAGAGACCAAACACACTGCAAAGCCTGCATAGTGCTCCAGGTGCCTGTAATGCTGAAAGAGGAGAAGGGTTAGTGATCTCCCTTTATATGAGCCCTCCTATAGATGTACATCACCAATCACTCACCTTCTTGAAGTTATGCCCAGTGTTCCCTCTGCTCCCTAGCACCTCCCCACAGTCCCCAGTACCCTTCATTAACCATACTGTGCACTGTTAAAGGACATGTAAATCCTCCATTTTCATACCATGTATATGAGTTGGGCACATCTTCCCCACCCAGGCCACATCATTTGTACTGCATATACCCCGTCTATTTGCCAGTGTCATCACATTTTCCTTAACACATCATCAGTAATAGTGTCATCCGCAAACAGGACATGTATGCTGTAAAGGTCATACAATGCAGAATACAGGTTTACACAGTCATTGTTATGGAATGCTTTAGGTACAGAGCTCTCTTGTGTCTAGCAGAGCAGCAGTCTGCACTAGATGCCAGATTTTCCAATGTCCATGCGCCATATGGCATTCAGCTCTTGGGAGCCAACACAGCAGACCTGATTCAGTCAGGAATGGTGGCTACCAACCCTGCTGTGCTACTCTGCATTCTCATCTTAAAGGGATACTGACACTAAAAAATTAATTTTAACATATGAATGTTATCTATAGTTCATGTTGATAATTTTTTTGCCGAGAGCTTTGTTTTTGTATATAATTGTTAGTTGAAGTTCCTAAGCCTGACTCTCTTTGACAACCTGACTGTCCCATCTCAGCATGTTAGTTACAGTTTCTAATGCTACTGGACTCCTGCTGCACAAATATGGCAGCCCCCTCATACAGGAACATGGGGGATCAGACAGTTAATGTAAAAGCATCATGCAAATACTTTATGGCAAAGTTAGAAGTAGCTTTCAAAGTCAATATTATAATAGATGTAAAAAAGAGTTTAATTTGAGGTATCAGTATCTCTTTAAGTACAGGTTAGGAGGCAGATGTGGGGGAAGCGTTTGAGGTTGTTTGGGAGGAGGAAAGTTTACCTTTCTGGGAAGAAACATTTTAAAAATAAATAATAGGGTATAAGTATGTAGGAAACTTGCTTAGAATTATATTTTCTTCCATTATGGCCAAAACATTTTGTGGTGGAAATTCACTTTATTTTGATCTGATGGAAAGCAATGGAACTTTAATATGTTAAGTTTCTTGTAAACTTGTAAATTATGGGACTGGGCTATCAACTGGCTAAGATGGTTGTTTTCAAAAACGGTTCTCCTTTAGAGGGCTGTTGCCATCAAAATGTTATCAGCTGCTGTTATACTACCCTTGGATTAAAAATCAATTTATTGAGATTAGCACTATTAAATTAGATTTTTTTAGATGGATTAAATATTTCCATGAACTCTCTAGGTCTGAGAACCGTTATCTATGGAAAAACAAAATAGTCATGGAATCATGTGTTTTGGCTGGCCATCTTAAACCAGTTTAAACCTCTGTGCCAGACCCCAGCACTGTACAAGGAGAAGTCAAGACAAATTAAACCTTATTTGGATTCTGGAGTAGCTGTTGTAGGTCTGTGATGTAATCCTAATTCTCTTCTGAGCCAATGATGAAGAATTATAATTCATAAAACAATATCCTTAAATTAGGGATGTTAATTATAACAATCAAGAATCCTCAACTCAATACAGTATTTCAATGCATAGTTAGACTTTCAAATCCATATTTATCAGTAAAAATGATCATTTTGTGGATTGTTAAATTCTGGAATAATAAAGAAGCTTCATGTTTTATGGCTATCGCAATCATGTTTCATTTACTGGAACTTATTACCTCTAAATCAGTTAAACCCTTGTTTTTGTTCTGGGCTCCGTTCCCAGTCTTCTTGTTTTTAAAAGCAGATGTACAGGGTTAAAAAGGACATGTTATTATTATACATATAATAGCAATGCTTTTTCATTATGCCTTATGTGGGAATTTGTATAGACTTCAAGGAATTTAAAACATTTTCCCAGAAATGCAGATTTTTAAAGTAAAGTTTTCAAAAGGCAACTCCATAAGGGTCTCAAATGAAACAACCAGGGTTGTCCATGGTGTAGGAGAGTAAGAAAATTTATCAGGCAGGAAAATAATCTTAGCAGATGCTGCTGCATTTTGCAATTGTACCCCAACAAATCCTCAATGTAGAATTTATAGAGATGCTGCTCATTTATCAACTTGACAAAAAAGGGTCACTTTCTTGATGATGTCATGGTAAGTTCAGGCCTATTCATTATAACGAGAACTGATCCATATTTTGGTCTGCACATGTGATAAAACTGTGTAGAATATTACAGAAAGTTACATAACAGATAATTAACATCTACAATGGGGTGGACGTTATACTTAAAATATTGAATACTATGAAAAATCAAATTCGCCCTATTAAAATTACATACTTTTAGGGGAATGTCGGTAATGCAAAAACTATTCAGAATGTGAAAAGATAAGCCTTTGCGCGAACAAATTTTGCTTTGCGCGGATGCAAAACAAAAACTGTTCAGCGACCACTTCCACCAGCGGAAGATTTTTATACTTTGCATTAATGCGGTGTCAATGTAATAAAGCGTCTTACTGAAAAAGTCACTATGTTTGCTCCAAAAGATGATGACACCAATTACAATCCGTAATGCGCAATAACGATTCACAATACAATAACCGTTTAAGAAACAATATTACATCGCAAGATGTGGATTTTTAATTTTATTGGTTTATGTTTTTCTCTTTGCAACATTAATTACATTCCCCCCTTTGTGTAATACGTCTGTGTCCAAAAATACTAAGCTTTCTGTTTGAACTGGTTATAGCTGTCATACCTAGGAACAGTGATGGTGTATGGAGGGGGAAGAGAGCCTTACTCAAAGCAAAAGGGTTAAGAATGGGGCTAGTTTCCGAGTGACATCATTGTATTCAATGTAAATTAGAACTGTCGGCAATAATAACTGGGAGCAGAGAAACACAGTTTAAAGTAAAAATATTACACATAACTTTCCCTCTTTTGTTCTGACTTCTGAAACTCTATTAGATCAGTAGGTTCATAACATTGTTACTTGATGTATCTAAAGGTGCTCCCAGGGGGTCCCAGAAAGGTAGAATCCAAAGATGATTCAAATCAAAAGGAGGATGCTTTCTTTATTCATTTTATTTAGTGAACCGAAGCATACTTTTAGAATGATTTGAATTCTGTTTAGTAGTACATGACTTTGCTTACAAAATAGCATTATCCATGAGCATGTTTGGTTACTTTTTTTTAAAATATAATTCGATAACATAAAATTATATTAGCCTTGGCATTAGTCCTGGCGTAATTATCTTGAAGAGATTACTAAGAACCATGTGAACATTCAGTGGTATAACTACAATACAGCAGACCATGTGGTCATGGGGGGCCTGGATACAGGAAAGACCAGACTGTGGGGCCTGTTTTATTGTAGTTCCCCACTCTGCAGTGCCTTTCAGTGCCTCACTATTTAAAAATACCAAACAAGAAAGTTTGTACAGAAGTCAAAGATATGTCATAATGTAACAGTGCAGCTCAGCTACTTTGTCCTGCAAGGCCAATGCCTATCAATGGACTGTACAACTACCCACTTAACTGCCATTTGGTTTTGTTCTTTGGTCTTATCAACAATCATATCCATTAGAAAACCTTTTATGTGATCTAATAATCAAACTTGGAATGTCATGCCTGTGTTTTGCTGAAAAACAGAATTCTGATCAATGCCATAATGCTTTGGTTTACTAAGTATACTGAACAAAGAAACTTTGGACTGTGCCTTTCAATGACTCCTGAGACGGCCATAACATGTGCACCAATAAGAACTGCTTTATATTTAAAGGAACAGTAACACCAAAAAATTTAAGGGTTTTAAAGCAATGAAAATATCATGTAGTGTTGCCCTGCACTGGTAAAACTGATGCGTTTGCTTCAGAAACATTACTATAGTTCATATAAATAAGCTGCTGCAGAGCAATGGCGGAAATTGAAAAATGGCTATATGGCACAGGATAAGTAATGGATAACAGATAACATTATGTTCTACAGAGCTTATCTGCTATCTGCTGTGTAACTTGAGCTTTTTCTCCTTTGAACGGCTGCCCCCATTGCTACACAGCAGCTTATTTATATAAACAATAGAAGTGTTTCTGAAGCAAACACAGCAGTTTTACCAGAGCAGGGCAACACGACATTATATTGTCATTACTTTAAAACACTTTTATTTTTTGATGTTACTGTTCCTTTAATGCATGTTTCTTCTGATTCTTTGTTTTTGCAAGCTACTAGTGTTCGTGCGAAAGTGAACTACTTCTTGCTTATGGTCGAACACTTAATAAAACTGTGCTCCTTCATACCGTGTTATATCAATAGCAAATGGGAAAACATGGTTTTTTCAAAATTATTAATAATGCTGCTCCAGTAGACTTCTGCACTGAAATCCATTTCTGAAAAGAGAAAACTGATTTTTTAATATTCCGTTTTGAAATCTGACATGAGGCTAGTCATTTTGTCAATTTCCCAGCTGCCCCTGGTCATGTGACTTGTGCCAGCACTTTAGAAGGGAACTGCTTTCTGGCAGGCTGTTGTTTTTCCTTCTCAATGTAACTGAATAGAAAGAAGTGAGACGTGGGTTTTTACTATTGAGTGCTGTTCTTAGATCTACCAGACAGCTGTTATCTTGTGTTAGGAAACTGTTATCTGGTTACCTTCCCATTGTTCTGTCGTTAGGCTGTTGGGGGGTGGGGGGTGGGGAGGGGGTGATATCACTCCAACTTGCAGTACATCAGGAAAGAATGATTGAAGTTTATCAGAGCACAAGTCACATGACTTGGGACAGCTTGGAAATTGACAAAATGTCTAGCCCCATGTCAGATTTCAAAATGAAATATAAAAAAATCTGTTTGCTCTTTTGAGAAATTGATTTCAATGCAGAATTCTGCTGGAGCAGCACTATTAACTGATGCATTTTGGAAAATAAAAACATTTTCCCCATGACAGTATCTTATTAAAAATGCATTAAATTTATTATTGTATACTATGAGATAACAGAACAAAATGGAAAAAAGAGAGATCTTAAGATGACATTGTCCACACAACAGCATACAAAGCCAGGGCCCAACACATGGAGCTATCAAAGGGGTAGGGGTCAGCAGCCTATACAACTCACCTCCAATTTTGAATAGGCTGATTATTCTCAAATCTAATGGGGTTTAATAACCTATTGATTGAGAAGGATGAGAATGTCTATGGTTATATCTTTTGAGATGATCTAATCAGTATTAAATTAGCTTGCACTGGAAAATATCATTGTCTAAAGAGCATCCCAAGAAACCAATTATATATCATTTGAAAAGATCTAAGAAATTGTCAGAAACTCAGTTATTACAAGAGGAGCTGAAGAGGAAATTATATAATTCAGTACAGCTTGGAGATATCACTGTTTAAAGGGATTTTGTCATGATTTTTATGATGTAGTTTTTATTTCTAAATTACACTGTTTACACTAAAAATAATTCACTCTACAATGTAAAGTTTACTTCCAAACCCAACAAGTGTATTTTTTCTTAGTTGTAATTTTGGTGTGCAGGCAGCCATCTCAGGTTATTTTGCTTGATCATGTGCTTTCAGTAAGAGGCAGTACTTCAGGATGGAACTGCTTTTTGACATGCTGTTGTAACTGAAGAAGTTGCAGTGGGACATGGAGTTCTACTTTTATATCTACCAGTGAGTTGCTATCTGGTTACCTTGCCATTGGTCTGCTAATGTGCTGCTGGGGAAGGGAGGTATCACTTCAACGTACAGTGCAGCAGTAAAGAGAAGCTGAAGTCCATCCGTGCAGAAAGCACATGACTGGGAGCACCTAGAAAACTGACAATGTGTCTAGCCCCATGTCAGATTTCAAAATTAAATATAAAAAAATCTGTTTGCTCTTTTGAAAAACAGAAATCGGTTGAAGCAGCACTATTAACTGATGCATTTTGAAAAAAACATGACAGTATCCCTTTAATGTTTTTGAATGGAAATCAGCCTACTGTAAGAGCTCCTGGCCTAAATATTTGATATGTTGGCACAGAAGGATGCAGTAACTGGGGAACCAATTGGGACTGAAACGTTGGAGATTGATATCATGCAACAATAAACAATAATGTTTTATGCAAGGGAGTGCTGGTCTGGAAATTATTGATGCATATTTAATTACCGTACACCCCTCCCCTTGTTGAAGTGGTTTTCCCTTGGAGTGCGGATTTCCCATTGAAAGCTATATATATATATATATATATATATTTATTAGGGATGCACCGAATCCAGGATTCGGTTCAGGATTCGGCCATGATTCGGCCTTTATCAGCAGGATTCGGATTCGGCCGAATCCGTCTGCCTGGCCGAACCGAATCCGAATCCTAATTTGCATATGCAAATTAGGGCAAGGGAGCTAAATCACGTGACTTTTTGGCACAAAACAAGGAAGTAAAAAATGTTTTCCCCTTCCCACCCATAATTTGCATATGCAAATTAGGGTTCCGATTCGGTTCGGTATTCGGCCAAATCTTTCGGGAAGGATTCGGGGGTTCGGCCGAATCCAAAATAGTGGATTTGGTGCATCCCTAATATTTATCTATATAGATAGATATAGAGCTATATATAGCTATATATACAGTATATTACTGCCAGGTGAGTATCTGCACAGTGCAGTGATATCATGTATACAAAAAATATCTTCCAACTGGCACACACTTTGTGAAAAATGTATTATCTTTTTATTGCATTAGTGTCCAAAGTTCCAGTCCTCATTAGGACCTTTCT
>CM044445.1:40468707-40479838 GCA_024363595.1 Xenopus borealis | reverse complement strand
GGCAAATTATATGTTGGACAGACTAAAAGAAAGGTAAGAATTAGGATCAGTGAGCACAAACGTTCTATAACAAATTATAATCCGAATAATTCTAAAACACATACCCCTGTAGGTAAGCATTTCTATGAGCATAGACATAATAGTGCTAGCCTGAGATGGCAAGTACATGAGAAAGTTAGGTTACCCAAAAGAGGTGGTGATAGGAAGACTCTGTTGCTACAATGTGAGGCGAGGTGGATTGATACGCTTAATACCATTGAACCTTGGGGATTAAATAAGGCGTATAGTTTGAAATGTTTTCTCTAAAGAGCCTTTAATGATCTGTGGTGTAATATATTTTTTTAGGACCATAAAACTTGGGAATGGTGAACGTATACAGTTATGGCAGAACTACAAAGGGTAGGAAAACACTACTCTCTGAAACTTTGTATCAGAAGTATACTAATGTAACTTTCTTATCTATTTGTAAATGAATACGTGATACATTTTGATGGTGCATTTTTGGGGTAGGCCACTAGATGGCAATGCCTCGTTAGTCATAAATGGAGTATGTACAGTATGTATATAGGTCTGGCCACACATGGAGCTGACATACTTGTTGATTTTTGTAACTAATTTAAGGGTGGGTTTTTTGCACTTGTATAATGAAGCAGCTGAGGAAGAGTCTGTTGACTCGAAACATGTCGTGCATGAAAAGCTAATAAACACAGCACACTGATTTTCAAGGTTCTCCAGGATCATCTTTTATTGCTGATTATCTTTACATGACTGATGCTTTGGTCCCTGCAAATACAGATCCTGGCACATTTGCCAATGCACTGGAAATTTTAACCCTTACAGATCAGTCAGTTATTAACTTTGTTCAGCTAGCTAGGGAAAGCAAGGAAAACAAACATTTGATTGGTCTCTATATGTTACTGCACAGATGCAAATTTTCCCCAATAATAAATGTACTAAAATGGGCAAATTGTTCACATCCCTACAACAGTAAGGTAAGGTAACTAGAGAGAGAGAGCTGGATACACATGGGTTAAAATATTCTAGATTTTTTTTTCAAAATGCATTTTACAATGATCTAGATTCTAGAACAATTAAATTGTGAAGTTCATTTTTAAATCCACTGCCTTAAAGGAAAACTATACCCCAAAAATGAATACTTGAGCATCAGATAGTGTATATCAAATTAAGTGACATATTAAAGAATCTTACCATCCTGGTATATATATATATATTTAAGTAAATATTGCCCTTTTACATCTCTTTCCTTGAACCACCATTTTGTGATGGTCTGTGTGTTGCCTCAGAGATCACCTGACCAGAAATATTTCAACTCTAACTGTAACAGGAAGAAGTGTGGGAGCAAAAGACAAAACTCTGTCTGTTAATTGGCTCATGTGACCTAACTTTATAGTTTGTTTGGTATGTTTGTGTGCACCGTTGAATCCTAGGATCCCAGGAGGCTATTTTCTATGTATGATTACCCAATGGCACATGCTACTAAAAAAGTATATTATGAAAATAGGTTATTTACATGAAGCAGGGTTTTACATAGGAGTTGTTTTATGCAATATCTTTTTATAGTGACCTACATTGTTCGGGGGGTATAGTTTTCCTTTAAGTGTGTCACTTCACAGATGCTGATCTCTGCTTAATAGCCATTAAATAGCTGGGGACACTGAGATGATGCAGCATTTCTGTAAAGACAATGTAAGATGGCAGCTAGTAGCATGTGTCATTCTTGATATACATTAGCTATATGTCTTAGAAAGCTGAAGCAACACTATAAAGTAAGACAGATGTAAATTACAGGCAGCTACAACTGGGAAATACAATATCTGTCTGCTGTGAATTTTATGAGATAACTGCTATATATCAGCGTATGAAATATATTGCTTGATATAATCTCGTTAAAATGTGGTTTTTAGTGGTGCCACTTGTGTCTTGTTTTATTGGCAAATTTGTGTTCTAAAAAATGATGTACCCCTGTGACCTATATAAGGGTAATGGCTTGATTATGGTTGGCTGTACATCCTCTACATAAAACACCACACACATTATACAGTATATATGTATATATTAAATATAAAGGACAGGATCACAAACCATAGGTCAGCTATAAGCAAAGCCCTAAATCAGAAAACCTCTAAACCACCTGTGGCCAGATACTTTTTACAAATGGGCCATACACTACCCTCTCTTCGTTGCATGGCAATTGATCACCAATCCCCTCTGGTACGAGGGGGCAACAGAGACCTGGCCCTCCTTAGACGGGAGTTGAGATGGATACATCGCCTTGACACAATATCTCCCTGTGAGCTGAATGAAACGCTCCCTCTTGGCTGCTACATATGAATCCCTGTATTGAACTTTTATATGGGGACACTTATATATGGGGACAATTCATATCACCATGTGCATTTCTCATGATATGTCGATATTGATACCTTTATAAGACTTTCTCTGATAAGCTTATCGGCCACAACTGTAGCTACTCTTATCTGATCAAGCTTTGTTATTGACATTGACACTGACCAGTAGGAGTAGACTCCTATGTGTTCCTATACATGATGGGCCCTAGCAACATAGTAGCATGTGGGTGGTGATCAAAGTACACTGTACACTTGATGGCTGCCCGCTCCTCGCCAAAGTGGAGTAGCCAGGCCCGGATTTGTGGCGAGGCCACATAGGCCGGTGCCTAGGGCGGCGAAATTTTAGGGGTGGCATGTCGCCCGCCGCATAGTAAGCTCCATAGGGAACACCAAGTTCCCTTGAGCTAAAGCACGTGCGGACACTCATGGCTGTGCGTGCACTTGCTTCAGGGGCGCGGATTGACACATGGTCGCCAGTGCTAGGACCCAGAGGCCTAGGGGCGGTGGGCAGGGAAATCCGGCCCTGTATACCGTGTATACCATCTCCCACTGCAAGTAGGCGTATTATCTACAGTAATTCTACCCCAAGGACAGGCCTGGGGTTTTTCTTCAAATGTTTGTGCAGTAACACTGAGATTCGCTTGGACAGCGATCATGTCCTGAACACTAAACACGCAATGGCTTGACTGAATAATTGACACGTAGATCAACTTGGACAGTGGTCATGACTTAATTACTGTAAACTGAGTTGGCTATTTGCCCAAAACACTCGTCAATGCAGAAGTACGTAGATCCGGTAGAAACATAGTATACACCCACCACTGCTCTGTGATAGGTCGCTAGTCCTGCTGCTGACAAATTCTGACAGTTGGAGCAGGAGTCGGGGGAGTGGCTTTTAGACTGGCATGGTGCTTTCACAATACTGCGTTCTTTTCCTTCTCTTTTCTAAGTCTTATCAATGCGTTTCACCCTGATTCTATACCCCTTCCTAGGTGTCTCACACTTCACTTTGCGTTAAGACTTAATAACAATAAAAAACTTTTTGTTTTTCATCAAGATCCTGTGAGTGCCTCCTTGATGGGGCCCAAACTGCCCTTACTAAATATCCTAACTACCTCGAATACCTAGTGCTTGTTCACTTTTATCTTGCCTATTCTAGCTCCTCCTGTCTAACGATGATGTCTCACTCACCGACCAGCAGTTCCTAGTTCGGTCACGCCTCCCATCAAGACTGGTCACTTTGGGCGGGGCCCTCCTTCTATACCCTTCTGTGTACTAGAGCTCCCTCTGGTGTGCCGGGGTGGAAATTACAGTTAAATATTAACTTAAAGAACTCCACTGCCATCTAGTGGCCATTCATACACATTATATACAACACATTTTAAACACACATACATTTTACTGCACATTTTGTGACTCAAACAGATAACTTTGCACACACATAATACTCTCATCACTTTACACCCCCTTACATGTGTTTACAAATGGTATACATGTTAATTTCTTTGGATTGCTCTCTTTGTTCTTGTACAATTATGGTCTGTAATTACTCTGTGGGGTATCCTCTTTGCTTAAATTTACAAGTCATCTTGTCCAAACAGAAACTATTCTGCAAACAGGCAGATAGTGTAAGCTAGTAAAAGAAGACACACTACGCCCACTATAGTTCACATTAAGATCTGTTGCTAAAGTATTCCCCTTATGATAGACCAGTGTGTCAACAAAAGATATTGGGAAGTGGCAGACGCTAGGGATGCATCGAATATAGGATTCGGTTTGGGATTTGCCCATGATTTGTCCTTTTCCAGCAGGATTCGATTCAGCCAAATCCTAGTGCCTTACCAACCAAATCCTAATTTGCAAATGCAAATTAGGGGCAGGAAGGGAAATCACATAACTTTTTGTTACAAAACAAGGAAGTAAAAAATGTTTTATCCACTTTTTACCTTCCTGTCACTAATTTGCATATGCAAATTAGAATTCGGATTTGGTATCATTACTCCACAAATTCACTAAAGTGCGAATTTTACAGAACCTTACCTCTTTCGCCAGAGTTTCCATCGCCAGCTTAGACCTGGCGAACTGATAAGATGAAGCTTCATTCTCCTCAATCTTATGTCAGTGTTAAAATGATTTATGTCATATATTTAATATATTATAATATAATATTTAAATATTTTTTACCATTTGAGGGGCATGCTACATTTGTTTTAGGGTGGGATCATGTCTAGGACATTAGAGGACCTCTTTTTTTTCTTTATTTTGCTTCCTTGGACATTTTGAATAATAAATGGCCACTTCAAGCATTTTCACCAACTTCTCTAATAAAGACATATAGATGACCTATATGTTCACACCCTATTCAATTTGACCTAGTTCAAAAAATGAACTTTAGCGAAAGTTCACTACTGAATGCTCTCCCTGACGAATTAACACTAGCGAAACTTTGCCAGTGTTCAGCGACTGAGACGTAACTTCGCATTTTAGTGAATTAGCTTAGTGGTAGTGAATTTGCACCTGGCAAAGTAACATGAAGTGTGTTGAAGCCTTCACAAGGGGAAAATCCACCCTATAGTTAATTTGCCCCATTGACTCCCTCCTATAGGTAATGGAAAAAGTAATTGAAAATACACAATGGTCTAAATCAGTGATCCCCAACCAGTAGCTGGTGAGCAACATGTTGCTCTCCAACCCCTTGGATGTTGCTCTCAGTGGCCTCAAAGCAGGTGTTTATTTTTGAATTCCAGGCTTGGAGGCAAGTGTTGGTTGTATAAAAACCAGGTGCACTGCCAAACAGAGCCTCAATCTAGACTGACAATCCACATAGGAGCTACCAACTGGCCAATCACAGAACTTATTTGGCACCCCATGAACTTTTTTCATGCTAGTATTGCTCCCCAACTCCTTCTCATTGTTGCTCACGGGTTCAAAAGGTTGGGGATCCCAGGTCTAAATGTTCCTGAATTAGAAATAG
The DNA here is from genome assembly GCA_024363595.1 of Xenopus borealis. NCBI lineage: Eukaryota > Metazoa > Chordata > Amphibia > Anura > Pipidae > Xenopus > Xenopus borealis. The sequence goes on along the minus strand of CM044445.1, from coordinate 40,474,495 downwards.
AGATTCAACATCACTCACCCCACAACAACAAAAAATCGCAAATGTAGTACCAACATTTTTACAGTGTTGGTGAACTAATGAAGGTACGTATACATATTGTTCTTCCACATGATTCATAAATATGTTGGTCAATTAGTGATGAGCAAAATTTTTCACCACGGTTTGCTGCTTAAGTGATGCACATCGACTCCAAAGAGTGAAAAAAATTTGTTGCTCGTCAAAAAACTTTTGTCGCCCATAGACTTCAATGCATTTCAGCAAATTTTCAGGTCAGATTCACCCTTCACTATGATCAATATATATCCAATAGGTGTTTGTTGCCAAATTCTAGGTTCTTTCCAGTGACAGGCAAACATTATTTTAAAATGCAGTTATTCAATTTCTTCATCAGGCAGGAATGCTGTGCTCCACATCACTCCAGGCTCTCTCTTGTTCTCTCTATGGAAAATCATAAAACATAGCCTACTTTCCAGTTCACTTAATTGCATTAAGCCTTCCAAGTAGACAAAGATAGAATGAGACTTGAAAATTGGAATTGTAGAAATTAATATAGAAATATTTGGCGACCTTACTGAAACTATAGTATTAATGCTATGTTTAGGACAAAAATGAATCAGTTAAACCTAAAATTGTATTATCTACATAATGCAAGCTCGAACTGAGAACATTAGATGAAGGCACGCTGAAAGCAGAGACATTCATCTCATGGGTATCCATGCTCCATCTGTTGAGATGAACAACTCCTGAAATGGCAGAATGCTTTTGAGAGACGATGAGATTGGTTCTTAACTCTATCTAAAGGCCTGTGAGACTGAAGCTCTGGCCTTCTTCTTACATTATTGTTTTATGCCTGGATGGAAATCACTCTGCTGATGTTATAACTTGCAGGCATGTAATTTCTATTCATATCAGGTGCACAGTATCTGGAGGCTTTGTTCGTTTCAAGTATTTATTTTTTATAAATCCTATTAATCAAATAACCTTCATAATGACAAAATTGACAAAGGAAGATTTTGGCATGGTCTCCTGTTTCATTAGCAATTTAATATCTGTGCATACAAAGTTCATTTTCAAAACCAGGGTTTTTAGTTACAAAGTTATGATCATAAGGTAAAATCCATATAGAGGTCCTAATGATTTACCTCTCGTCTGGTTTTCCCCCGCTGAGGCAAATTGGAGAGACTTCAAATGGGGTTTTCCTTCCTCACACTTAGGCAGGTTAAAATTGAGTTAAAAGGTTGAACGTGATGGAGGTGTGTCTTTTTTCAACCTAACTATACTTTTCATAAGTTAATACCTTCATGACTGATCTCAGTCACAGGCTTGATCTTCCTCCTTCCCATTAGCTTTTAAAAGGATGGAGATTGCCAAGACCAAAGCTTTAAGCTGGCCATAGACAAAAAGATCCGATCGTATGAATCTTCCCCATCTCCCGACCTGCCACTAACCTTCAAATTAAATCGACCAAATGACTAGAGATGGGTGAATTTATTCGCCAGCCGCAAATTTGCTGTGAATTCCCTGAAAATTCGGGTTTAGGTGAAGCGAATCTGCATAGATTCGCCCATCACTACAAATGACCAATCAGCATGGCACGACAAATCGTATGATCGCATCGTTGAGTCTATGGCCAGCTTTAGTTTTACAGTATTAATCCCCCACAGCTTGCTGCTTTTAAAGGAGAGAGAAACCACCCAGTCCAACACCCATAATTAAAGTCATAAGATCGGTGTTGGGGTGCTACAACCATGTGGAAATTAAGACATTCTTCTAGTAGAGGAACTCTGCTAAAGGACAGTTTTTGAAAATCTATTTCCATGCACAGATGTTACTAATGAACAGGGGACCAGGCATTGATCAATTCTCTCGCTTATGTATGCTTGTAGTTAATCTGAGTAGATCAGTTGCAATTCCGTTGTACCTATATGTTTAACTTAGCCTTGGAGTGCTCCCACAACCCTCCTTTTTGTGTATGTCTATGGTCATATAAGTGATGTATTTTTATAACTCGTCAAAGGTTACTGCCATTTGCCATGTAGATTTAAGAACACTGTCTACTTAAACCAAAATGTGTTCTAATTCCACAGCACAATGTTCTTAGTCAATGGCCCAGAATAGTTAAGTTTAATATTTCAATTTATATAATGGTAAATAGTCTTACTTACCAGGCCAAAGAGAGAGAATCATGTGTTCCTACCTATTTTATTAACTATCACCTTAGGGCTCCAATGCTTGTGTCCATGGGATTCCTAAATCATGCCTAGTTTTTCAAGCACCAGACTAATAAACAGCACTTGGGAATCACTCCTCATGTCTGATTATAGTGTATAGTCTAAAAGTCAGCTAACATAGCATTATTTCTGTATATTAGACAAAGCAAGCTGACTGACAGCACACTGGTAAGCATCACTCTCACAGGTGAATATTCTAATAAATGTAATTAGATTTGGGCTACATACTTGGAGAGCTAGGGGGCTCAGGGACAGATGGTTTAGATCTGTTTTATGATACATTGGTTAAATACATGCGTGAATAAGTGTAGTAACAAAGGTAGAAGTAAATCCCTGTCCAGGAAACTGGCTTGGCCAAAATCCTAAGAGGACTGAAAGGATAAACTGATATTTGTGAACAAATATTATGTTTCTTCTGTGACTCATTAAAAAATAGACTACTTTCTCATGCAATCTACCTGCTGCAGTTACAAAGTGAAAGTGATGGGCTGCAAAATCCATCTGCAAGTCGTTAATATATATTTATATGGAATGCCATACCTTGTCGTTCATGATAGGTATTATATTCCAAAACCTCTGTATCACGCACTCGTCTGTTTCTACAGTCAATTATGACATTATCAAATACAGTTTCCATTCATCAAATCGGTCTTGAATTAGCATATCGGAACTGAAAGATAAAGCAAAACATTTGCTGAGGAACACAAATCCTGTCTGATTTTCCAATGTGATTATTTTGTAAATCCAGTCTCCCGATCTATATCTCGTGTAATAATCCTTGCATGCCGTTTAAGTCACCGATACATTTCTTTTTAAACAATGTAATGTTTTTTCTTCTGAGCAGATTTATTTAGAGAGCATCTAGGGGATAAGGGGGATGTTTTATCCAATACATCAGTTTAAATCAGGTTAATGTAGCAAAAACAAGCAGATGTAGTTGTGTATATTAAAGTATGGTTCTTATTAGAGGGTTCAGACATGAAAAACTTGGAGTAAAATGTAATTCACTGTATTTAATATGGAATTAAAGAACAGTAAAGTGGTGGTAAAGTTCCCTCTGACATCCAGTTAATCCAGTAATACTCAGCACTCAAATGTACTTTAAACAGTGCCTATGGCACACTGACATATTGACCTGCATTGTGGTCTTGGGGATATCGGAACATAACTGCATGCATTAAAAGTGAGACTAGTATGGATAAACTATGTTACTAGCTATTTTAGTGGGGAAACACAAAGCAAAGATTATAGGAGGTGATAAGGACAGTGATGACCATCCAACCTTCCAACACTAACATGATCAAAGAAGATCGGGAAGAACCATTCATTGTATAGGTGTTAGCTCTCCATAGCAGACATAATAATAAACCTAAATACAGACGCAGAAGAATTCTATAATTAGAATCATCCCTACAAGTGCTATCAGTTATTTTGTTAGAGTGCTCAGCATAACAGAAAAGAAATGAATGCCTTTTCTAATGATCATATGAAATAAAAATGGGTTGCTCAAGGCTAGACAGAATTCTTACTAGAGAACCTCTTGCATTAATTAGACTGCTGGCCTTGTGGACTTGGAATTATGTTATTAGCCTTAATTGCCTTAACAGATCACTGCCTCCTTGGAATCCATTACTCTATGTCAATGTCATTATGGCTGTTTTTCTTGTGCCATGGCTCTCCTCCTTCAGTCATCCCCTGTGCCTATAGCTGTAATCACCATGTCCAGGGCTTATAGCCGCGTCTCCCTGCAGACATGTTTTAAACAATGGATTAATAAAAGTTTTTTAACTTTACCTTTGGTTTCTTGCGGACCTTCATACCAGCCGAATTGATCTACCACGCTTTTTCTTACACTTCAAATATTTGCCGCGGCCAGAGCGGCTATGTAGACCCTGGCTGATGTTTAAGCGGACACATTTACTCTTTCCTCCAGCGGCGTTCTCCCCTCGTGTCCCAGGGCTTATAGTCTACTTCCTGCTCTAGGTTTCTTCCCTGTGGTTATAATATGCGGTAATAATGTGGTTGTTAGAACAAAAATCACAGTTATTTTACTTCATTGCCTTATCTAGGAAAATATCTTTATACCATAGTTACCTAATCAACCACTCTAAAGGTGCACAACCTTTCCAAAGTGGTGAATTTTATTACTACTGCAGTTCCTTGGAATATGTAATCATGAAATTGCTAGCTTTACTTTAAAAATAAATAAATAGCATGTGGCAAAAAAAAAACTAATTACATTAACACAACATTTCCAGAGAAAAATTTTCTTATTGAGGATAATGACCTTTTCATTTGATAAAACATGTATTCTTCATATACTAATATTTTCAGAAATGTAGAATTCTCAAGGTCCCGAGATGTGTTTGAAAAGGCAGCTGTTCTTCTTTTTCAGCAGCAAGAAAAAGCAACTGTTTAAACCCTTGCAATATTTTTTATGTTTTATGCACTTCCTCTCACCTCCAGGTTTAACTGACATATAACAGTAGATAAACAGAAAGTAACTGGTGTCGTGAGAGCAATAATGTGATATTAGAGAATAACTTTTGCATTTGGCCAATGGCAAGATGTGTGAAATGGTGGGAATATCTCAACTCTGGTAAACTCCTTGGAAGATGCATACTTTTTCAGTGTGCCTTTTGATTAATAGATTATTAGTGACAATTCCATGTAATGTATCTAGTCTATGCCTTACTTTAAAGAGATATGTCAAAAATGCCCTCATCCTGATTAAAGTAGAAGTAAAAGAGGAATTTGCAGCAGGAAGTTACAAGGGGCTGTGCAGTTGGGCCTAATGTGAGTTCATTGCAATAGTTACTAATCCTATGGGTGTTACTATATCTTGAGAACTGGTAAAGTAACTATTCCACAGCAGGTAGGTACCTGTTCCACTTAATACATGTTTCATGCTAATGACTGTGCCCTATGAAAAGGATGATGTGTTAGAGCTACATGATGACAATTCATTGAATATGGCACAGGATATCACATATGAAAAACCCAACCCCCAGGGGAGTGACTGGATTCTTGTCTAGGCCTACAGTAAACAATGAAGCTTTTTTCCCTACAAATTGCAGCATAATGGGCCAATGAGAAAAAGTTATCTTATGGTTTATCACGTGAAAACTCATAGACAAGATTCACTTTGAGGAGAAAAAGTCCCTTCCGTTTTTTTTCACATGATAGACATTGAGATAATTTTTTTCTGAATTTAATGGTGTCTCGAATTTAATTCTTATCCATGACTTTTCACATGACAAACTTTTTCTCACTGAATTGAATCTGGCCCAATGTGTCTTAGGTACTGTATATGCCTAACATCACTGCAAATATGTGCATTTGTCACTGGATTTTTATAAGGTTTGTGGACATACAAAGTTACACTACAAAAAAAAACATTTGCCAGATAAGTGGTGTGGCTGTTGAATTTTTGTGGCTGACAGCTTTGTCTATTGCCTTATTCAGCCTTTATTCAGAAGCCTTTCTGCTTCGCTCATAATTAATAATTGAGTTAAACTAACAGCAAAGTGAGATGGGGAGGAAATCAGAAGGCACAA
>CM044445.1:40390688-40414078 GCA_024363595.1 Xenopus borealis | reverse complement strand
CCCTCTTTTCAGACAGAAGTCAATCGTCCACCAGTAGAATGTTTATTATCTTCAACCAAAAAACACACTAATTCAATGCAGTATTCCAAGAAGGGAACTTGTCTGCTGTTTTAATCTTTTACCTAAATGTATAGACAGATAATCACAGGCTGAAATAACTGTTTGATTGCTCAGCGGAACTGTAGTATTCTGACATGCAAAGATTTCATTATTAATCATATCACAGAAAACTAACAAAATCAGAAAAACTACCTCTTCTATATAAATGATCACTACCACATTAACTGAAATAAATTGCATAATTATATAATGTTGGCATTGCATTTCAGGTGGCAGGAACAATCTGAAAATATATAGAATGTGGGGAACACACTTGTCTTTTTAGCAGTACATTGAAACATTAACATAATCACTGTGTTTTTTTGGCCTCAGTGAAGCATTTTCACCATAATTCCTGCAAAATTGCAGCTGCGCTTGTACTTTGACGCAAATCATTTCTGGCACTCTGCATCAATATCACATCCATATGCAATTTTGTTGTGCATTTTCAAAACCCTACAGCTAACACCACCGTTGGGATGCACTGTAAATGTGTTTTGAATTACTGTAAATTTTTAGGCTGCGCATTGTTTTGACTGTCGATCTGGTTGTTCTGGAGTGCAAGCATGTTGCAGTTTAAAATGTCAGTGTTTCCGTGAAAAAAAGTTGCATATACTGTAGATAACTTATAATCCTTCTTGTATAGTTACTGTATTAGAGAGTGGAAGGAAACTGGTGTACTCCAAAGAGGTACCTAAAAAATTGTGCACATACATTTTGATTTACCTCATCCTGACAATGGAAATTTTCTTCCCACTTGCATTTGATTTGCTTTAAAGAGCAAGCACAAGTGTTTTTATTTTTTATTTTTATTGCATCACACCATCACCACCACAATAATACTAGATCTATGGGAAATACACAGCAATGTGGTAACATAAAATCACAATTGCATCCAAACTTACACTTTGGACCTCACTTTTGGGTTGGAAATTACTGTACTTCTTCTGTGTTGGGCTTATGTATCAGTCCAAGGTCATGCCCCCAAGTTGCTTCCCATATATATATATATATATATATATATATAACATAATATGTATACACATTTCTATACCAAACTACCTCATTATCCCATTTGCAGTGCACAAAACAAGAAAAACTTAGAACAGACTCCCCACTTACACATAGGGTTGCCACCTTTTCGGTAAAACAAATACCGGCCTTCCTCTATATTTATCTTTGTTCCCTATTAATAAAATTGGGATCAACCATCATTTTTAACGGCCAGGGGGCAACCCTACTTACACAGTACCCAACTACAGGGCCCAATTACAAAGTTCCCAGTTACAAAATGAGCTCCACTGGAGTCCCATGGGTTCTATTTATACAGTCTGTTCAGGTGCAACTAATTATCTCCACCTTCCTCAAACTGAGGGAAATCTAACTGCAAAGTAATGCAGCTCCCACCAAACTGGCTGCATGCCAGTTACGTAAAATGAATTCCTCATATACATTAGATGATGAATGTGACATCCAGTTAAACATGATTTATTATTGAGCAGTTCCTGGTCATTTTTTCATTATTCTTTTACTATATTATACTATAGTATCAGCCCATGGCCAGCAAAAACTCCAAGTACCTTAACTGCACAAAATAACAGTGAGTCATGGCTAGGGATGTATTCTGGGTTGTGTAATTCCCTGTAGCAGACATATTTAAACATATAGTATGAATCCAGCAGTTGCATGTAAGAACCCCTACTGGTCCTGGGTGTCTACTTACCTGTAGACATGCTGGCCAGTTGGTCCACTGTGAAGGTCTTTGGCATGATTGTATGCTATAAATTGGTTGAGGCTGTGTTTTATTGGTTGGTTGGCCATCACATGTTTCCCTTTCTGATTGGTTCCCATGGCCTTTAAATCCTGCTGTCTCCCACTACACCAGCCAAAGTTGGCTTCTGGTTATTCAGATCCTGATTGAGCCTGTGTTGATTTGCTATTTAGGTTTTAAACTCCTGTCTGATTCCTTACTCTGATCCTAGCTGCCTGTCCTGACTGTGATTAAAAATTTGCCTCCCTCTTGTCTGTACTGCCATTATCTCTAAAAGTGTGCAGATTCCCTGTCCACCCCATTGCAGAAAGGTCTGGCATTTTAAAAGGGCTTCTGTAAAGACTTTGTTTGATGGGGGGATCCCAGTTACACAGAACAGTAGTCCTTACCAGCTGTCTCCAGTATTCATTGTTAACTCACTATAACATAGCATCAGTGAGATAGGAGTACCACAATTTTATTAGGGGGACAGAAGCCTCCTTTAAAGGCTTTTGTGTCTAACCTTGTATTAAAGTCATTTGATAAAATGCATAGTCTTGTGTGTAGACGGGACTGATCAACACTAAATTTAATATGATCTTAATTTGTTAATGTCCAGGTGAATCTGTAGAGCGCCACATTGGGTTGGGTGTGGAATACTACTGCAGAGTGTTTCTACCAAATGTTAATTGTACATTCCAAAAACTCAAACAACCTGGTATTAGTGGGTCTTTAGCCTATAAAAGATCACCTTGTGACAACATGTGGGCTGGGGGCAGGTGCCAGAGTGGGACCTGGGAAGCTGCAAGGTCCACTGTATGGTCTCAGCTTCTGTCTGCCCAACACTCAGAATTCACATTACCATTAAATTACCTCTTAAGCGTTATATAGGTCTGAGTCATCAACAAAGCTTCCTATCCTTGTCATTATGTGCCCGAAAGTTTTTTCCACCTAGGTTAGGTATCAGGGCTTAAAGCACCATAAACATATATCTTAGGTTGTATGTATGAACCTTTTCTGATTTTTAATCTTCACTAGTAAATTTGGTTCATAATGAGCATGTTTCAATCTTTTCTAAGCATTTATAGGAAGGATGACACTGCATGAAATTATATATTATGACCATCATCTTTAACTAAGTAATAGAAGGCACTATGTTTCCACAGTAACCCCTTGCAGCCAATAAGATGTTTGTTTTTAAACAGGTGACTAGTAAATGCCACCTGCTAGTCACTATGGGTTTGTATTTTATTACATAACTACATAGCAGTGGTGGCATCGGGAAATACAAGTACCCTTGGCTTAAAATCCTTCAGCCAAGAGAGTGTTATTCTAAATGGACGATCATGCTCAAGCCATTATTTTTTTTTTTTAATTTGCATCTATGTCGGAGGACATGGAAGATTCCTTCTGGACCAGGTCATCAGATTACAGTCTGGCACCCTTTTTACCCCTTGAAAGTCAGGTGCCAGTTGGAAGTGATGTTCCTGTGTAGGCTCATTCCATAAATGCATCTTCAGATGATAAGTCTCCCTGTAGAGAGTCTTAGAAAGACTAAATCTCTTCTACACATCTCTCCCTTTGCCACAACCATCCACTTTGAGTTGTCCCAGGTCTTGGTGTCTTTTCTATAAAGGAATGCACTCCTACTCCTAAGTTATACTTGATGCCAATTCCAAAGTGCGGATAACTATGTGTAAAAATGGTATTATAGGAGCTTGGATATAGCCCTGGTCCTAGACTTTAGTATATCTCAATCAGCAAAGGAACTGACTGCCTGACCAGAATAGTCCTAGACTTAACAATTCTCTGGCTAATCCTGTCTCTCTGGCAGGCCAAAAACTTTCAGAAGGTGTGGCAGCTGTTGTTATCTGTGATGCCTGTTACTCATCTTGGTTATGCACAGAAAAGCCTTTAAAAAGCCGCATACAGGCAAGGGAGGATCGATCCTTTATACTGAAACCAAGGTTCTACTGACACTGATTACAAATAATGCTACTATACAGAGAGACTCTTTGTACTATGACAAAAAATGTAAATATGTTAGGGTCTGCCATGTGGGGTTTACCTTGACGTGGTATGGAGGCTTTTCAACTTTATGATCATAACTTTGTAACTAAAAACCCCTGTTTTGCAAACTTACTTTGGAGACAGTGGCATAGGGAATGTGCATTAAAACTAGCACTGTACAAATTCCAAACAAACTGCACTTACTATATTGTCTGTTTTCAAGGATAATGGTGCACCTCGAAGAAACCTGTTCACCAAGGTCCCAACATTAGATATACTTCTCTCCAGAGACAGCACTCCCTATTTCTTAGATAAAAATCGCCTTTATTTATTCCATATTGGGCAGCATAAGTATGCCATACTTGGAATAAATAAAGGCGATTTTTATCAGAGTGTTGTCTCTGGAGAGACGTACATTAAAACTAGCACTTCCATTATACTTAAATACCCTATACATTTCTATTTGTTTTCCACAGCGACGAAGAAGGCTTTCAAACAACCCTTTCTTTTGTTTCTCTTTACTGAAGTAGTCAGGGGGTTCTGATGAAATTTGTCCTAGGTCCACAAAAAAGGGCTAGTCTTGTAAACTGCAGCTGTAGATAATGGCCCTGAATTGCTTTATGCACAAGATATTTTTCAGTGAAACTCCACAGATCTCTTGCTGCCTCTTAAGAACCATGGGAGCATTTGGCAATGATTAACATCAAGGGTGGAAACCTACACATGCCTCTCCATCCACACTGCCATGTATTTCTTTGCTTTTCAGTCAATGGCCACCACCTCCAATTTGTGATGCATCCACAGTCTCTGAATGGCACCATGTATCTTCACAAAACTCATGGCAGTTCATGAAGATTGCAAAGGCCCTCCCATATCCCTATATACTCATTACGTGAGTCTCAAACGTTTAGGCAGCAGCCAATATTTCAGTCTTCCTGACAACCCTACAGGCTGTGAGATGAATCATCAATTTCCATGTTTTGTCTTACACAATTGCAGCTAATGGAAAATTTTGGCTTCTTCAGAAGATATGCCTTTTTTAAAGAAAAGATCTTGCAGTTCACAAGCTTGCTTCAGTATTCCATATCAGGATTTCCATAATCAAGATATATCTGTTAGAAGCTAGAGATGTTTCCCTCGACTTTTTACCAAACTTTTTTTTCCCAAAGAGGTCTATATATGTTTTGTTCTCCCACAATTCTTTCTTGTGGGTGTTGGATGTCCCATGCCTCCATCTAAGCAAACCTTTCAACCATCACTGACTGATGATCTTAGTGTATGAAAAACTTAATAGAAGTCATTCAAGACAAATCATGTTTGGAACTAAGGGCTGCCTAATGTATTCCACCTTTGGATATAATCAAATGACTGGACAGCAGTTGCATTTTTTCATGCACAGTTGTGCAACCCTATGGGGAGCACAATTTTTTTTTCTGATTGTAAGCTCATTTTCTATGCATTTCAGCCATAGTGAATCAGGATCCTCTAGCAATGATCAGGCTCAATGTGTGGTTATTTCTTTACAAAATTGTTAAAAATGTAGATTACTTTTATGATTTTTCATTTCCTAAATTGAGAATTTCAACTTCACCGCCACTGTCAATGGCAAATATATCACAATAAAGAAGGTTCATATGCCTTTTACCAATACGGTGCAGCAGCAGATAAACAGAACAGATCATCTGCAATCTCACAGGATCTCAGGGTGGTCTGTTGCAGTTAACTCTAGATCTGATATACACGCCCAGATGGTTGGGACAGTATGGTTTAAATTCGACCAAAGCTAGGAAGGTATGGACATCTTAAAGTATTTTAAAGCATGAAAGCTTTTATAGGATACTCACACACACAGAAATTGGAAAGGCTTGTACAGTAAGGAGCCAAACATTTCTTTAATATAAATAGCATATAAGGTTGCAGGGATTTGTCACATGCAACAGGGATGGCAGGCAATTATCCCATATTTACCAAAACATCTTGCCAGCCTTCTGATCTGCCTTCTGAACCATAGATTTCCTTGGTTGAAATCCTAGTATGTTGTTACCAATCAAAAGGGCTGTAAATATATGTCGATGTGCTGCCCTTACCCTCACTGGATTTAGCTTCACTTATTTGCATGCAATTCATTAACTGGTACAGCTCCTGCCATCCCTGGTGCAAAACTATGCACCTGGATTGACGTGGGTATATTTCTGCTGGAATTTAGCCTCAATATGTAGCCAATACTATATTTCAGTGGATTTGCTATGCTGCATTAAATGGATTTCAGTGTGCTGGGTTTTGGTTTTTAGTGAGTGATAATATGTTTTGTCATGCTACCTGAACATCTTCTATCTGCAAATTCACTGAGCCATTAGTTTCTTTCTACCATGTTAGTGTTATTGTCATAGCAACTGCCGTTGCACACTACCATTTTGAATTACGTTGACAAATGTAGGATGAGCCATTTCATACCATTACTTGCTGCTGTTGTTTGAAATTGCATAAAAAGAACAAATAACTATTACTTTTGACACAGAGTTATATTTCCAATATACTTTGGATAACCCATCGACAGTAGCTTTCAAGCTTTATTTTACACCTTTCTGTGGCGCCCTCTATGTTAAAGGATCAGGAAAGTGTAAAATAGAATAAGGTTAGGAATGCTGCGTTTTGTATACTAAACATAAATATGAACATACTGCATCACAAGGCTAATCAAACAAATGATTTATGCTTTCAAAGTTGGCCACAGGGGGCTGTCATCTTGTAACTTTGTTAAACATCATTGCAAGGCCAAGGATGGGCAGCTTATATTAAATTATCAAAACAGCACAAGTCAAATAATATCTGCCAGAAGCCGATACAGCAAGAATGATTAATAATCAGAATAGGCAGTCTGTACTGGGTGCTGTGTTGTCATGTAATCTAATGTGGATTTTATAGTTTTTGTATTGTTTAATACAAACTTTCGCCAACTCTCCCGAACCAGTGGCTGTTTAAATCTGGCTCCATGATCTTTGTCCCTGCAGCTGGAGTTGGAAACAGTAAAGGGGACGTAAAGACAAAAATAAAATCCAATACAAATCTCTACACAGTTGCCAACTGATATAAAGGGAAACAAGGCTGCTGGAGTTCTGCATCGCTGGGAAGTAAGGTGGGGTCTCCCCCTGCTGTTCATAAATATAATTGTTAGGGACTGTCTGCCAATTCCTATCCACAGCAGTTTTTTTGCCTTTATATGCCCTTTAAGGTTTCCACAAAATGACTGACATTTGTTTTATGCAGTACGATTATTTTGATTCAGTATGATATATTTACCCTGTAGTGCTGTGGTATAGAAATATTGTGTTTTTGTTCTTAAATCAACATTGCTTTAAACACTCCAGCTATCCAGGGTCAATGTCAATGAGGTCCATTTTGCTTTGCAAAAACTGCAAAAAAAAATGTGAAATTTCACCAAGAATTTCCCAAATGCATTGGGATCAAAATGAAGGAGTAAATACATACAGTTAAGGTGCTTTTGTTAGTTCTGTAATACCATATACATTGACCAGATATGTAAGAGTAGCTCCTTTCCACTACAGTATTATACAAATATTCTTCATAGGAAAAATAAAAATGCCCCCACATTGGTAATGCCAGTAACCATAATTTTATGTTCAGCATTCCTTTCCAGCACAAAAATGTGTTTTTTGCCCCAGTGAAACAGAATACATGGTGAATTTCTATCATGGATTTGCAACACCATTTTTCTAACAACGATTAATTAAAATCAGTATCAGTCTCCCTTTTCATGTTTGATTATTATGTATTGTGGGAAAGCAAACTCTGCTTACTGAGTTGGGGCTGGGAAGCAGGATTCTTGCTGGTGAATATTCTTGCATCTGTTAGAGATCTAGGGGCACAGTGGGGCAGTTAACAGAGGTTTTAAATCTCATTGATCTCATTTTTTACCTTATAATATTTCATTTCTTACTTTTCTTGACTAGCAATTTCAATAATGCACAATGAGCTAAATGGTTTTCCGTGTGCTAGATTTTCTGTTATTTCCCTAGTGACAACATGTTTTGTCATGCTATAGAAACACATTTATATGTGAAATCTCAATCAGTCACAAGATACACGGCAGATAACAGATAAGCTCTGTAATATACAATGACATTCCTCAGAACTTATCTGTTATCTACGGTGTATCCTGTGCTTGAATGCTGTCCCCATTGCTACACAGCAGCTTGCATACATAAACTATAGTTGTGTTCCTGAAGCAAATACTCCAGGTTTACCAGTGCTGGACAACAGTACATTATATTGTCATTCCATGAAAACAATTAAAATTTTTTAGTGTTAGTGTTAGTGTTCTTTAATGAAATAGTGTAACTATGTAACTGATTGCAGACTTCCAGTGATTTAACTATGTAATGTAATGTAGTATGTAATCTATCTGGCCTCAAATGAAAATTCTGAGTAAGTTTTGGATTTGCATTGCCCTTACGTTGCTTTGTAAATAAACCTTCAAGAATCATCTCACCTGATCACAGTTCTTGAGGAAATCACATTATGATCATTCTTTATGTTTCTGAAGTCTTGTCAATCACATTTATCACATTTGCACATTGTTTTAGGGTGCTTGTAGAAATAACCCAACTAGATCTTTCACCAGATCCTTCAGGTGAAGGAAGATGGCCATACACAAAAAGAAGAAATGAGTGGATCAAACAGAAATCTATACTGCAATATAATGCAGTAAAAACCAAATGCAGTAGAACATTGCACCGATTTTTAAGATTCCATGAAGCATATTAAAGTTTTATCAAAGGAAAAAAAAATATTTTATTGTGCATTTTCTATAAAGACAATGCTTCTCATACTTTGTCAACAAACAGTATTATAGAATTGTATGTCTCACTTCATGATGAATTCCTCAAACATATCCATTTGGCACCATAGATTTGTTTATTATATATATACGTATATTTACAGTATATGCTGTTTCCAACACTTTTCCTGAGACGTACCCTGTTTAAAAATGTATTTTGTAGCAACTCAAACTTACATTCTTTGCTTCTGTGCTGAGCTAAACAAAAGCTGGAGATTATGGAAGACGAAACATGTTTGTTCAATACTATTCACGTTCAGTACACTTCATGGCTTACAGTGAATGCATTATGTTGAATGCGTCACACAGCGTCATCTCAGCAACTTTTTATAAGCAGTAGCAGTCATTAATATTGTCGTTTTCTTATCCAATAACCCATCAGCATGCAGTTATGTATGTAGCAGGGTTAAGCTCAAGGACATTGCTAATAAAATGCAAATGTCATAATTTAGAAAATTGTACACAAAAGTGAATTCCATCAGGAGTAATAAAAAAAACAACTTTGATAGATTTGAATGCAAAATGAGCTTGATAAATCCTAGTGTAAATCAATAAACCATACAGGTAGTGGTAGATTAATGGGGCAATTTTGAGAAGTTGTACTTTGACGTACATGTGATAGATGATTGCAATTTGTGCTTTTCTTGGACTGATTATGATCACCATTTTCGCACCATTTCTCCTGCTCAACCACAGTAACCTTGCTTCTGCTGGCCTGAACCAGCAAATGTAGAAGCAACAGATTGTTAATTATGAATGTACAGAAGAGAATGCTCATTGATAACCAAGTCATGGTGCTCAGTTATTGCACAAACCCGATGTCCTTTGGATGCCACGTTGATTTAAAAATATAAATAAAGGACCCTTTGTGAGGTCTAATGATCTTATCATGAGGTCTTTGGTCAAAATTCTTGGCACCAAACGAGATCCAAAAAAAAAGCAGTATTGTTGGGATTTGCGTAAATATTTGCAAATATTGCTTATGAATATGAAAAAAATGCATACTATGCACCTTAATGAATAACATAATATTTCTTTATGACTGTATATGCAGCTGAGTTAAGAAAGATGTTTAGCAAACAATGACAATTCAATTAAAATCATTGAACTATGTTACTTAAGAACTGTTAGAACATAAATGCGCTACAAATATTTTTTCTTTCCTTCATTCTTACTCCCTTTTACAGGGGTAAGAATGCATCAATATGAGCCAAAAAGGGCAATTTATATTTATTTATAAATGAACCTTCCAATGCATTATCACTCTCTCTTTTCTTAGAATTTGCAAGCAAGTTAGTCACAAGGTGCATTACTGCAGCCTGGAGTACCCAGTGATATAATAGACTTAATTAAGCTACAAATACTAATACCTACATTCTTTGCAAATGCAAAAATATATTGCTTATAATTGTAATTTTTCCTTAACACTGTATTTTAAAGGTTTACTAAACTACAGATATTTATTAAAAAAAATACAATCTGTATCTGCCTTGATAGAGTCATTGTAGTAAATGTATAGGAAATACTATATTATTGGGTATGGTATATAGAATATATTAAATAATATTTCTCATTCGGTATAGGATTACTGCAGTAACCACTGAAAAGAAAGCAGCTTCAGTACTGGCAGTGATATATACAACATTGAACTGGGCATCTTAAAGCCCACCTGAGAGACCAATATCTACAGCCCACAAAAACTAAATTGTATAGAAGTTATTTAGGCTTTTGTTGAAAATAATAAAGTGCTAATGAGAATTTTATCCACACTGGAGCATACTTGGTCCTGGGCCTATTGAGAGATGTTCTGGCCAGTCCATACTGTATGTATGCTCAGAACTGTATCTAGCAGGTTTTCAGCCTGAAGAATTCTGCTTCCTTACTGAATAGTTACATTGAGTTTGGAGCTTTAAAAAGTGCAGGGGACGGATTTCCATAGCAGGAAAAAAAAGACCATGTGGGCACACTGTAGATTAGATAATATAGTAATAATATGAAGACATACCTGAAGGGGTGGCAGAAGCATTTAATATGTTGCTAATGGAGGTGGTAAGAAATTGATACATTGAGATATGCTTTAAATATGGGGTTGGAAAACACATGGCCTGAAAGTGAAATAAAGGCAAACAGGATGGGAGAGTGAACTTCCATCTGCCATGAAATTAAATATGTCTGGGTTTCTTTGCCTACATGATTCAAAGAAAATAACCTTTAAAAAAACTATCATTCCAATTATGGTTATTAATAACAAATCAGTCAACATTTCAAAATATTTCTTGTCTACAGTGAAGCAAGACTTCTCGTTCATGTCAAACCAGCAGAATGTATGTTTATACAAGATTTTCAGAAACTTGGCATACGGGTAGTATTTGTGGACAGAAAAAGTAAGAAAGTAAGAAAGACTGCCATAAAAGTAACTAGTTGAAATAGAGTACTTATAAGCTGTTTTAAACACACATATCTGCTTGATTGTTGTTGGTTGCTGCTGGGGAAGGCTTGCTTTTCATTCCTTCAGTTCCTCTAGATGTGTCAAGAAACAACAGTCTTGGAGTCCATAAGGACATCAGTATTCGTTTATACTCCTTGCGGAAGTTTTGATTTAGCAGACCATAGATGACAGCATTGAGACAGCTGTTAAAATAGGCCATGAAATAGCTTAACACAAACAACCATTCTGGAATCTTTGGTGCCACATGGAATGGGTTAATGGCCACAGCAAGGCCGATAAAATTCAAGGGTGCCCAGCAAACAGCAAAAAGTACAAAGACCACAAACATGGTCAAGAAATTTCTCAAGTCTGTTGGTGTCAGCTTTTGTTTGAAGTCTTGTCTTACTCTGTGTTTCACTTGGATCACTAAAACCCATATTCTTAAGTAGCAGAATGTCACAACACTAAGAGGGACTATGAAATGCACCACCACTACTGTTATGGTGTATGAGGAACTCACTGTCTGCGCAAATGTGCAAGAAAAAATCCTGGGGTCATACTGTAGTGATCCAACAAAAAAGTTTGGCACAATGGCAATTATGGTTAGTATCCATGTCAGGACAAGGTAGAACCAGGTGCTTCTTTGATTAAAAAGCTTGTCGTATCTCAAGCTGTGACAGATGTAGCAATACCTGTTGATAGCTATGGCTGTTATGTTGAAGACTGATCCAATAACACTGAGTCCCATCAGGAATCCACTGATCTGACAATGGATATTCCCAAGTGTCCAACCATTCTGGAAAATAGCTATGAGAATGACCGGATAGGGATACACAGCAACAACCAAATCTGCAATAGACAAACTGACGACAAAGAGATTTCCTGCAAAGAAGAACACAAAAGTTTTGCTGTATTAAACAAGCGTGAAAATAAAAACGTTATATACGTTCTGCAATAATTCACAGATATAAATCTCAGAAATGTTATCCTTTAACTAATTATGATTTCAACATTACAATAGTTGAGGCAATGCAAAAGGGGTTGACTGGAAAATCACCGCTGCCAGCTCCAGTTGAGTTGAAAGTGAAAAGTGCCAACACTGGTATATTTTTTAAGCCTCAGATTGCACTGGTGCCAGTTTCCAGGGTGATAAGTGCCAGTTCTGTCACTTGTAACAGTATCACTTCCAACACAAATGAAGGTGGCAATTGGAAGTAGTTGCAATGAAAAAAGTCCAATGTGTCATTACTCAGGGTCTCTGAAACATTTTTCCTTAGATTTCTGTAAAAGAAACAATTTCTTATTAAAATCTAAATGTCTCATCATTATAAAGGATGTTGTGAGCAAAGGTTTTCATAAGTGTTTAAGTGAATTAGAGGTGTCGGTTTCCTGGCTTTTGAAAAAAAGATACTATAGTTATAACAACTGCGTTTGGAGACTGATCAACACATGACACATCATGCCAATTACCGCTTCTGACTTCTGCAACTTGAAGTCTTTCTGACAGTTGTGCTACTGAACTTTTTTTTAAACTTCAGTTCCTAAAGAAGCCTCTAAAATCTACATATGTGAGATACAGAAGGAAATGTCTGTGGGTGAAATCCTACAGCACATCAGTTGTCAATTCCTCTCCCACAGCAGTGTAACTGTTTGTTCTGAGAAGCTCAAGTTGAATGCGCCTATGACTATTAGAGGTGGGTATGTAATAAATACCCTCATCACTCATATTATAACAATATTAACATTTATTATAAAAGATTTCCATATATGCCATCCTGATCCTTATCTAGAAAAACAAATTCCCAAATCTGTCAACCTCAGAGATGTAGTAATATCTTTCAAATAAAGATTTAACAAACACTAAGCATTTATATTATGTGAGCATATGTATTCTTTTCAATGCACTAGAGAAATGTAGATTTTTTTTAAGGGTTAGGCCAGATGGGAAGATTCGGGGAGATTTGTCGCCTGGCAACTAATCGCCTCGTCTTTGGGGCGACAAATCTCCCTGAACCACTTCCCCCTGCCTTCCAGCTGATTAATGAATAATCGTTTTCCGAAGTTGCTCGAAGTAACCTCCTTAGGCAATTTTGGGAAGCACAGCACCACGTGAGAATAGGAGCAGGTGGTTATTCATTAAGCAGCTGTAAGGTAGGGGGAAGCGGTTCAAGGACTTAGTCACCAGGCGATTGGTCGCCAGGTGACGAATCTCCCTGAGTCTTCCCGTCTGGCCTTACCCTAAGGGTTTGTGTGTGTAAGTGATTTTACCTGGCATCAATACAAGAATGACCGGGCTGAAATGCTTCTGCGGGTAACTCTGCTCATCTGTGAAACAGAAGTTTAATGTCTGGTGCTGATGGATATTCCAAGTGGCAGAAGAACATTGATTACCAGCTAACTAAAAGAAGCCTGAAGCAAACTTCCCAGACTTATTTTACCAGCACAGGCCATTGACCTGCTGTACCATCCCTCCCAGTGGAGGCCTTCTATAGCTACATGTCTTTTGGCAGAAAAGCATGTACCATTATGTTTTATTAACATTTACAGAAACATGGAGGGAATCTAAGTTAATCACAGTAGTTTGTACAAAACCATAGTTTTTTATTTATCAATAGCAACCAACCAGCAATTAGTTTTGATCAGCACACTGCATGATTGGGTGCTATGGGTATTATCTTGTCTGCAACCATAAGGAGGCATAGCTAACTGCTTTTTGACACATGGTTAATGCGGATGTATGCGATTAGCTGTGCAGAGACTGTGGCATCATCTTCCATGGACCTAATACATATTACAGATTTCAGAATTTGTAGTCATGTCCAAGCTTTGGTACCATAACTTCTGTGACATCTAGGGTACTTGTCATTCTGGCTAATGCACATTGCTCAACCAAAAACAATAAAGTTTTTAGCCACAGATGTCATTTGTGTGCGTAGCTTTGCAGAAATAAATCCTTAGAGGATTTAAAGGAAGAAAAACATGATGGGGGGAAAAAACACAACAAACGTGCTAAACCTTTTTTTAGGCAACAGCATTCTTATATTCTGGAGCACACAAATAAAAATAACATTGTTCTATTCATTTTCAGTGAGGCTGAAAATCTTGCATGTTTTTATTAACAAGGGGAAAAATAAAGTTGGTTAAGACAATTCCTATTCATTTCTGTAGTAACTTTCTGGCTTTTACTTGCTACCCTGTGTCAATATACTGTACAGTACTCGGCAGCACCTTATTTGGGACAAATACAGGAAGGACTGAATGGCACCAAGTCCAACTATACAAAAGTCTGAAGAGCACTTTGGGTTAATTTTACATGCAACTGGCTTTGGGGAAAAGCTTGAGTTGACTACTGAGCTTCCAGTCCTAAAAGAGCCCTTTTGTGTATAAGATGGAGATCATGAAGTAAAAGACGGATCAGTGGTTAGCACTTCTGCCTTGCAGTGCTGGGGTCTGAAGTTCAAATCTGCCTTGGGCACTGTCTGTATATTTTTCCCATGTCTGAGTGGTTTCTGTTTACACTCCAAAAACAAGTTAATTGGCTCCTGATAAAATTGGTGTATGTGATTGGAACCTCAGCTTGTAAACGCCACAGGAGCAGGGAATTATATATAATCTCAGTACATTGCGGCAAAATATGTTGGTGCTATATAAGCAAGTCTTGTATCCTCAGAACTGTGTTTCAGTAATATTTGATAGCAACAGTGAGCACAAAACATATTTTGGAGCATGGCATATTAGTTTTAAACAGTTTTTAATTTAGTTTGTATGTGGAAATGGAAAGATGTGTTTCCAAACATGCGAGGCTCTAAGACAAAGCATTATATAACATTTTCTGGGAGGAACATCTTGATATTGGCAATTATTCTACAAAGATGAAACCTCTGTTTGCAGACATCTGCAGTTCCCTTGATTGTACCAGTGCTGATGAATGTAATGCTGGCTTCTTTCTATAGTTTTAAGATGCAGTGCCATTTCAAAAAATGCAGAAAATGTAAAGTTTGGTGATACCTTTTATTGGCTAACTGAATAAGTAGTAAAATACAAATGAAAGTTGAACAGGCACATTATCTATACATACTAATAGATCACTGAAAAAAGGGGTTTAATTCTGTTAGAAAGTTACAGATAGACAGTGATCATTTGTAGAAGGTAATAAAAGTAATTAGGGTAGGTTGTAAATAATCCAGGGGTCTGGATTCAGTTAGGTCACTAGACCAAGACAAAATGGGGTAAACCTTCTAGCAACCATTTTTATGAGAAGGATATTTTTCAAGGTCACCACAGTTCTATACTACTACAACTGCTATATATTTCTGTAGCTTAACCTTGTTTTATTTAAAAGAGCCCAGTAACATGAACTCTCACTTCATCTCTGTTCTTCTCCATGCCTTGCCCTGCTCAACCAGATCCAAGTTTAGACACAACCTTTCTGAAGATTTGCAACTGTGCTGCTTTCTGTGGTATATTGTGTTGTGGTGACTCTGCACCATGATTAATGGAAGGTTAATTAAATGTTTTTCTTCTGTAAAACAATAACTAATTTGATGTCTTACATTCATGTGGCACCTCAAGGTTTTAATTGGGGAAACTGACTTTTTCCCCCATAATACCTATAACAATAAGTCTCAAAATCCATTGCTCCAGAACATCTCCATCACCAAGAGCGTTATTTGCCAGGCAATAGGACTGTGATATCCTGTGAACATATTCCAAGAGTCAAGCCCTACAACTGAAAGTAGGAAGTCAGTATGCAAAGTATTTTTGTCCTATTTTTTTACATCCCTTCTCCATTATATTCCACTGACAAAAAAGGCAACTGAGCACAATTACAAACGAGGGCATGCTAGAAAGTTCTTGTGAGTGCAGTTTGCAAAATCATTTCTTGTGAACCTTTACTGGAATTTTGAGCAGTGCAATCTTTTAGAGAAAGAAATAGAAGCCAGAAGGTACAATTTCGTATCTATGGGGTGGGGTTAGATACAAGTTTATGATCAAATTGGCAAGCCACCATATGGTGTCAGGATAAGCCCCATATTGTGGCCATAAATACTATATATCAGAAACTAGTAACTCCAGTTGTATGCCCTTGCACAGACTACATTTCTAATAAAATTTGGGACCAGAGAATCCATATTACTTTTTTAATATATTTTTGTCCTTCTTCATGAGGCCAATTCAGTTCCAGATCCATTTAATTTAACTTTTTTCTTTAATTAATGTTTGAATGCTCCCACAACCTTCATGTTTTTTCTTAGCAATGAGTATTTCATCAAGTCTGCCCCAACCATATAATCTATGCAACAATAAATCGCCTGCATTCCTCACCCACAGTGCCATGATCCATAAAATAGTGATCAAAAATAGAAAGTATTTCATCATTAGCACTCAGTGGAATGCACTTGCTTGTTACTACCCTCCTGCAGCCAGTTGTGCTTTGGTGCGTACTGGCAGGATGCAAATATACATATAATAGTTCCATGTAGCTCTATAGTTTCCAAAAAGGTCCAAGTGAGGATGATTTATCCTCAACAAGCAGAAAAAAGTCAGCAAATTTATTAGATTCCACAATAGAAAAGGGTCCTTAGAAGTACAGCTCTCCTTATTCTTAGGATTTTGATGTTGCCCATCCAAAAGCTTACTACTTACTACATACTACTAAATCAGAAATGCAAGGCAGTGATTTTTTTAAACAAAATCATCATATTTTTTTCCATAAAGAGAATTTTTTCAATTCAATTTTGCTGAAGATTTTCCAAAGTCCTAATGGTGTCACATCCAGTGCTCACCATCAAATTATGTTTGCTCCTGATTCACAATAGATGTGCCTTGACATGCCATTGTAAAGTAGGAATGTGGTAGCTTTCCAACAGAAAAGTATTAGGTTTTTGCAAAAGCCAAACATTGAACATCCATAAATTGCTATACATGTTGTATGGGAGTCCTCATCTGGAAATCAATTATCCAGAAAACTCTGATTTACAGGAAGGCCATCTCCCATAGACTCCATTTTAAGAAAATAATTAAATTATTTATAAATGACTCCACTTTCCTCTGTAATAATAACACGGTATCATGCACTACAGGTAACTAAGATGCATTAATCCATATTGGTGGCAGAACAATACTAATTTTAGTTTATTTCATGTCTAAATGTTCTTTTGTAGCAGACTTAAAGGGTAACTAAAACCTTAATTTAAAAAAAAAATCCTACCTGCATAGACCCCCCTACCTGCTCCCCCCCCCAGCCTAGCTGTTACCCTGAGTAAATTCCCATAATTCATTACTTACCCCTCAGTGCACATTTATGACATCAGAGTTCTTCTCTTAGGAAATGTTTGGGTCTTCTTGCAGCACTTCAGCAATTTCCATGACTTTAACCGCATGCACAGTTGTCACGAAATGGAAAATTGCTCCAACTGCGCACAACAAGTTGGTGTTGTGAACTCCGATGCCCTGAATCTGCCCTGAGGGGTAAGTAAAAAGTTAGGGGCATTTACCAGGGGTAACAGCTAGACTGGGGGGAGCAGAGATTGGGGTCTATGTAGGGTGGGGGTTCTTTAATAAAGCGTTTAGTTTTTTTTAAGGTACAGTGATCCAAATTAGTGAAAGATCCCTTATCTGGAAAACCCTAGGTCCCAAATATTTTGAGAATATAAATTATAATACATTTATTGATATTGTGCTTAACACAATATTAACCAACAATAATGGGGTAACAGTATAGTAAACAAGAAAGGGGAAGATAGTAAATGGACTGGTTAAATTAACCAGATATATGAAGCACACAACCACTCTTACATTTCTCGGATTGATTGTTTGCAAATGTTTGAGATGGTTACTGCATCCTCATAGTAGCAATACAATTGTTTTTACGCTCTTCTAATTGCACCTTCCAGATTCAAACCCCCCAGGCATATTTGAAAAAATAAGTGCATATGGATTTTCCAGTTGAAAATAACATAATTAACGTTTTACCACTGCAAGAGTAATCTACATAAAAATTCCCTATTATATATTTCTACTGAAAATGAAATCCATCATCATTTTGTTTCTATAAAAGAATTTGTGTCTATCTTGTATAGTATATGGGTTTATCCATTCATAAAATGATCTAATGTCATAGACTCTGAGAAAGTACACTGTCTTGACTTATGATGTGTGGGGCGGCACCATATATATCAAATGAGCAACTGGTTGTGTGCATCTCTTTCTAAAATACTGTGGTGGTACTTTATAAAAAGAAGATAATAAAGTAACATAACAGCACATGACTAGAGCTTTCCAATGTACAGTGGTGGGGTGTGGGAGCCACTGCCGGTGGCGATCCTGTCCCCTCTTCTGCCTTCCCTTCCCTGAGCTTTCATCTTTTTCTCAACTCACTTCAGCGCCCCTGGCCACTGCACTTACTCTTCTACAGTATTTACAGTTCCAGAGCCAATGATTACTTGCCAGTCCAAGTGGATATCTAACAAAGATACAGTATGAACTGCCCTTTAGATATGAAAACTGCATATGGACTGTAGCATTAAGAAGGTATTTCTGTAAGAGGAATTATTTGGAATCTGTTACAGTTGGAGAAATGGATGTATACCTGAAATTTAGGCTGAAGTCACAGTAATGTATGTTGTAGATGTTTTTTTATCATTATATAATTATATTCTGTTTAATGTGAACCAATGTTAACTGACCCAGGTAAATAGATTCAGGGACATTTTAAATCCTTGGTGGGGCTTGGGAAAATAGGCACTTGGTGGGCCCCACTACTCTGGTGCACATTTTTTCAAAACCACCCCTACTTTTTATAATAATACAACAACCATTTTACTACCAACACAACCCATATAAGCCAGTATAATTACTATACAAAATGGATAATGAAGATATTAACTAGAGATGGACCAATAACTTGCATATTAACCCCAGGAATGACAGTATAACTACTACGGAAAATAAATAATCAGCCTAATTAACGTAGATGTGCTCGCACAATTGCTACAGTCCAATAAGCACTAAATTAACTCCACGCATGCCAGTAAGATTGCTGAAAAATGTCTATTAAGCACTCCATTAACTCCATACATGCCAGTAAGATCAGTGGATGGATTAAAAGCATTACTTTACACTTGCACAAGCAGAATACCAGTAGTGAAGTTTTCTTCCCTTGTGCTCCCACAGTTGCTTGGTGCACGCTTTCCCTCTGTCTGCCTGCCTGTTGTATGCTACTGAGACAGTGTCGGACTGGGACACCAGGGGCCCACCCGAAAACCTTAGAACAAGGGCCCACCCAAAAAACTTCGACCAAGGGCCCACCCAAAACCTTAGACCAGGGGCCCACCCAAAACCTTAGACCAGGGGCCCACCCAAAAACCTTAGACTAAGGGCCCACCCAAAAACCTTAGACTAAGGGCCACCAAAAAACCTTAGACCAGGGACCCAGACAAAAACCTTAGACTAGGGGCCCCACCAAAAACCTAAGGCCAACTCTCAATAATATTATTCTTTCTCTCCTCACTCAACCTCTATGCTACTACTCTCTTTTCTGTACATATTATAATCTATTATTCCATCTATTTAGCCTCTTTGTTCTCAAATGGCAAAAAAATAGGCTAAATGTTTAACAGCATGAGGGCCCACTGACACCTGGGCCCTATGGGAGTTTTCCTGGTATCCCGGTTGGCCAGTCGGACACTGTACTGAGAAAAGATGGCTGTGTGCGGCATACAATAAATTCAGTGGGCACTGGGTAGTTGCCCCTTTGGCTGTATGGATAAAGCGGCCCTGACTAGGTTACCCCACATGAATGTAGAGATATATATACTATATCCTTTGTGAAAATGTAAGATTTTACATAATGAAGATGACTGTTAGTGTAAAAGCACTTTAAAGAAAATTATACCCCCAAAAATGAATACTAAAGCAACATATAGTTGATATCAAATTAAGTGGCAAATGAAAGAATCTTATCAAACTGGAATATATATTTAAGTAAATAGTTCCCTTTTACATCTCTTGCCTTGAACCCCAATTCCATGATGGTCTGTGTGCTGCCTCAGAGATCACCTGACCAGAAATACTGCAGCTCTATCTGTCACTGGAAGAAATGTTGAAGCAAAAGACACAACTCTGTCTGTTAATTGGCTCATGTGACCTAACATGTATGGTTTGTGTGCACCGTGAATCATACGATCCCAGGGGGCAGCCCTTATTTTTTAAAATGGCAATTTTCTATTTATAATTACCCAATAGCACATACTACTAAAATAGTATATTATTATGCAAATGGTTTATTTACATGAAGCCGGTTTTTACATATGAGCTGTTTTATGCAATATTTTTTTTCTAGAGATCTACATTGTTTAGGGGTTAGTTTTCCTTTAATGGCCTCCAGTTAACAATCATATTGACTACTGGACTTGCAAGCTTGTGGACTCTTCTTCTGCAAGCAGTGATATTAACCTCTGAAGTCCATAACATCCAATTAACCTCCATAATTGTAATGTTTATGTGCAACTATTACATAATTGGTAGTGACTAGTTAAATAGAACCCCCATCGCCTATAATTAATTCAGGTCAGAGAATATGATTTTTCTGTGAACTGATGCATTACATTTTCATACCAGCAACTGTATTCTAATCTGTTCTCCTAGCTTTGTTATTTATTACAATTTCCTGTTTGTCGTTCCAGATTACATTGATGCATACACATTCCATTCCACACATTGCATTCCCTGCAGAGTTTCATTAATACTGAAGGCAGTCATGTGATCAGTTAATAAGCGACATAAAAAATCAACATTTCTGTTTTTCATTAATGTATAGTTTTAAGAATAAAAAATAAATTTTCTCCTTATTTTCTAATTCTAATTTGTTTACAGATGTATGGTATAATATATTACTGTAATTAGGAGTGATCTTAGGAAGAGCTACCAATAAATACTTTTGTTTCCAACGCAACTTTAAAAAGTCAATAAGTGGAACCAAAACAATGCCAGACAGGTGCTCATTCACAGTAAATCACATCCAAAAGGTCTGATCTGCACAATGCAGTCCTTGACCAGTGGAAGTATCCAGCTTGCCCAATCAACAGCAACGCTAGTCATTTAGTGATTTCTCATGTATTCACAAAGAAATGTTGTACATTTTTATTAAACTAAGTAGATTTATTTATTTAGCCCATTATTTCAATACTATATCAATTTGATGGGAAAAAAAAGATCAGAAAAAAAGATGGACATGAGCATTGGAAATAAGAAGCTAAAAATCATAAACAAATGTATAAATGCTTTGGGATTAAGAAATATGAGTGTTAGAAAAAGTGGCAAATGAAAGGAATCTAACCATATTTGACCAGTGTTAAAGAGATCATATATTTATATATACACATGAGTAATTTTGCTGCCATTTAGTTGCAGATGCTATCAGACTGTCACAGTAACATCCCCTAGTGATTTACCAGCTCATTTGTATAAACATCTGCCTAGCAGCTCCTTTGCCATGTTTTCTTGCTTTAGGTTTCCTTGCAGTCTTTTAGCATGGTCTGTCTTTGTTTTAGATTCAGTAGCTCTGATGTTTTTGTTTTTCTTCTTACATCCAGGCAAAGGGTAAATGTGTCATCCTGAATTAATGCAACTTTCCGTCCATCACAACTTACTTGACCTGCCATGTCATTCAGCAGCTTTATATTACAGAAGACAAGCCTTTACTTTAGGGAAAGTAAGTTTTGCACAGCAGTTATGTTTTATTAATGTACCATGCTCTGTGTGGCATAATGCGACTTCTAGAGGGTTATTTACTAAAATCTGATTTTAAAATTATTATTTTAAAAAAAGCTTGCAAAAATTCCCATTACTGATTTTGCTGCTTCAGCAGAATTCTGCACTGAAATCCATTATTAAAAAGAGCAAACAGATTTTTTTATATTCAATTTTTAAATCTGACATGGAGCTATACATAGGGGCAGATTTATCGAATTCACATGAAGGATTCAAAGTTCGATCGAATTTACAAAAAGATTCGAATTTTCAAATGTTTTTGAAGATCACTTCGACCAGTCAATTTAGAAAATTCTATCGAATCGAATGATTCGAATAATTCAAATAAAAATCGTGCTGGTGGTTAAAGGCTCTGGACGCCAAGAGCGTACTATGTACGTTCTCATGCACCAGAGCTAACTCTCTGCTTCAGCGGCTTTTTGCCGCCTCCGCAGAGAGTGGGGAAGGATGACAGCCCCTAGGCAACAATGCATCGCAAGGAGCATCTGCTACTTTGCTTACCGGCTTCCTTCCCCTGCAGAGCCTCCCACGCACTTCCTGCTGCGCAGAGGCTCTGCAAACACGAGGTTGATCGATCTCCAGGTACTCCAGGCGATCTGCTGCAAAAAAAAGATAAGTGCACTTTTTTTATTCACTTACCTGCACCTACAGACACTTACAGCACATTTACACACTTACACACACATTTTAGTAAAAATTGGTGTCTTTTGATTTTAGCACACTTAGCCCCTTTTGTACACATATTTACACTTATTTACACTTACTTGCACACTCAGACAACTTTTATTAGTGTACAAATATGTATACACAAAAACTCACAAACAGCTGTTTTTTTTTCTTTTTTACTTTTTCATTGTACAGTTATATTTGCCTAAAAACTTGTTATTTCAACAGCGTGACTATTGGATAATTGATTTGGGACACTAATTACGCTGTCACTCAATAATTTTGTTATTATATTGACTTACTCTATTTTTGTGGTTTTATTGCAATTTTATCCCTGCATTATTGTTGGAAATGTATATTTAGTATAGTTTTGCGGTTTGCTGCTTTGGTATAGAAATGTATATTTTACTTTGTCTGATCCGTCAGAATATATGCTTTCCAAAAATGTATGGTTATCTGGGGGTCTTTTTACAGTTTGGGGGTCTTACGGCACGTAATGCACAGTTGGGGTACTGTTTTCAGCATCTGTGTTGGTTAGCGTGAAAATTCATATGTATGTTTTTCATTTGGGGTCTGTAATACCACATTCTTTGGTAATTCTATGCATATTGGGCATAAAACTATTCAGTAGACCTCCGACGACCATATTTAGGGTGATTTTTCTTTGTACGTAAAACGTTGTGTGAGATAAATGCGGCAAACTGCAATAATTTTAGGTGATTTTCAGAAATGATGTAAAAAACTCAATGTTTAGAAAAACTTAGCAGTTTGGTAGTTTGGTGTAGAATGACATCTTTATCTGTATT
>CM044445.1:40311265-40328916 GCA_024363595.1 Xenopus borealis | reverse complement strand
TGTTGTGCTCTGAAATTGTATATGTTACTCCCCTTTGCTGAAGGTCTGGGGCATGAGCACCCGGACCCCCTGTGGAAAGCGGTAAGCTTATCCTCTTATTTAAAAAATCACGCTTCTCACAATCCTATTCTTTGAATGTTTAAATCCTCTGTTGAACTTGACTGATATTGATGCCAGTGGCACAGAGTAACGTCTGCTGTTGTTATACTCTTGCTATCCAGTGTCTATCAATGAACTGAAGGATCAGTGTGTAGCAAAGCTTGCTGACCATCTCATAAAACATAGTGGGGTACACCAAACTTTATTACTGGGGAAAGAAAGCACAAAGTACCAATAAACTAAAATAACAAAGGCCTACTTACAAAAGAGAGCCCAAGACTAACATAAACAAATCAAGATTTCTGGGTTATGGACAGAAATAATAGGTAAGAAGAGCAGGTGTGTTTGTAGGGGAAGGGGTAGGCATAAGGAAGGAACAGTAAGTAGGAAGGGCAGACATGGGACAGAGGGGCTGATGAGAGTATGACAGGGGGGCAGGTGAAGACTGGGAGGGCTAATATGAATATATAAGAGGCATGGACGTGAGATGTAAGAATGTGGGTGAAAAGGGTAGGCGGAAGATACTGAATTGAGTATCAAAAGGGCATGGGCAGGTGGAGGGTTTGTTGTGGGTATGAGAGGGACAGAGGGCTGATGTAGGAATAAGAGGGCAATGGAAAGTAACAGGGCCTTATGCAAGTATGAATGGTAGAGGGTTAATGTGTCTGTGTAATCAGCTTCTGATCTAGTTCGTCACTTTGAATCATGCATGTGTATTAGAGGGGTAGTAGGATGCTCATTGATTTCTGATCAACTACTAAACATGGGTAGTGTGAAAAGCTGACTCCCAGTACTCATACTTGATGGGGAAAATTAGCTATGGTAGGCTCAGAAGCATAGAGACAGGGATCCAGCGTCTTCAGGCAAAACACAGGTTTATTTTACAAACATTTTCCAACATAAAATCACTGGCATACAATTCATTAGTGTTTCAGCATCATGCATTCAAAACTTTTCCCTGCTCTGGGGTTCTTACCATACAGGGTGGCTTCTACACTCTGGAATATTCTGGGCTTCTCTCTAGGGATGAGCACATTTTTTAAAGACTCCTTCTGCGCCTTGCAGTGGCAACTTGAAAAAAAAACATACGACGTGAGTACCAAATTCGAAAAAGTTGTACGATTATCCCGAGATTTTGTTGAGACTTTTTATTGAGCTGATTTTTTGATAAATTAGTTAAATTTGTTGGATGGGAGTTAGGTCAACTTTGTTTAAATTAAGAAATGGTATACATTCGAGTTTAGTATACACTCAACTTAATGTACGGAGGTACAAATTACAGAAAAATCCCTTATCCGGGAAACCACAGGTCCTGAGCATTCTGGAAATAGGCCCCATAGCTGTATTTTATTATTACAGAGAAAAAGGAGAAAATCATTAAAAAAGGATTACTAGCTGAACATGGACTCTGTGGGAGAGTAATTCCCATAATTCAGAGCTTTCTAGATAATTGGTTTTTGATACGGACCAGCTAAAAATATTCACAGCATGGTCAACTATGTTGAACTAGCATTTGCAAAAAGGCCAGCACTCCAAAATATCTTCAACTCGGTTTTAAATACCATCTATATATATATATATATATATATATATATATATGTTGGGCATGCCATATACTGTCTGCATATTTTCAGCAAATTATAAAGTATATGAACAGGGTTTGATCTCCAGCTGAAGACATCTTGGACTGCTTGCCTCAAAATTGTAATGGTGTAGCTCTGAAGCACCATTACAGTGCTAACCCCCTGTGATTTGGGGGTTTAGCCACTTTTAACTAATTTATTAGTTAGCTTTATTGAATCTCAACCCTTGCTTTTTTTTTATGAATCAGTTAGCCAATACATTATCAGAAACAGAAAACGCTCTTTTTTTCTTTCTCTGAATTATGGCAACGCACTACAACACAATGCCTTGCAGATAAACCATTAATCGGAAAATGCCATAGCATTAGATATGGCCTTGCATCCTGCAGAAGGTGCTTAAGTCCTAATTGGTTGGAATTATGTAAGACTTTAGACAATCATATATAAGATTCATTTAAGATGCCTTCTTAAATGTTATGTAACAGGTTTTTGATGTTATAAGGGAACCATTTATAGGATGACACACTAGATTACTTGGAAATCTAGCTATGTTATTTATGTTATGTCACTGTCAGTTTATCCCCAAAGGGAAAAATAATAAACAAACTAAAACAAACTAGAACTCACATAAATGTAACTTAAGAAAAGTTATTTCCTTTTAATAACTAAACACACTTGGCTGAGATACAAAAAAAAATCTTTAATGTTGAAGCATTACAGTTTTGTAGATTAGGAAAATGCAGAAAAGGCTGAAAGGCCTATTTTGGGAAGCAGACATCACTACGGGTTAATGTAAATGTGTATTAAAACGTAACAGCTACATCTGCAAAAATATTTATAAGATCTGGAGAATCTCTCTGTGCTTTGCACCAACAAAATGAGCTTCGGTAGATAAAGTTTACTACTCCGAATGTATTGTGTTGTTTATGACTAAGCTTTAATTTAAGTGGCATGAACTTTCTTGTACTGCAAAGTTGTATAGCTTAGAAAGCAATGAATGAACCTTACCCTGCATTGTATTTCTGACACAATTCTCTTTACTCTGATGTCCAGAATCAAATCACAGCCTGCAAACAGAGCTCAGACTAGATCACAGAGTCTGGCCTGATCAAATGGGCATTTATGGTCTGAGGGGACTTATAGACTAATAACCCTGTGATCCTGGAAGATGAAGGATTTTGGGTTCAAACTGAAAATTTTGTCAAAAGTATGTAAAGAAATGCCACAGCTCTCCAGCTTCTATTTACATCCTGCTGACCCCAATGTTTGGACCCAAACAAATGCAACAATCAAAAGGTGGTCATGCATGTTTATCAGACCCATCCATTCGTTCCATGGGCCAATCAGTTAAAGTACCGTTGGGGTCAGTGCGTGTCTGGCAATATTAGGCAAGGAAATTCACTGCAGCCAGTCCTGTCATGCTGTTAGGTTGTGCTGTTGGAAGTCAGGTTTGTCCGACAATCAATAGACTCCTGCAAACAAACCTCAAAGCAGCCAGATACAATAATTCTGCAAGTGCTGATGAATGTGACATCATTTGCTTCTTGTCTGCTATTAGATAAGAGTTCAAATAATGTTGATTCCCATTGAGAGAGACTAATGGCGGTCAAGTATCTCAATTACACAGATCTTAAAGGAATCCCATTAACCTAAAGAGTTCTCTCTCTCTCTTGTGTGTAATAAGTACATAAGACAATGAATGGATATGTATGTGTTATAGCCCAAACAAATAGTGACTGATACCTCCTCTCACCTCACTGTTATCTGTACTATGATCTGCCCCACTGCTGTGGATGTGGCATATGCATGCACATTGCTCAAACAGCCTGGTTTAAAAGTTTGGTAGAATTATTTCAGCAAAAGATGGAACTTCAAGGGAGTCTTTGGTAACTTGTATGTAACTACACATTCACAAGGGTTCATTACACATGCAACATGGTGTCATCAAAGTATCAAAGTATAAGTACAGAAGACAACCAGATGCAAGAGGGACAGCTGTGTTTCCAAAGTTCTGCCACACGTGTAGTGCTCTGTATACAAATATATAAAGCATCCCATTGTGTTGAAACACACACAAATGGTTCTGGTGCACAGAACTAGCTTATCTTACAGGTCTACACGGGAACATAAGCCGATCACCCAACATTAGAGCACTGTTTCATAAAGTGCCTAAGCAAGGTGTAGATCTCTATAGAGCTATTATGGTTTATATTATATAAATACAGCGCAGCAAAGGACTTTTCTTGATTTGCTATCTTATCTTGTTGCCTTTACCTCTTACTAGTAACAGCATTGAGCTTATCTGTTCGTACAGCCTGCCTGAAATGTGCCTTATTGATTTATGTCTCACTCATTCACTTAATCACTCCTTTATAAAGCAGACTACTTTAATTGGGTTATAAATCTGCTAATGCTGTATTCCTCCTCAGCTCAAGGTAAGTACATGCTTTTACTAAGTAAATGAGCATTCGCATGTAACAAGAACATTTTGTAGTCTTTTCTTCTGACACAGTATCTCTAGCTGACAAACCATTTGGAATCATTTCGAATATGCACTAGCATAAAAGGGTTTATTAAAAAGCAAATAACAGCTTCAGCTTGTGGAATGTTTCCAAACATCTGACATGGTTCCATAGATGGAAGGAATGCATGTTGGCATAAAATACATACCTAATGGAGGCATGTAATAAGGCATGTTTGTTTCTGTTTTTTTTTCATTTCACATCTGTGTCATTACGCTGTCAGCAAATAATAACCATTTTACAATTTCTACATTTAAAAAAAATTATACGCCTTATGCCCATGAGGAGTGTATTTTGTGCTGACATGTATTTCTTGCATTTAAGGAGCCATGTCAAAGCCACTTTAACATTTGTATATCACTAGACATTTATTCCAGTTCAATATACATAAGCAAAATGCAGTACAGTGTTTACTACTATTAAAAAGAAATGGAAAAGCATCAAGTGGCACTAATAGGGAAAAAGTCAACAAAAGACCCTTGTGTCTTTTCCTCCTATTTGAAAGAACATGTAATGTGTAATGGAGCAGATTTCTATAAAGTTTATTTCTGGTAACTATGGTGACATCTAAATGGTTTATACCACTTTCCCTGACTAAATGGACCAAGTGAGAAAAAAACTCAGCCAGCTCCCTGCCTCCACCCCTCAGCACGTACAAAGGGAGAAGAACAAGAAGCAGGAGTTGTTCGACAGCATTTTTGTCTTGTTAAACTGCAATTAACAAGCAGAAGCAATTACCATAGGTAATTGGTGGCTCAGTCCTTAGCAAGGCTGCCATGTAGACGTGGATGCTGAATTTGGTTCTTAACCAGGCACTGTCTACAAAAAGTCTGCATATTTTCCCTGTGTCTGCTCGGGTTTCTTCCCATACTCCTAAAACATACTGGTAAGACTTCTGATGAAACTGACCTGTTGTGTAAATACAAAAGGCAACTTATTTTGTAAGTTCTGCTTGAGTGAGACTAATATGAACAATCTCTGTGGGAAGCACTGTGATGCTACATTGAAAAGAATAATGAGTATACTATGTAGCACATGAAGGATATACATCAAATTATTTACTTACTATGCAGAAACCGTCAAAAAGCACTTGCTACTGCTTTGAAAAGCCATGCATATCCCAAAGAGGTCTATTATTATCCTTATTTATTTAGCTTTGACACATTTACAACACATTACAGATACTTCTTATCATTCACACCAGCCCCTGTCCAACTGGAACTTACAGTCTTTTCCTTTGAGTACAATTTTCATTCAATTTCATCGGAAGCCACTAAGCATGCCTGCAAATGACTGGAATATGGGAGGCAACGTACAAAACAATGTTTTCAGAATGTGCCCAGGTCAGAACCAAACTCAGGAGATCATTACTCAACAAAACTGGACTCTTAACCACTGAGACTTTATGCCACCCAACAACTAATAGAAGCTGAGAGAGAAGAGCCATCTTACTTTTATCTCTCATATAAGGTTTTCTTTTGTGCACCCAAGTCTGAAGCTACACACTGGAATTAATATGTGGCAGAAGCAGTAGATTTGAGGTAACACCCTAAGCCATTACTCATCCAACCTTTTTTAAAAAATATTAAAAAAGATAAAATAACATTAATCATTTCTCAGCCACAATTTTTAAATTAACAGACATGAACACAGAATAAGAAGCAACCTCTAAACCAGGGGTCCCCAACCTTTTTTGCTCGTGAGCCACATTTAAATTTAAAAAAGAGTTGGAGAGCAACACAAGCATGAAAAAGTCCATGTGGATGTCAAATAAGCGCTCTGATTGGCTTTTTGGTAGCCCCTATATGGACTGGCAGCCTACAGGAGAGAATGTTTGGCAGGACATCTGTTTTTTATACAACCAAAACTTGCCTCTAAGCCAGTAATTCAAAAATAAGCTCCTGCTTTGAGGCCACTGGGAGCAACATCCAAGGGGTTGGAGAGCAACATGTTGCACGCGAGCTACTGGTTGGGGATCACTGCTCTAAACCTTTGCCTATGTGGCCTTCAGAAATCTATGCACGCTGCAGGTTGGAGTGCAAACTTGTATATCTTCAGGAAGATGGAGCTGTGATGGAAGAAGGAAGCAATCCAATAATATTTATCTCTGGCAGGTGCTAAAAAGTTAAACTTTGGAACCTTTGCATTTGTTTTCCCATTACAATTTACCAAAAAGCGCATGTAATACAATTCCTTTTCAAAATCTCAAAACGGGGTGGAATTCATAAATAATTTGATTATCTAACTTATTATGCAAGCCATTTTTTGTTTTCTGCATAACAATTTGGCCTTTTTGGCTATTGGCAAAGGCAGATTATTATCATAAGACTATCTACTGCTGGACACTTTGCCTTAGGGGCCACAGAGCTACAGTGCTATCTTTCTATAAGCCTATGTGCATCCAAAAGAGCTAATTGTACTGCCACAAACATAAATCATATAGCTGTCTACAGGATGACATGTTTTTGGCCTTGCTGATGGGAAAAAACTTGGGCTTGTGGTACGAAACGCTACAGTAGTTAAAGTCCTACTACCATTGACAATTGAAATAACAAATACAAATTAAGGTCTTTTTTATATTAGTTAGAGTAAAAGGACTGAAGTAAACATTAGAAGGGATTACAGGACCCTTTTCCCATAAAGAAGGACCAGAGGCCACCCCTTCAGACAGAAAGAAAAGAACTTTCATTTGAAGCAGCGTAGGTGGTTCTTCACAGTGAGGACAGTGAGGTGTGGAATGCACTGCCGGGTGATGTTGTTATGGCTGATTCTGTTGATGCTTTTAAGAGGGTCTTGGGTGATTGCTTGGACAAGCATAATAGGCTATTGTGATATATATATATATATATATAAATGTATGTGTATATATATATATATATATATATATATATACATACAGTGAACAAACAAGCCTCTCTTCAAGGACTTAATTTTGAAAAATAATTATTGTAGCTGTTTAGCAGTTTTTGCATAATACTCTTTAGAAGAGTGGTTATCTTAGGGCCTCGGTAGGCAGAAGTGTTGCAGTTGCCAAATGTAACTATGTATTCCCCAGTTTGCATCTTGGGGGGCTTTGTTACAGATATATTTAGCAGTTTCAGGTCCACCATGAACCTTTACCCAAAAGAAGGACTGTGCATACTTGCCATCGTTTAATGTACATATGGTGGACAGGTACATACCATAAAAGAATGACAGCTCCCACTCTGAGCATATAAGGACACTAAATTAAAGCTGGACTTTCTGAAGTAGTTAAGGGTACAAATGGACATTCTTCTTTAATATTCCCTTGCTGTCCCCCAGCAAAGACAACGCCCCTCCAGAGAGAGGTAGACATGCAGTTTTGAAACCAATGACCTAGATTATACAGGTACCCCTTGAAACCAGATAGGTCCGGGATTGTCAATTGAATAACATGATCAAATGTGACCACAACACCCAAATGTTTTTGAAGCCCAGCTGCAGAGATTGATATTTCAACAGAAATCTGTATTTTATGCACTGAACAAATGGGTGGTATTCCTTCTAAATAATGTTTTATTCATACTATGCAGAAGTGGATATTTGTTTTTAGTTCATAAACAGCTCCATATCCTGGCAACCTTTTGGTCCATTGTCATGCCTGAACAAACTCTGTCACAGTAAAATCCATATAGCCTCACTAGGTGTGGCTTGTATACATGGTTATTATTATTATTAAAATGTATTTCTATAGCGCCAACTTGTTTCGTTGATGATCTGCCCATGGCTATAGCAAAGGAAAGTCAAACCTAACATTTATTTCTTGATTCTTGTGAACCAAGGGCAAAATCTAATCACAAATCACCCACAATCTCCCACAATGCAGCTGGGGACCATTTATTAATTTGTCCACTCAGGGATGTATTTAGCTCCAGTGCTACCCTAGGCAATGGACCTTTACAGGACCCCCAAACTTGCATAATGACATCACGTGAACCGCATGTGATGCCTCTTCCAGAATCATGAAATGAGCCCTGTACCCCTTACCCCTCCAGCTCCACCACCAAATTTAATCTGTAAGTTTTCCATGACATGGGGGGAGATTTTTTTTTAATTGTAACAAATGAAGTATAGTGGAATTTCACTGTGTAGAGTTCTTTGATTCTGTCCTATATTAATAACATTAGCATGCAGTCTGCCATGCACAAGTCAATAACATGTAACTTCTGCCATGTTTTAGCTCGCAGTCATTTCAGGGCTCTTTTGCATCACTGAGCACAGCAGGTATTTAGAATGGCACCAAGGAACACTCAATATTGCATCCAATCTTTGCTTTGAACTTGCAATTGCAAATAAACATCAGTGTCACAATTTACTACACTTCTGTGTAATAGTGTGTGATATATTCTGTAGGATTGGTGTAAAACAATTTATATTTTGATTAGAAAGCAAAGACCAAAATACAAGACAAAGATGCTGACTTGTCAATACCTGCCAATGCTAACATGTCACTAAGTGGCGCCATGTTTTTATAGGTAGGTTTTGCCTCATTGGTCTGTGAAATGAAAGGTATACCTATCACATTCAGTAAAATTGTCAATTTTTTCATCCATAACATAACCTGCATGCCTAAGCTAAATGCACATTTTGCAGATAAAAAAAAATGGAATGCTTCCCACATCAAAGCCTCATTGGAAGAACTGCAAATAAACTTTATGGCTGCAACACAGCTATGTTGGTAAGAACTTGGGTGTATTAAATGGAAGAGAACTGGCATGTTGGACAATAATTAGCATGAACACAGTGCTACACTCCAACCAAAAAATGCACACGCTGCATGTCTCACATGGACGAACCCCTCTGAGCAATTAGCCCCTGTAGCTCGACAGAGACTCCAATCGTATCTTGTTGCAGGGATCTAATGAGATTCCTTGCTGCATCAGCAGTGCAAGCACTATTGTTACTCCTAGTAATAATGCAAATATGCAGATGCTGTACATAAGGTTCTCTGTTTACAATAGTATGTAGACAAAAGTGTAAATTCACTTTCTACGTAAAAAAATGTTTCTTTAAGGCAGAATGTGAGGGTTTTTTTTTCTAGAGTGCTGGAATGCTGGCATATACCACAGCCCTCAATCAGTTCATCTAATTCCTGTACAATGATGTGAGGTCATGTACACATGGGAAGCTGACATTTCTGGGTTATTTCAAAAGTATTTACCCAGGATAAATATGGTCACATTGGCAGCATTGACCAGTGTAAAGTTTATTTGGA
Organism: Xenopus borealis; assembly: GCA_024363595.1. Lineage (NCBI taxonomy): Eukaryota > Metazoa > Chordata > Amphibia > Anura > Pipidae > Xenopus > Xenopus borealis. Next base: position 40,319,476 of record CM044445.1, on the reverse strand, counting down.
CTAGAGCTAATATGTTTGTGTGGACTGGATTTTCTTTAATTGCCTTTTGCCTCTGTCTCATAAAACCTCCTTCACCTCCTACACATCGAGGAACACCACGAGCGGCCTACGGAATGTACTGCAATACATGTGCAGATCCAGATGTTTAGTTGTACTGGCAAACAACTCTGATGCAAATTTAGAGAAGCCTAAGTATAGGCTTTGCAGGGGTATTGACCACACCAGGGACCAAGAATTCAAGAGGGCCCCATGGGCAAAATAAACATTATATTATACCATAATAGCAAACAATTGCACTGTAAAAGAGCCAATGACAATGCCAGGATAAGGAAACACTGGGCAAGTATGGACACAAAAGGGAAGCGAGCAATGCTTAGGAAGGACGCTGACTATGAGAGCGTTAAATAATGCAATTATGCAGTTCTCCACAGGAGGGCAGAGTTTCCTTAGATATATAAGGTTTTATCGCCTGATTGCGATTTGAGCTTGATAAAAGTCTGTACACCTGAAACATCAGATACAGAAATGTGTCATATGAGATAAAATGAAGGTATTTTACAGCTATGGCCAATGCGCATAGAAACGGTGGTATATGTCACCCTGAACTCCAGCAAAATAATTTAGTTAATATCACAAGCAGGTAGGAGGACTGTATTCACAGTAAGCAGACGACCCTTAATACAAAAAGGGGGGGCATACAAAGCACAGAAGGGGTCATTAAAAAATTCTGGGCAGATTTGCACCTGGGCAGTAACCCATGGCAACCAATCAGATGTTTGTTTTCCTGCAGCCAATTAACAAAAGCAAATCACTGATTGGTTGCTATCAGTTACTGCCCAGGTGCAGATTTCTCCAGTGTTTATAAATAATCCCCAGAGAGTTTGAACTGTTGTACAACAGAGCATATACTGTAGGTATATACTGTCGCTACCTGGGGTAGCTTTTTCTTACATTTGGCCTAAATAGAGACTTAAAGATTTGATGTAAAAATTACCAACAGAGGTGAATTATGTTGATTAGGGAGGCTTTACTTATTCTGTTCTAGTGGGGTGAAACTAGAAGGCTTAAAGAGTTTACAAATTCAAACAGACCCTAATAACAGAAAGGCTTCTAATTTACAAACAATTACAAAAAGGAAGAAGACGTCATCACTGCACTGTCAAAGCAAAGTCTTGCATGGCTGAGCAGAGGATTCTGCGTATGGTACTCATCATAATGCCTCAAAACTATTCTAAATAGGTGCTCCTAGAGAAAAAAAGTCTAATGAGGTAAGTTTACTGTAGCTTTTAAATGCAAAATTGCTTTGCATATTCACTATATTCAATCCTCACAAAAACCTGCCCTCGGTACAACAGGATAGAGACTATGCTGTCCAAAGTGATGTACCCAAAATTTAGAGCTGACCGTTCATCATGGCATTATGGGCTTCACAAGCAAAAATGAACAGCTAAATTCTTTTCAACACTAAAGCTGGCCATAGACTTAAATATTTTTAAAAGATCCGATCATCGTGAGACCACGAATATCTCGAAACGATTGTACAATCATATGAATTGTCCATCAGCTAAAAAGACCATTTCAGGAGATATTGCCAGCAAAACTGTAGGTAGATTGCACTGGGAGTGATATAGATCTTTTAACCTGGCCAATCAATTGTCTGAAAGAGGTCGGACGAAAAATGTACGATCGTTCAAATCCCACTAAACGCACAATAATATGACGGATTGGTCACACTGCATTGAAATCAGTCCTCCACCAAAGAATCGTCGCGTCTATGGGGACCACTAATTAAACAACACTAAATATTACATAGTAATATATAGCGGTACTTCACCTTCAGGTGAATGCAATGAGATACAGAAGACAATGGCAACTCATTTATGATGCTAAACGCAGATAGCTTTAGGGAAATAATAATGTTAGCAATGTAGCATTTGCTATGGGGATTGTTGTGCATACCATTGTGTTACTTTATTATACTATATTATACTGTAGTAATAGTATGTAGAGCAGACAGGCACACATATCAACCCAGAAATGCAGATGACTGTTTTACACTGAATTAAGCCATCTCCATTTATTGTAGTAAGACACAGTTCTCAATGCTATATCTCTAATGTTGCTACTGTGACTCCTTGCTTCATGTACACTAACAACTGAAATGCCCCATGGAAGAGGGGTGTGAAAATACAATTATTGAACTGGCAATATTGTTAACTTTTTGTATGTGGCATGAGTCAGGATTTGAACCTGACTGTCTAGTTGTTCAAAAATCTGTCTGTTTCAGACCTCCTCAAATGTACAAGAATTGCAGCACTCACATTCCGTAGTAAAACTGCCCTTATTTCTCACATGGCAAAGTGAGGTTTTGAACCCAGGTGGTCCTTTCTTAAAAGACCCAAACATTGTTATGCCTTATATGAAATAAAGGCGCTTTTACTGTGGGGTGGGAGTGCTGCAATTCTTGTTCATTTGAAGTGGAAGTATGTGGAGGTGAACATACTATTCTGTGTGCTCATTGTGCAACACCTGGATAACTATCCAATTACGAGGTGCATGATGTCATTGCCCCTCCCCCGAACATCCCTGGACCACCCCCACACATCACTATGCATCACAATCCCGCCATCAACGTCACCAGGGTACGTGTTGCAGTACTACACACAGTCTGCACATTCATAGCAAATAATGAAATTCTATAACAAATAATCATCGGCACAAATGCTTATTTACCTGTAAGGAAATCATCTTCCCAAACTTGGAATCCTTCGCCCCACTGCCTGTCAACAGCAGTAAATGATGTTATTATATATAGAGCTCAGAAGAGAGTAAAGCAGTGTGTATATTAAAGATTAGAAATGTTAGGAGGATGCTGTGTTATTCTTTGCTCATTACACTGAGGAAAATTAGGAGACTGAGCATATCTCCTGTTCATAGTTGTCAATTTATCTCTTTGAAATACGTTCATGACAGCAGCTCCCAAACTGACTGTACAGCAATATACATCTGCAATGGAAAATATGAAAACTCATATAAGCAGGGGTGCATGATGTGAGTATAGGGCCCCTGTGCATAAATACGGCAAGGGCCCCTGGGTCATTCACCCATTTTCATAAAGCTGCTGTCTGCAGTCAGTCAAAGGTTTTGCTTGGAGGGTGGAAGGCAGGTATGGCACAATGCAATTTTGGAAGGCAGCGCTAATTATAAGGGCATTAACTAGGGTTGTCACCTGTTCGTAGGGTTACCACCTTTTCTTGAAAAAAATACCGGCCTTCCTATATATTTATCTTTTTTTCCTATTAATAACATTGGGATCACCCGTCAAAAATACTGACCATGCCGGTAAAATGCCGGCCAGGTGGCAACCCTATCTGTTTGGGTTTCAGCCTTGAGAAACCGGAACAATAACCACCTCTGATGTCAAAAACATGCTCATAGGAAACACACCCAATGTGCTAACCCCACCCTCATATGTCACTGCCCTCAATGTGCTAACCCCACCCTCATATGTCACTGCCCTCAATGTGCTAACCCCACCTAATATGTCACTGCCCTCAATGTGCTAACCCCACCCTCATATGTCACTGCCCTCAATGTGCTAACCCCACCTCATATGTCACTGCCCCGCCCTTGATACCATTATCCCATCCTGTTGTTCAATTTTTTATGACAGTTAAAGGTGTCAACCCTAGGTTTAACAGTATTTTATTTACATTAAAAACTTAAGGTCTGAATGAGAGAGGGCCCAAGTCTCTTTGACCCTGGCCATTTTTCCATCCCTGTATACTTTTTATGTAATGATTTTGCAAAGGAAAACACATAAAATTACAGGCTGTTTTGCATATATTTATAAATGATATATTTGTTGAATCAATAGCTGTGTGCGCCAGACTGTGAGAATAGTGGCAAGCATTTCTGTTGCTCCCAAGAGAGACAGAGAGATGCCAAAATTTCAACTCTTTACATTTATCTGTTTTACAAAAGCCATTAAGAAATGCTTCCTAGCCACTGTTGCATTACAGAGTTAAGCTGGAAACACACAGGACAATTAGAGGCTTATCTGACCGATTGTTCCATTGGTCATTCAGTTGAATATTAGTGCAAGTTGGGTGCTCCACTGTACCGATCCAACTGATAAGACCATCAGTCAGAGGAAGTGCAGAGAACACAGTCCAGGATTGGCTGATGAACACACACTCATGCTGAATGGGTTTCTTGGGTGCTCCAGTTTTCCATTCAGACTATGTTGTGATAGCATGGCCGTATGGCCGTATCTAGCAACAAGGGGGCCGCACACACAATGAAGAGCATACAGTTTGGTTAAATTGTACCAGCAATACTTTTTAAAATTGAGTACTGTTTAAATAATGCAGAGTACTTATTTGGTAACCCTAGTGTGTATCCTTACCACTCCCCCTTTACCAAAAATAGTTGCACCCTAGATGGCTCTGATGTCTACCCCTAGCAGTCAGATTCTAACCCTAGTATTCCAACTGACACAGGGCTAGAAATAAAGTCCTCCACTTCTGATTTTACAATTCTGCCCTTGATGTTCCGCCTGACAAGCCATCAATTTTCCAGGACTGCTGAATTGTCCCAGGGCTATGACTAATTATGAGACAACTACTGCTAATGTGATTAACTCCATGTGCATCGATGAAATCTATTCTTCTAAATCACTAGTGAAAATAAGTTCTCTAAATGGTCTCCCAAAATAGTTCTTCAATAATACGGAGCCATGGGGAAATCATGAAATCTTTCTATTCAATTCTGTTTGGCTATATTTATCAGAAAGCAACAGCCTGTGATAAATCGCATCAGCCTGAATAAATTATAAGAAAACACCAACATTGCTCTATACAAAGGTGTACTTTTTATCATGACAAACACACATATCCGTTTGGTGCAGCTGTTATAGGGTGAACAGTCTTTACATGCAGCTTTTGGAATGAAGGCAATTTCCCTAGAATAAAAACTTATTATTGGAAAGGTAGTGTCACTACCAGTACAGGTTGATCTACACAGCTGCTAGTGACTCTGAATTTGGCCCCATCTTGGAACCTGCCCTATGTAGGACTCTCATAGCAGGACATATATTGAACATCTGAGGCACACATACAGATAGCATGCAGAGCATGATAAAATCAGGAGCCATGCCTATTACATAATGCTATGGCTTCATCCAGTTTCCATGAACTAAAAAGAGCATTCAATGGAAATTTCATGTCTTACATCCTGAAAAGACCATGTGAGCCATAATTGATCTCAGGAATTTGCTACAGTAGTAAGGTTGGCAGTGATAATCACATGTGCTTACTGTCAAGGACATAATATTGTAAATACTAAGGTACAGGAGTGCAAGTTGAAGTACTGTTTTCTTATTACAGTGAAAAAAAGAAATCAGACAAAAAATGAGGAGCTGTTGGCTTAAACGGGAACATGACATTCTTGTATTTCAAAGTTTTCTAGATAATGAGCTTCTTAAAAACAAATTCCATACCGGCATTGACTGCTGATTATAGATAGAGTATTCTGAACACTTTTAAAAGCACATTCTATAGGAGGTCTGTGTGTTTGCATGTGTGTGTATTTGTGCCAAGTGCTGTGTTACCCAGATGTTGATAGGGTTACCCATCATGTTACTTTAGAATTACACTAACCATGTATTTTGCAGTATTCCCATATATGATATTTGGGCTCAAAGTTAGAGCTAAATAGTTTAGCCTATATCATATGTGACAATATGACACAATTATACTTTATGTACCACTTTAAGGTTTTCTTTCACTTACCATAAATTTTAAAGTAACATGCCTGGTACTGCATGCCAGTATCTAGTGCATTAGTAGAAATATTTTGGACCCACAAAAAAAAAGATTCCCACCCAAAAGAAGCCTTCCCATTTGTATGCAATGACAACCACAAGTAAGGACTGATAATTTGGATATGATTTTCATGCTGTCTCACTGATATTTCTATTGTGGCAAAAATAAATCTCAGCCTTTGTGATGGCATTAATAACATGCCAGTGTTATGCTGCATATCAAACAGGGACTTATTCTGTGCACTGAGCATATAGAATGGACACTGTATTTATCTTAAGTGAATATAGACATAACACTTGCGATGTGCACAGCAGATCTTGCTTTTAGGAATGACAGATATTTTTTTCATAAATGGCTTGTCCCCCCTGTACAAGTTTCATACCCACCAGCATTCTGCAGCTTCTTGTTCCTCAGAACGGACAAAATGACCAGCATATTGCCCAGGACATCCACAACGATGGTGAATATAAGAACCACCGCCAGGGCTGAAGTGAGTCCCTGAGATGCCCTGTCCTGTGCATCCTGCTCTGTGAGTATGGTACCAGGTGTCCTGCAATCCAAGCAAGTGCTATTCACCTCCATCATTTCTCTGCCCCCCTGGCACAGGGAGTTAGGGCAGGTATGTTCCCACCGGTCTGCCCAGACACAAACTGCACTCTAGACTTGGTTCACCCTAAATAGGGATCCCCTAACAAACACAAGACGAGGTTCCAATGTTCCTTCTCCCAGATGGAAACATCTTGATGAGTGGAGCAAGTGTCAATCATATGTGTGAGTTGCCCCCTTCCCAGTTTGGCCAGATGTTTTAACCCATGCAGCACTAGGTGGAACTATTTAATGCAGTTCAGCAGCAGCAGTCGGTAGCCATCCACATTCCAATGCATAGGTGATTTACATCTGCTTTAAGGAGACAGACTTGTGCACCCAGGGTGCTGCTAGTTGCTTCACCAATCCATTTGCAGGCTGCAGGGAGTACTGAAAGTCAGAGTGCTGTGAGTTAATAGAAGGAGCTTAGCTACTGCTGCCGAGGCATTATAAGTGCTTCTGTTTGAGAAGCCTGCACACATTGTAAAGTGGGCTGGGGGAAGGCTAGTGGGTGGGAGAGTTGCAGGAGGGGCCAGGGAATCATAGATAATGAAACGGGGCACGGTGTGAAAAAATTGGGAGGGGGGTAAGGTTGTAATATGGTTAAAAAGGTAAGCAGAAGGACAGTAAGTGTGACTAACCTTGTTATGTTTTAGGTGCAGAAGGAGTTGGCTTTAGAAAGCTCCCAGTCATTGTCATCTTACTTAACCAATGAAAGAATCACATGTACACTTCTGTTGTGTTTCATATCATACGTTTTAGGAACAAAAGGACAAATGAAAAAACACCAAAAGGCTGGGAGCAAGAAGAAATCAACAGAGTAGGGTAAGCATAAAATTCACCCTTCCATATCAGCTCACACCCTGGTTCCTATGCCACTGCACTTCACCCATACCCCAACCTGCACAGCACACAGCAGATCCCTTTCCTGGTCTGCACCATTTGTCAATGCAAAATGTGGTGTGTTCTTATTACCAGCTGGACACTTTCTTTTGGTCTTGCAGTGATGTTTTCCTTTACAACTTCTCCTTACAGGTGGCAGGAGAGGATCCATCGCTGCAGAATCACCACTTCACAATTCAGCAATCAGGATGTGGTAAGCAGAGTCTGTATTGGATGAACGGAGAAATATGACACCTACAGTTGCCAGAACTTCATTGCGGAATCACGGAATTTAGCTGATTAGCCGGTAGAGGCTACATGACAGGGACATGAATAGTCTCTATCCTAGAAAAGCTATAATGGGAAACACTATAACTGGATTTTACATACAAGTGCATGCATGGTTGTCTCATATGCGCAGGATAAGGGCAAATTTCTGACCAGTGGTTGGGAATTTAAAATCATAATTAAAAAAAATTTGGAACCTTCTATTCAGAATTTGGTTTATGGCCTGATAACTTTTAGATTAATTTATAAAAGAAATGTGTGTAAGAGCCCTTAGCCTGAAAAAAAAAAAGTGTGGCTCAGGCTATTATCAGCAACATCAATACATTACCACACTAATTATACACTTAAGGGGTAATTTACAAAAACTCTGGACAGAAGTGCAAGAGTACTTAGAGGCGCAAAGATATCTTTTACCTTCCTCTACCCAACCCCCCATCCCCCCTTGAATACAGCTATGCCTAATCCATGAAGATGGAAAACATTGTTTTCTGCATGGAAATGGAGCAGAGACCTGGGGCCATTCAATGATGAAAAGAGTCAGATAACTACTGAGGGTGCTATGATAAGTGTTATCAAAGGAGGCATGCGGAGGGGATTTCTCAGCTCATGTGCGATTCTTTAGAGGAGGGAC
>CM044445.1:40287211-40301918 GCA_024363595.1 Xenopus borealis | reverse complement strand
TGTAACTATGTCATTTTAGTTATCAGCAAAGAATTCTAAGTAATTTTGCTGCCTTTATATCATATTATACTCAAGTCCTCCACAACTATAGGATACCACTGGTCTTGATACTATTTAGCTGATAACACTATTTAAGATCACTAACATCTGGCACTCTCAGTAGAGGAGAGGTCATCAAATTAATTTTAGGCTCATGATTGTATTGAAACATTTAAAAAAAATTCAAACTAATTGTAGCTTTTTTTATTTTTGTGGGCAATTGGGTTTCTCAATGGTATGCAGGGAGTTGCAGATTGAAAATGGCTGGGGGCTAAGGGTTGGGTATCCTTGATGTAAACTCTGAATATACCAAAAGAATTACTCTGCAAAATATCATACTTCCCAACACACCCTGAGGCATATAATATGCTATGTAATTTCTACTTTAATATATTTAACCTCAGGGGCCCTCTGAGACTGGGGCACTAGGGCATATTCCATGTTTGCCCTACCCTAAAATTGACCCTAAAAGCAGATGGAGCCTTTATAAACCTACCACCAGATACAGAATATTTACCTTTGTATGTGTAATGTATATTTAAATCAAAGGTTTAGGCAAGAAAAGTAGCATTCGTCAGATGAAATAAGGATGATGGAATGAAAACAGATGGATGAGCCAACATCATGATAGTGATAATAATGAGGATGATGATTTGGATAGACTGTAATGGCTAAGAATCCTGGATGGAAGATGAAACAGAAACGACAAGAGAGGCTCCAAACCAGGCTGCTATGTTTAATAAAATGCCTGGACAATAAAGCCAACTGATCAGCAAGTCTCAATGATGAAAGCAGCCCATGGAGCAAAGTGCACTTTCTAGATGTAAGGGTTTTTTTTCCCCAGAATGCCTATATCATCATAGGTGTGGAATGCTTTGTGTTTGTCACAGTTGCATGAAGTGTGCCAAAATGCTTTTCCATGAATTAGGCTAAAGTTGTGCGTACCATTTGCAGAGTGGTGGGAGGTATGCAAATTTGTGTGGCATTAATAACAGCATTAGTAGATTGGTTGAACCTGCTAATGGAACCTTTCAACTTCTGCCACATCCAGGCAGGCAGGAATTCCAGGGTGCTTGAGACTCACTATCAGAAGAGGCTGGGCAGGTGGATTGGTGGTCTGAGTAAGTACTCTCAAGTCTAAGGAAGAAGTGTTGTTGTAAATACCTTCTTAGGAATGGATTTTAAGTACTCATGATTTGGCATCCAATTGTTAAGTATACCCACCTATATCTGAGTATACATTGATGGCAATAAATAGGGAGAGGAATGTAAGTGAAGAAGATGAAACTACTGTCCCTGACAGAAGAGAATGGAATGAAAAGGAGGTCATATTAAAGCTAACTTTATTAGAAGAACATCATTCTGTTTAAAAAAGCCAAAAAATAGTCTATATGCATACAACCACACCCACGATCCACTCAAACTCCATCAAATCTTGCACAAGCCCTACCTACTTTCTGACTTGTGAATTAGACTTTTGCATCATTTGGGGCCCCTATGCCACAGTGCCCTTGACCAGGGGTGTTGCTGCCACAAGAAAAGCTGAGAAACTGCAAATTACAAGGGGTGACAAAAAGCTGCTCCTGGTAAAGAGCCAAAATGTTATTTTCTTTTAATCAAAATGGCCCCCCAACCCTGTCCAATGCATGAAAACTGGGCGATGAGGGGTGGCATCCGCTGGGCCACCTAAGTGAGTTGCTTATAGACAAATCAGCCCTGCCCTTGCCTGCAGTACACCCTGTAATCCCCTAATGATGCCCCTGAGTGCTGAACAGTAACAAATCAAGTCCCAAAAAAAAGAAAAAGCCTTAAAAGCAGTATTAGTTTACAATGCAAATCTAACTTATAGGGGACTTCCTTAATCAGTAAAATCAGAGTCAACAATTGTATAGCTACAATTTACAGTATGTAACTATTATAGATAATAAATCATTCAGTAACAAGGTATGTATTCACCGTTGTGTAAGCAAAGACACAGAAATGAAAATGAGATTACATTTGTATTCTTTATTTATATAGCTCAGACACATTTACGCAGCACTTTTACACAGACTGTTTGTCATGAGGACTGCTTTATAGCTGGAGATGTATATTTTGTTTCCATATTGAAATTTAAAAAAAACAGGAGAAACTTATTCATGCAGAATACAGATTTTCTGGCCCCACCATTCCTTTAGGTGAAATGCCAGTGCAGTGACATACAGTATCATGCATACTCAATCAGAAAAAAAACACTTCTGCCGATGTGTGTTTTCATATACTAAATTGAGGGGATTATACAGTACAAGGGACTGCAAAGTGCTGAGTGCCAATTTGATATCACTGTTAAGATTGCATTATACACTTGTGATGCTTAATGTGTAGAAGGGTTTCATGTACCTGGACTCTAAACCACTTTGTAATGGAAACTGTCCCTGAGCAAGTTTGTACTTTTGTATTTTTTTTTTTCCTGCTTCTGTTAAATCTTATCTTTCCAGTCCTTCCAAGGTTTTCTTTCTCCATGTCACTGTAAGTATAATGGGTGATAAAGCCTCAGACATTCAGTTGAGGAGGAAGATTGATGCTGGTTCTTTTATAGTAAGTGATAGCCCTAGACTGCCGAGATGGAAACTATGTTCACTTTCTCTTTAACCCTTTTTAAAGAGAAAGTTTATGATTTAACTCTGTAGCTACTTATACTCAACATTACCAAATTATTTCACTAATCAAAATGTATTCTCTTCACATATATCACTGTCCATGGTAGAGTCCTGCAGCGGGTCGGGTACCCGCAAATTCCCGCGGTACCCTGCGGGTTGCTCGTAGAGTTTCTTTGTGTGGGTATAGAAGCGGGCCGGTGGTTCTGCAGGTTGGCGGGTTGAGGGTCGGGTCGCGGATCCTCGCTATAGCAATTTTTACTCCTTTTTCTGAGCATTTCTACTACTGATGATGTCACATCCGGTTCACAATGACAGCACTTCCTGTTTTACTCCTTTTTCTCTGATCTCGGCTGCTTCAGATGATGTAATTTCCGGTTTAGAATGACAGCACCTCTGATTCTTGATGGTCAGCAGGTCGCGGGTCCGGGTTGCGGATCTCTGGTTGCGGGTACGAGTCGGGTTGCGGGTCCAAGCGGGTAAGAATGCAGGTCGCGGGTCCGGGTTGTGGATTGCGGGTTTCGGGTACGGGTCGGGTACAGGTCCCAAAAAATGGACCCGCGCAGTCCATGGTTGTCTGACTTTTTCTGTTTAAGCCCCGCTTGGAGGTCCAACATTTGGTCAGGAAACGTTCATCATAATATATAGATATGTGTATATCAGTGATTTATCCATCATTCCAAGAATAGATAATATAGCAAATAAGGGTTCATTCCAAGTCTCACCCTAACTGATCTCCATAAGGAGTTTCCAGGAGTAGCTAGAAAAACAAATTCCAATATCCTATGTTATTAAAGGGAATCAAAACATGTATTCAGACATTTTGTACAAAAGAAGTTCAATAACCCTCCATAAGGATCCCAAACCACAGCCAGAAAAAAGGTTTCAATGCATGACAACATTTGTTCTTCCGTCAGAGGATTTTGTCATACGTTAGTGAACCATTATTGGCAATTTGCATTATAAAAACATTATTTTGTTACAATCGTTGCAAATATTGCTGCAATGAAAACAATGAAACATATTGATTAAAACATATTGATCACAATAACTGCTGTAAGTAGATATTTATTAGCATTCTAATGCTGGCTCTGGTTATATTTGTGAATATCTAAGGAGCAGAATTACAAGGCAATAACATTTTGAAGGCAGTTAATGCGTTAATAGTTAATTGGACTGTATTTAAACACCCCTTAATTGTGGAGTAATGTGACTGATCAGTTGCTAGTTGGAAGTGCTTTGGGTATCCGGGGTTGCATTCATTCAGAAGGCCAAGGACATCACCTTTGTTCCTGGTAGAAAATGCTGCCTTGCACTCTGAATGTATATATGCATTGTCTGTCTGCATTCAATACATCAAGGGGAAAAAAATCAGGATCAATCATGTAATTAATCTGAGACACAGCAGTTGTGACACAGCAGTTCAGTAAATCGGAGACCCGTGACTGCAAAAAATAAATAAATAATAATAATGTCCTCTGTACTCTTTCTAGGGCAAAATAAAAATGCTGAATAATCCAAAATTAAGCTTTAGGTGCAAGAAATGTATTTTGGGATGCAAATGCCTGGCTGCTATATTGGTATTTGTCACTATATACAAATGCAAGCTTATACTTTTTAAATAGCTACTAGTGATATTTACAATCACATATATGTGAGTTCACCTTTAAGTTAACTTTTTGTATGTTATAGAATGGCCAATTCTAAGCAACTTTTCAATAGGTCTTCATTTTTTTTTCAATAGTTTTTTTTTATTATTTGCCTTATTCTTCTGACTCTTTCCAGCTTACAGCTGGGGGTCACTGACCCCATCTAAAAACAAAGGCTACGCATGCTACTTTTTATTACTCATCTTTCTATTCATGTCCTCTGTTATACATATTCCAGACATTTCATGGTTGCTAGAGTAATTTGGAGCCTAACAACCAGATTTCTGAAATTGTAACACGGAGAGCTGCTGAATAAAAAGTCAAACAACTAAAATCTACAATGAAAACCAAATGCAAATTGCCTCAGAATATTACTCTCTACATTATACTAAACATATTAGGATAAATATAAAGATATTTAGGGGCAGCTTATGCTCATGTGAGAAGCACTTGTTCTGACAGACTTCACGTTTTTAAGGCTACTGAAGAAGACAGAATGGAGACCATATTTGACTAAAAGATTCAGAGATCGATACTTTGAAAATATCCATGAAATGTAATTTCAATCTGATTAATTTGACCACTAGAGGGCAATTTTCAAAGAGCCTGGAGATGAGGTTTCCTCATTACAGCAAGCATCACAGATCCACATAATTTTAATATGTATATACAGATAAGACTTTGCAAAACAATTAATTAATAATTAGAGAAAATGAAGTGCATGCAAATGTATAAAGAAGGTCACATGCTTGAACACAAACTTTGTGCCTTTTATTTCACTACCTGCAGAGAAATTTATTCCCCAGATTTACTCAACTGCCTGTAAACGTCACCTGTATCCAGAGTTGCCACTGTATACTTTTAATATGAGCTACATCATAAGCGGGGTTAAACCTTGCTCAGTTCTCTTTCCGGCTACTCTGAGTCTCCTAGGTAATGTTAGAACATCACACGGCAGTCTCATTACATTCATTTGTGGTAAATTTGAGCTTATGTTAATAGAAAGAGACAATAGAGTTATTTGCAGACAAGTCTATAAATAAAAATGCAACATGCCTGGTTTATCAAGGACAAGTTAATGTAAAAGTTGTTACATGCTGAAGAACAGATGGCACACTTTATGTACACTATTTATGTTCTTCAAATAATAATAAGATGAAAACATGATGGCATAAAACTTATAGGCACAGCTACAAAAGTACAACAGCTTACTTGCAATGTGCAAGAGTGTAATGTGCAAGAGTGGTGCCATAGCACCATCAAGTGGCTAGCTTAGGCAATAGGTTTTCTCTACATCAGTGATCCCCAACCAGTGGCTCATGAGCAACATGTTGATCTCCAGCCCTTGAATGTTAGTCCAAGGGGCCTCAAAACAGGTGCTTATTTTTGAATTCCTGGTTTGGAGGAAAGTTTTAGTTGCATAAAAACCAGGAATATTGCCAAACAGAGCCTCCTGTAGACTGTCAGTCCACATAGGGGCTACCAAATAGCCAATCCCAGGCCTTTTTGCACCCCCAGAAACCTTTTTATGCTTGTGTTGCTCCCCAACTCTTTTTACTATTGGGTAAAAAAGGTTGAGGACACCTGCTCTACAGCATTCATTAATTTACTTATACTTTTATCCAATGTCTGCAGCTTGTAAAAGCATCATTTTATTATTATTAGAATATATTACCAATATATTCTGCAGCATTGTATGATAATAGAGCTGCTCTATATAATGTAGCAAGGATAATATGATTTATTATAGAGTAACTTCATAGATGTATACATTGCTTTCGTTTTCCCTTCTTGTAAGGTTTAAATGCTTTACAGTACCCTTTACAGTACCCTTGCTTTAGAAGAAATACTCGTCAATAAGGACACCTTTCAGTTAAACAAATGCATAACCTGAGTGGGCCCTAAAGGCCATTTGTCCAGGGCCACATACAGCTCATCCAGCATTACAGTGGGAAGGCAGCTCTAAAGGCATGACTGTCATGCTAGGTTTGAACAAATGCGGGTCAGCATTACTGATACCTCCTAAACTGGCCAAAAATGTATGCTATTGTGCAGCCATCATAAGGTTTAAATGAAAGTGATAAACTTTATTTACTTTTATTGACGTTATAATTTCTATAAAAAAATGCACATAAACATATTTGTATAGCTAATTCTGCACAGTAAGTGTAGGTTACACTTGTTAGACGCATCAGCTATGCTTTTTTTGTTGTTGCTGTGGGAGTAATGGCCGCTAGTGAGTCAAGTTGGGATATTTGTTGTTCTAGTGCCTGCTGAGCAGCTATTGATTGATTTTTATATGCCAATATTTCAGCTGATATTGAGTTTCTGATATAAGCTTTGAGGGCATCCCAAAAAGGGAGAATACAGTCTGTGCTTAAATTAGATTGGACAAAGTCCTTAATGGAGTTCTCTACTGTCTCCTTGTTGTTTAGTATATTGAGCCATATTGGATTTATGGATGGTCTTGGACGTGGTTGCTCATATGGGAGATTCAGCTGCAGTTGCAAAGGAGCATGATCTGATATCCCCCTGGGTAGATATGAGGTTTTACTAATATATGGAGTCATACTAGCGTTAATAAAGGCCAGATTCGTGAGAGTGCTAGATGGGAAGTTGTGAAGCATGAAAATTGGACTGTATTAGGGTTTGCTGCTCTCCAGGGGTCTATCAGATCTAGAGAAGGGTTTCGGGTGTTTACTTAATCTGTCCAAAGATGGAGCTAGGACTTTGTTAAAATCACCTGCCACTATTACCCGGGCATGAGGGAAGTTGGACATTTGGTCAGATAGTATGTGTATTACTTCTGCCTCAAAGGGAGGAGGTATGTTTATATTAACCAGTAGTAATTCACAGGCATATATGAAACAATGCAAAAATAAGTATCTACCTCTACTGTCAGATTTAATAGACCCAAACCTAAATGGAACCGTCTTACCTATTAAGATGGATACCCCTGAGGAGTGGTTGGAGTAAGGAGCATGATAGGTCCAGCCTACCCAGGGCCTTTTCAGTGCCCTGACCTTAGCCCCCGTGAGATGGGATTCTTGCAAGAAAGCTATTGATGTTTTGTGTACTTTCAAGAAGTCCATTACTAGCCTTCTCTTAATCGGGCAGTTTAACCCCCTCACGTTCCAACTTGTTATAGACAATGCCATTTCATCTTGGGTACTTTGCTGTTACATGTTCTTCCTTTTCTGTTCCCCTTATACCTCCCTGAGCTTTACACTTTAGCAAGTATGTCAATGTTAAACAAAAATTTTTGACAAGGTACTCTCCCTTTCTGCCCCCCTCCCCTTCCACCCCATCCCCAACAGTGGGTAGAACTCATCCCTTAAATATAGAACTGCTAATGCGGTAGTGGCACTGAAACCTGGCCCTTGGGCGAATGTTTTATGCAAGAAAAATTTTAAAAAATTCCCTGCGACGCTCCTCTCCTCTCTCCCGAGCTGTGCATAATCAGTTTGTTTGGCTTTGACAAGATATGAAGGCACCCTTTATATATGGCTGATTGTACTTCAAAAATAGGATGTCTCAATAAGACAAGATGGGTAATAAATGGGGCTTATTTCACTATTAGGCATTGTAGCAAAACACATTTACTTGCCTGTGTCAGGTATCACAGTGGTGGAATATTGTTCGCATCCATCCAGGCATTAGCTTCTTTTGGGGAGGTAAAGAAATGCGATGCTCCGTTAGCAATAACACGAAGGCGGGCTGGGTATAGCATCGCGTAGGCAAGCTTGGCTTCTCTTAAACTTTTCTTTATTTCCCAAAATTTTGCACGTTGCTTATCAACTATGCTTTTAATGCCTTTAAACCTTGCCTAGAGTATTTGTATTTGCTTATCACACAGGTCTTCATATTGTGAGGACAGTGGCCACCACAAATTATTATGTTGCGTATGGACCTAATCTAAGCAATGGTCAATGGTCTTCCTTATTACTTTGTATATTTTCTGATTAGTTTTCCTTTTTCCTAACTTGCAATTAGTTTGGTTGTTGTATTAATTTTTAATAACTTTCTATTCAGGTCTATTGGTCTTCCATTCTAACTTAAAAACTGCTGCTTGATTTCCAGGGTAATTAATCCCTAGTAACCAGATAAAATTCAGAGCCTGAAAACCATAAAGACTTGCAGACTGTCTTAGAATACTACAGTCTACACCACACTACAAGTAAAGGTGAACCCTTGTCTTGAACACAGTAGTAAACATTTGGTTGTATTTGCAGGCCCACAGAGAACCCACCAGAGCGGCCATCAAGGAGTCAGCAATAAAACTCCTGTTTGTAAGCAGCTAGTGAGTCAATGAATAGCCCTCACAGCCAAAGCCACTCATAAATAGAAGAGGTATAACATTATTTAGCCAGTGAATTGGATGCGGTTGTAATGGGCCCTAAGGTAGACACTCATTGCAGCTTATGATAGATGCAGAACCAGGTATACAGTAACAGATACTGTTCAAGAGGTGCCACTAACTTACACACAATTTTTGACTGCTACAATCTCATCCCAAATAATTGAAAAACTAGAAAACAAGGTGCCAATTAGGGAAGCATTAGCAACAGCAGCAAGTGCAAGTGACAACCAATGGAAATTCCAATTCCTTTTTGCCATAAATGTTTAGTATAAGGCTGCTTGATATGGGCTGTAGGGTATGTGATGTGTCAACCTTGGTGTAGACTAGTTAAACATTGGGAGGAATGCATATATGCTCTCATAGAAAAATGTTGAACATTAGACAGGCTTTAACCAGATCACGTCTGGAAACCACTTAGAGCCAGACAGATTGGCCACAAGTTTGTATTTTTGGAGACTATTACCACTGAAAAACAGAAACCTGCTTGTAAAACTGTTCACTCACTTCAGACTTTATTAGCTAAATGGAAAGCTAGACTGACCAATTACCTCCTTCAGCATTTGTACTGGGTTATTGCTCAACCAGAATAACAAAGGCCCACAGTTCCACTTTGTTTTGTTACCATCAACTGGGTTGTAACTTTCTAGGGTCGCAAATATGTTCATGAATAATGTGGATACTAGATACCAAGCCCTTTCCTTTCATTTGATGTTAATAGTAAAATAATGCATTTGTTAAGCCATCCTATACAGAAAATCAATCTGGTACAACATTTTAAATTATGGTGGGAGATGGTCTTTTTAAAGAAACAACTTGGTTAACTCACCAATGTAAGCTTTTTGTTCTTGGAAAAAACTGTTAATGATGGGAGAAGCAGATCCTGTTGTTCTGCCAACATGAAACAATGCCTCCGCATTGTGTTCCCGCTCAGCATCTGGAAAGATTCTTTTTTTGGTTAAGGAGCTTTTAAAGTCTGGCCTTAAACTTAATTTTTTGCAAGCAAGAGGATAGCATGGATAAGTAAATTTGTAACGAGTACCTCATGGGCAATAATAGATGCAATGGTTAACAATTATTTGCGATCACGCTGCCAGAGTTAAGTCTTTTACACAGAACACAAAGTCTGTGCTTATTTCAGTCAATTAGTTCCTTTGAACTGTATCACTAATTATAAGCTTGCATAAACCAAGGTAATTAAATCGTGGCTCTCTAATGTAGAAGCGTGCCTGCCTATGAATTTATCAGAAGCCTCCCTTCCTAAACAATGATCTAACAGGTGGTGTCTGCAGGTGCAGCATATTAAGCAGTGCAATGTCTTCATAAAATGCTATTTTATTGGGTATCATTGAATAAAACGTGCACAATTCTATGCAAAAAAAACTCACTTTAGCTTTAATTGTTATTGTTTAAATCAAATCACAGCAGTCCTGACTTTCAACTTAGTTGATCATTTAAGCAGTCACCAAGTACAACAGAGTCAAGTTGGAACAAGGATATGTACAGAAGGATGGAACCAACAGGTTATTAGGATCGGTTAATCATATCAGCGACCCAGAAATCATAAAGATTTATTGTGAGGCTATAGATGTTTTTTTGTTTTATATTTCTGTTCATCATGCATTCTGCAACAATAAAGATAACCTTCAAATTGTCTTATAATGCCATTATTATGTTTCTTTTATAGTATTCCCCTAAAGCTAGAGTCACACTGTGATCGCCTCCTGTTGCTCCCATTCAAAAGAAATGGCCAGTACTGCAGGTGTGGGTGTTTTTTGGCTTGGAATGCTCTGAAAAAAATTCATATTCAAAATTGACTACACTGCACATTCATACATCTATGCTAGGGATCCTTGCTATGAAACTTCGGGCAACTTCAGAAAAATTAAGTGCTGCAAATGTTTCACCACCTGTGATTTCCAATATTGCTGGTGGGTAAACATTCATAGCATATTAGCTGCCTGCAGTAGCAAAGATTTATTATGGAAAACTAATCTCATTGAGGTCATTGTGTCTGATCCAGTGCTGTCAGAAAGAGCTAGCACTTCATGATGGAACTGCTTTCAAGCTATTTTTTGTCCAACTCAATGTAACTCGAGGAATCACAGTGGAACTTGGATTTTTACTATGCTAGTCTCATATCTCCTCGTGAGCTCTTATCTTGTGTCATGGAGCTGTTACCCATTTACCTTCCCATTGTTCTGCTGATGGGCTGCTGAGAGGAAAGGCTGGGAGGTGACATCAGTCAAACTAGGCAGTACAGCAGTAAAGAGTAACTGAAGTTTTTCAGAGCACAAGTCAAATGACTGATGGCACCTAGGAAACTAACAACATGTCTAGTCCCATGTCAGATTTGAAAATGAAACATAAAAAATAGTTTGAAGAACAGATCTCGTTGCAGAAGACTACAGCAAAACTATTATGTGGTGTTTGTGCAAGGTGCCTGTAGGTGTCAATGTGTACAAGAGTAAACTGTGCATACACTGTACTTTCTATACTGCTTAAAAGGGTTAGAGTTCAAATTACTGTTGAAGTGTAATGGCTGCAGGAACCTGATAATAAAGCACTGTTAATCTGCTCATCCTCGGCTACCAAAACATAACACATTAGCTGATGTGTTTTGGAAAAAAAAATGTTTTTTTAAAAGTATTAATTACCTAATAAACTCCTTCAATAGTTCCTCCGATTGAGCATAGCACACCAGCATGTGATTTGTGTTTGTTCATCAGAAAAGATGGAATCTGTTGATGTGTAGTAATGGGATATATCAAGCTGTGCACATGCCATTTAATTTGCTTTATGCACCTCTAAAATAATGCAAGACTCGGCATGGCAATTTGTGGCCAAAGCTCTGAATCCAATTACGAAGAAACATTTAATGGCCGATACAGATGCCAGCTGTACATTCCAATTGTAATATGGTTTTCCCCAGCGGAAATAAAAGCATCCAGTTACATTCAGCACAAGAAATAATCAAGAAAGGTTTACTTATTTTTAGCTGACACTATGCAGAATTAAAATACCACCTTTTTAATATGACTTTTTAGGGATGACACAGGGTTAACATGTAAAGCTCAAGTTCAGTCTCATCGTCTGAGCCTGATTCCCAGGTTAACCCACACCTCTGACGATATTCCAGTTACATTTAATCTGTGTCAGGTTAATTCATAATTAAAACTAAATATACTCAGGATATTGGCAGTAAAGCATAGGAAAGGAGGGGTAACTGGGGGGGAGTAATGGGAGAAATAGAAGCCGTGATGGAGCAAGCAAATGAGAAGCTTTCTGATGAAAGGTTATTATTGTAAATACACTGCAGACAATCCATTAGTTTAACAGCTCCATATGAAAAGTAAGACGACTCCTCCTGTCACCGAGATGTCACATAACCCCATACCATGAGAGAAATAATGATCCACTCCTGGCATTTGCAAGACCTTATTTCAGGTTGGCATTTAAAGTAAACAAGAATGAGATTTTTTTTAAAATACAGAACTGGATCATTATCACCCTGGCGACGCAGGTTTAGTTGGCATCTTTTCTCTAATAAACCCAGGGGAGCAATGAGTACCCGGTGTTGGCGTGCCAATACCTCCCACCAATTTTTAGCTATTTGTTTGTTGATAGATCAAAATTTTAATTTTCTAATAAGGCCTGGGCTATGCTGACCATAAGATAATTTTATCTGCACTCCAATAAACCACAATCGAAAGCTACAGCTAGTGAAAGCAATTACAAAAGGGAAAGAACAGACTGTCTTCAGCGAGCAGTGATCCTCATGGAACATCCTAAAATGATTTCCTTGTTCACAGAACACAAAAGATATAAGCAAATAATTTCAATGTAGTTATCTTTTATGACTGTCATTTTGCCTTTATTTAAAAAATGCGATTTATTTACAGCGGGAGGCACAGAACATGAAAATAAGTTTGCCACCTGAAGGATCTAAATGAAAAT
The DNA here is from genome assembly GCA_024363595.1 of Xenopus borealis. Lineage (NCBI taxonomy): Eukaryota > Metazoa > Chordata > Amphibia > Anura > Pipidae > Xenopus > Xenopus borealis. Next base: position 40,289,280 of record CM044445.1, on the reverse strand, counting down.
GCAGTCCTGTTAGTCTGACACTTAAACTGAATTGTCCTATTCTTTGTAACTTTATAACTGATATTAATTGTTTATGTTTTTTTTTTTTATTTTAATTTATTTCAATTCAATGCTGGGGGGGTTACTGACCTTGGAATCCAAAAAAGTATTGCTTTGTTAATCTATACTCTGCTCTATTATTGTTACTTTTTTAGTACTTTCTTTCTGTTCAGACCCTCTACTATTCATCTTCCAGTCTAAATTATTCCCTAGAAACCAGATAGCTGCTAAAATTCCAAATTGGAGAGCTGCTGAACAAAAAGTTAAATATCAAAAAAACTAAAATCAAGTGAAAATTACCTTAGAATACCACTTCTATATCATATTAAAAGTTAATTTGAACTTTCCCTTTTTCTTTCTTAATGTGATACACAACATGGCATTCAAGTTTTTCAGTTGATGAATGGGGGCTTCAATAGACAAGCGTTTTTTTTTTTGTCCCATGTTCCCCTTCACAGGCCCAGATTTGTGGAAAGGCCTAGGGTGGCAGAATTTTAGGGGTGGCATGCTTCCCAGCTGCACTACAATGGGTTTGGAAGCACTGGGGACTTTCGGGAGATTTGCTAGATCTTTAAATCTAATTCATGCCAACGGGACCCGACCAGATAAGACTTCCACATGTATGTGCATATGAAGGGGGGAAGTAGGAAGATGGAAAGGGGGGCGATAACAGACCCGTGCCTGGGTGTGTCCTATATAAATCGGGCCTTGCCCTTGCATGGCTCTTTCATGCACTCCACTACAAGGGAACACATTTGTTAACAAAGCCGACTCTTATCTGTTTGTACCCATTGCGCTGCATGGGGAGCATCAAACACAGGTGGGATGCATGGAGTTGGATTTGGATTACCATGCAGAATAGTGCAAACAGATAGGGAAGAATAGGCTATGTTACTCCATGCATTGCAATGGAATGCACAATAGAGCTACCAGAGAGGAACACATGACAAAGTGCTAAAAGCCTAAAAAAGGAAAATTATGCCTTAAAATTACAGTTATAATTGATTTGTGTGATGTTTGGTCACATACTATGATCTCTTACACACAGTTGTTTATTCTTATTCTTGAGCTTGACTCACTGTGGGACTGTTGGAGGAAGATCCTCATTACTTCATATAAAAGCCTTGTTTTTGAGGGTCGTCTTTCTGTGAGGGGTGATTCCACTTACTAATTTACATTTACTGCACTATATTCACTTTTTGCACTTCCTTGTAGCTTGTCTTCTAATTTATTAAAGAGGGGAGTGTAATATGAAAGCTGCAGTTATCATTGTTTATTGGTGTTGAAGAACATGTCAAACGCTGAACTCACATTGATTTTGGTGCATTATCTTCTCACTGGTGATAAAATGTTAAAGGAAAGGGGTTTTTTCCCTGGCCTTTGAGAAATATGACCCACTTTTATGTCTCCTTAGTACAGTATTCTATTATTCTTTGAACCTTTTTGTGAGATGTCTTCCGTATTTTTTTAGTGTGTGCCATGTTATCTTCCTCTGTAGTCATGCTGCATTGCTGCAGAGGAGGACAGGTGTTCAAAGGTTGTAACTGTAAACCTGCCTACTAATTACACTAAAATTAGTGCTATCTCTTAGAGAAAGTATGGCTGAAAGATCACTGCCATATACCCACTAAGGGCAGAAGGGCTTTCTATAAGTTCTGTTATAAATATGTTAATTTTACACTTAAATTGCCAGGGCTGGATTTACATAGCAGGCACCCCTAGGCCCGCTGTTGTTTGTCACCCCTGCCCCCTCCCTTTTATTTGGTCAATTTTTCATCATCGGGATGGAGCAATGGAAATTGGCACCAATGTGGGTGTGGTTGGGCAGCATGCCACCCCTAAAATCCTGCCGCCCTATGACCAGGCCTGGCCGGGCCACTATATTACAAACATTTTTTATTTTGCACAGCCTATCTATTTATTTTTTATACCGAACTGTTCCTTTAAAGGGATTCTGTCACAGGAAAACATGTTTTTGTTTTTTTTTTCAAAATCTTACATGGAGCTAGACATGTTGTTGGTTTCCGAGG
>CM044445.1:40258098-40270226 GCA_024363595.1 Xenopus borealis | reverse complement strand
GCTTTAGATTAGTTATGTTGTTCCAATACATAAGATTAAGGCAGTTTCTATATTTGCTTGTGTGATTCATGGTATAAGAAATAATGATTCTTAAACATGACAGCCAACAGTGACAATGTCCTAGTGTAGCTTTTGCTTAAACAAACCGAGTTGAAATAGCCATGCCGCCCCCAAAAATCCTTCCGCCCTAGGCCCAGGCCTAGGTGGCCTCTCCACAAATCCAGGCCTGTGCGTAACCACTTAAAGATGACTTCAAGTGTCCTCTTACTGTGAACAAAATACAGATAAGTGGTAAAAATTATTAAACAGTATGTGTATCTTGGATCTATTCTGGTGGCCACTGGGGTACAAAATGTATATCCCTTTACTGCTTTGCACCATATGGTGGCCCAGAAATCAAGTCAAATATATTGTTCTATGAAACAAAGATGGCTGGCCCAAGATATACAGATTTTAAAAGCAGCCCTGCTCTCATATAACATCTTCAAATCATTTTTGTCTGTTCTTTTTTTTTACAAAGAAGTCACTTTAGCAAAATAACTCTTCTCTACAGACAGGCAGCTGGCTCAGCTACATTTACTGACGTTCTTTCTAAGTGAGAACAAAGGATTTGATTTAGCTCCCCTCTCTAGCTACTGCTATGCGGAGAGGAAGGATAAGAAATGCAGCTTCTTATATCTTCAGAGGCAGAAATCAAGCAAAGTGATGGCATGTATCGGCTGTGTCAGTGTATGAGTGTGAGCCATGGACTTGCTTATTGTTGAGTGGCAATGATTAAGTCTTCAGTACTGGAGGAGACTGAAATCTGCACATGATGGTGTGTTCCCAGCATGAAACAACCACAGTGGACTGACTATAGAGCTTAATATTAACTGAATGCACGCTTTTCTACATTAATAAGTCACAGAATTGTCTGCACTGAAATCCCTAACAAATTCTCTGTATCCTTTTATGTTTGCTAAATCCTTTATATATTGAATTCTTGGCCTACTGGTGTAAAAAAAATTTAAGGGGGTTGTTCACCTTCGAGTAAACCTTTAGGCTGGGGACAGACAGGGAGATTCGGGGAGATTCTGTCGCCTGGCGTTTAATAGCAGGCGACAATCTCCCCGAACTTCCTTCTCCCTGTCTGTCGCTAGTTGAAATGACAAAGCGCCAGCACTGTGCACACGCGGCGCTGCGATTTCCGGAATCGCCCGAAGTTACTTCGCCCTTCGGGCGAACGGAAGAAAGTGCAACACGGAAGTAGGGTTGCCACCTTTGGTAATTTTTTTACCGGCAGGTGGGGGGCGGGGCTACAAAGGGGCGGAGAGTGCTGTCAAAGGGGGCGGGGCATGGGCGGAGCCACGTCCTACGATCGGCTGAAGACTGCGAGAAAGGTAAGTTTTAACTTGAACTTAGGCAGGGTAAGGGCCTTTTTAAAGTGGCGTTACAAATTTACCGGCAGCTACATTGCCGGTAAATTTGTAATACCGGCCCCGGCCTCTGCTGATATTTTACCGGCTAGGCCGGTAAAATACCGGCTGGGTGGCAACCCTACACGGAAGAGCACAAAAAAATGCCCGTGTTTAAAAGCCCTTAGTATGATGTAGAGAGTGATATTTTGAGACAATTTGCAATTGGCTTTCATTTTTTTATTATTTGTGTTTTTCAAGTTATTTAGCTTTCTATGCAATAGATTTCTAGCTTGCATGTTCAGCAATCTGGTTGCTAGGATTTAAATGACCCTAGCACCCATGCATTGATTTGGATGATAGACTGATATATGAATGGCAGAGGCCTGAATAGAAAGATGAGTAATAAAAAGTATCAATAACACATAAATAAATACATGTGTAGCCTTACAGAGCATTTGTCTTTAGATGGGGTCAGTGACCCACATTTGAAAGCTGGAAAGAGTCAAAAAGCAATTAATTAAAAACCTATAAAAAATATATAACTAAGGCCAATTGAAAAGCTGCTTGGAATTAGCCAAACTAATAGTTAACTAAAAAGTTAACTGCAGCGAGTCGGGTACCAAAATCTTGCGGTACCCTGTGGGTTGCATATACAAGTTCCGGTTGCGGGTATAGAAGTGGGTCGGTTGAGGGTCGGGCCGCGGATCTTTTCCATATGCATTTTTACTCCTTTTTTCTGAGCACGTCTACTACCGATGATGTCACTTCCTGTTTACAGTGACAGCACTTCCTATTTTATTCCTTTTTTTCTGATCACGGCTACTTCCGATAATATCACTTCCAGTTTACATGACAGCACTTCCTGATTCCTGATGGTCAGCGGGTCGCGGATAAGGTATTTGCGGGTCGGGTCACCGGTCCAAGCGGGTAGGAATGCGGGTCACAGGTCCGGGTTGCGATTTACAGTTTGTGGGTACAGCTGAGTTTTGTGATGTAGCTCTGAATGTGACTAAAGAAGTGATTACAAGAGCCCACTGCAAAATCATTTTATTTAGCCCCCTCATTCTTAAAGCTTTATAGAAGATGATATAGGTAATTTACAAATGGTTAAAAAAAAAAAACAGCCATAAGCTGTCCCCCCTCCCCAGAATGGAGTACCAAAAAGATTCAGTATTCATGAGAGATGAGCTGGAGGGGGAGCACATAGGTGCCCCCTATAACACCCCTAAATATCCTGTCAATGGAGACCGATCCTTACCACTTGCATCAATCCTATAAAGTGATTGTAAAATGAACCATGATTATAATCTATGTGCTTCTCTTTCTTACCAGCCATGACAGTCTTTTAGTACCGTCAACTGTATCTGATTTCTTTTTTTACTAAAATGACTAAATAGCTGCTCATAATTATGTTACGTATACAGTAGAACCCCCATTTTACATTTTTCAGGGAACCAGAAAAAAAATGGTGTAAAATCGGGGAAACGTATTATGCATAATATAAAGGTGGGACCCCAAAACAACAATGTAAAATGAGGGGAAACTTAAAATCAAGGGATGTAAAATGTACAGGTATTGGATCCCTTATCCAGAAACCCACGATCCAGAAAGCTCAAAATTATGGGCAGGCCATCTCCAATAGACTCCATTTTATCAAAATAATAAAAATTTGTAAAAATGATTTCCTTTTTTCTATGTAATGATAAAACAGAATCTTGCACTTGATCCAGACTAAGATATTATCAATCCTTATTGGAGGCAAAAAAAGCCTATTGGGTTTATTTAATGTTCAAATAATTTTACTGTAGGAAGATCCAAATTACCAAAATCCATTATCTGGAAAGCCCTAGGTCCCAAACATTTTGGATAACAGGTCCCATACCTGTATATGCGGCACAGACAGGCTTTATTATTATTAATATTATTATAAAAGGATCTAAAATAATAATTGCTAGTTATTATTATTATTATTATTATTAAATCACATGAATTACATACATATGGAGTTACATACATCACAATCAATGCCGGTACAAGAGGTGAGGAAGGCCCTATGCAGAAAATGTTTACAATCTAAAGGTAAGGGAATTATACATAAGATGTGGGAATGGGCAAGATCAAATTAAGTGGGTGAGAATGTTGTTGTACTGTATGTAGTGTTGCATTTCGTAGTTAAGAGTGAGGGTAGGCTTCTCGAAAGAAGTGCATTTTAAGAGATTTCTTGAAAGCAGAAAGGTTGGGAGAAAGTCGGGACTGTGGGAGAGAATTCCAGAGAAGGGGTGCAGCCCTTGCAAAGTCTTGAATCCGAGCATGTGAGGAGGTAATGAGAGAAGAGTTGAGTTGCAGGTCAGTAGAGAAGCGTAGTAAGCGGTTGGTTGAGTATATAGAGATGAGTTCAGAGATGTAGGGAGGGACAGAGTTATGAAGTGCTTTGAATGTCAGGGTCATTAATTTGAATTTAATTCTGAAGGGTAGTGGAAGCCAGTGCAGGGATTGGCAGAATGGCATGGTAGAGGAGGAGCAGTTGCTGAGGTATACGAGCCTTGCGGCAGTGTTCATAATGGACTGGAGATGTGACAGTCTCTGGCTCTATATATCAGCTGCCAATAAAAATAGTGCAAGCGTGTCTGGATACCATGTCAATCTGTACAAAGCCCTTGATTATAGACGCATGCAGAAAGGGTTTCCTTCTATCAAATTCAGTGGAAATCCCTGCAAGCATGGCATACCAGCATATCAATAAAATATATACTTTAAAAACAGATTTTATTTAAGGTGAATGTTAATCACAAGAAAAACAGTTTCTGCTTGAGGGTGTGTGCTTTGTAAGAAACTCCAACACATTCAGCAGTCCTGTACAATGGCGGGCATTTACAAAATACCAGTACTGAGCGAAATCGTTCCAGCAGAGAGGTATAATTGATTGTGAAGGGCTGGCCAATAACATTGTTACAAGAAAATGCATTTTGCTGAATAACTCACTGATTATTGTGTATACAGGTTTTTTTTTCACTCTCTATTTTTGCCATAAGTATTTGTAAGACAAAGAGGCATAAAACATTGTGCTGATTGTGAAGTTCCATAACAAACTGCACCATTCACTTCTACAATTACCCCTGTGAATATTCAAATGAAGGGCAGCATACTTTGCTAAGAGAGGCTTAACCTATTGTTATTGAGCTGAGACCAAGCCTGCATATTTAGCAAGCGATCTGCAGCAGCCTTAGCAGATACATAGGACAATAGAAACCCATATATTCATCAAAGATAAATGGCAGGCCAGATACTGCCTCCCCCAACCAGACGATACACTATGTAGACAGAAAAGCAATACCCCCATCCAACACAATGCAAAAAATAAATAAAACATCATTTGGGAATTCAAACGAACAGTAACACCAAAAAATGAATCAGTTTTAAAGGAATGGCAATATAGTTTGCTGTTGCCCTGCACCACGTTAGTAAAGTTGGTGGGTTTGCTTCAGAAACACAACTATACTTTATGTAAAGAAGCTGCTATGTAGCCATGGGCGCAGCCAATCAAGCACATAATAGACAGTAGATAACAAATACATGCTGATGAATCCCATTCTATGCTACAAAGCTTATCTGTTTTATCTGCTGCATAATCCTGTGCCTTTTCTCCCTTTTCGGCTTTGAATGGCTGCCCCTATGGCTACACAGCAGTTTGCTTATATAAACCAGGAGTGTCCAATTTTTAAATTGGCTGTAGCTAGACATATTTATGAGAAACATGAAAGGACAATAAATATACAATTTCAAATTATAGATAGCCCCAAATTGGATATTGGGGTGGAGACTTGGATAGGAAACTTACGCAAAGAAGCATTTTGGATACATCATTTACGATCTACAGAAGTTTATGGGGGTATGAATAGGGAATGGGAAGTATCTTGTTTTTATTGGATGGGTGTGGGGTGATAGGGTTAAAGGGAAACTGTCATGGTAAAACATGTTTTTTTAAAACGCATCAGTTAATAGTACTGCTCCAGTAGACTTCTGCACTGAAATCCATTTCTCAAAAGAGAAAACAGATTTTTTTATATTCAGTTTTGAAATCTGACATGGGGCTAGCAATTTTGTCAATTTCCCAGCTGCCCCTGGTCATGTGACTTGTGCCAGCACTTTAAGAGGGAACTGTTTTCTGGAAGGCTGTTGTTTTTCCTTCTCAATGTAACTTAATAGTACGCAGTGGGACATGGGATTTACTACTGAGTGCTGTTCTTAGATCTACCAGGCAGATGTTATCTTGTGTTAGGGAGTTGTTATCTGGTTTAATATGCTTGGTGTGTTTCATCAAGATGAAATTATGTACTTTAGTCTTACATCCCAAAACATTGTTTCGATATTTTTAGGAAGCGTCATGATTTACGGTTATTTTGTATGTCTCAATAGTTGAAAGGATTAGTTCACTTAGTGGTGATGAGAGGGAAGGAGTGCATATTCTTAAACAGTTTGGGGGCTGGACTGCCGACAGCTTCTTATGAAGTGGCAGGAAGCCACGAAACGCGTTAAGCGGGCAGTCCTTATGGGAGAAAATGCTGCTGTAATTTTTAATGGATGCACAATAAAAATTGAATTTTTTTAATAATATACCCTGGCTCAACAGTGCTCCATTTCTCTTCACGAATTTATGTGGGTAAGGAGCTTGCTTTAGAAGACGAGAGAAAAAGTACTGCATATATTTCCCACTTCCAGGAGATTAATTATGAAAATTCCAATTACCAATTCATTAAATAAACTACATGAATTACCTTAATTTTGGGGAATTGATTTTAAGGTAATTAATTTGGTTTATTTAATGAAAATTAAATATATGGGGTACTTTTTCTCTCTCTTCTATGTAATTATTTTTATTATTATTTCACAACTTTATATTTTAGTTTGGTCTGGGAACTCACACATGAAAGGAACAGGAGAATTTCCGGTGGTTGCTCTGATGTACAATGTATAACAGGCCAACTAAAAAATGTATTTATACAATGACATCTTCTAAACAATAAACAATCAGTGCAGTTAAAATAAATCTCTCACTGGCTTGAAAACAGTTCAATGTACTTAATACAATATATAGGACATATCTCTCCAGGTCAGCTGCAAATTCACAGTCAGCTGATGTAAGTAAAACCTTTAATCTTGGCATGTCACCATGAAACAATTTTAAAAACAGATTAAAACTCAGCAGTAAAGGTAACACACACCACACATATTTCACTTCTGTTTGGGTCTTAGTTATAGGGAGTATGCACAATTTCCCATTACATAAAGGCAACTAGCCAATAAGAATTACTGTGCCTTTCATTTTCTCACAGAGTGCAGGCTGTTGTTTTTGTGGACAAAATACATTTTCAGCCTACCAATTCTTTATAGCTCTCACACATGGTAATTTTGTGTGAGTGCATTTGAGATGCAGGTTTGTCCATATCTATGCGCATGTCTTAATTCATTCAGTGTTATTCTACCTGGTTCTACCCGTGAGTGTTCAGAGTTATTGCATACGTAATTCATTTAACATGCTGTCATTTTTGTACTTGACGTGTGTTCATTTATGCCAAAAATCATTAAACAACAAATTCACAACATGCAAAAAAAATTCAGTGGTGTTCTGAAACAACAATTTAGCTTCATCGTGTTCAGAACTGCCATATTCACAAAATTGGATAGGGCTTTTTTGAATCGGATGTTCTTTTAATTGCCATTTACTCCAATTTTGGAGTTCTAAGAAGAGTTAACCCTTTAAGTGCCAGCAGAGTTTAGCATTTCATTTGCCAGAGATTTTTGAACATTTTTTGCTCTCTCATTTTAGGGGCATTTCCGGGGGAGGGGGGTGATTTTTAGCTTAGCTAGGAAAACTATATATTATTTTTTTCCGAGAACCAAAACTTTCTAAATCTGCTAGAAAGCATATTTTCACTCGTAGAACAAGATAGAGAGCTCTAAAAACTACCCACAACAGAGTACTGAATTTGCAAAGCACTGCAACAGAATATGGCATACTTTAAAGTACAAGTATGAGATCTGTTATCCAAAAACCCGTTATCCAGAGAGTTCTGAATTATGTAAAGGCTGTCTCTCATAGACTCCATTATAATAAAATAATCCAAAGTATTTCCTTTTTCTCTGAAATAATAAAACAGGAACTTGTACTGAGATATAATCAATCTATACTGGAAGCAAAACCTGCCGATTGGGTTTATTTAAGGTTTACATGATTTTCTAGTAGTCTTAGGCTGGGGACAGACAGGGAGATTCGGGGAGATTCAGTCGCCTGGCGTTTAATAGCAGGCGAAAATCTCCCCACACGTCCTTCTCCCTGTCCGTCGCTAGTTGAAATGTAAAAGCGTCGGCTCTGTGCACACGCGGTGCGGCGATTTCCGGAATCGCCCGAAGTTTCCTCACGAAGTAACTTCGGGCGGTTCCGGAAATCGCCGCACCGCGTGTGCACAGGGCCGACGCTTTTACATTTCAACTAGCGACGGACAGGGAGAAGGACGTGCGGGGAGATTGCCGCCTGCTATTAAACGCCAGGCGACTGAATCTCCCCGAATCTCCCTGTCTGTCTCTAGCCTTAAGGTATGAAGATCCAAATTATCCCATTATCAGGAAAGCCCCAAGTTGCAAGAATTCTGGATAATAGGTCCCAATATATAAAAAAAATTCTGAATTGGTTTCTATAAAAATGTATTAAAATTCTGAAATATCACCTTGAAACTTTCAATTTGCAAGTTTATATCTCCCACAAAACATTAGATACCAAGAAAAAACATGCTAAATATGAATGCCATAGGTCTACTTAACAATTTGATGCCTATTAGGCATAGGATTACCAAAGTATGTGGCGTTTAGAGACCCCAAAATGAAGTTGTCTAGGAACTCACTTCAGCTACTGAATATTCAACATATTTACTGCATTTTTCGTGGGGGTAAAAACACAAAAAATATGTTGGCCCCTCAAGACCATACGTTTTTGGAAAGGATATATTCAGTTGAAATCAAAATGAGTGACTGTGTCTTTGTATTCAAAACTGCTGAGTTGCAATGCTTTTACAAAATTAATGAAACATTAATGAAATACTTGAAAATCACCTCAAAACTTTTACTTTCTAGCAACTTATCTCCCACAAAACATTAGATGCCAACAGAAAACATCCTATGCCCATTGTGCATAGGATTTGTGGAGTTTATGCAAATGGCCTGTAGAGGTCCCTTTGCAAATGAGTTCTGTACTGTACATACACTGTACCTTCTATACTGTTTATAAGGAATTGAGTTCAAGTTACTACTGCTGTGCAATGGCTGCATAAACCTGCTAATAAAGCACTGTTATACATACTCATCCTTGGCTACCAAAATACAACAAATTGGCGACAAGATGTCTGTTCTACCTATGCAACAGCCTGCAGCTTTTCTCCCAAACACTGGTGAGCCTACCATACCTTTTACTGCTTGGATATGTATTTTTAACAATTACATTGGGAGCAGAGGGACAGCATATATTCTATACATTACCAATACCTGATGAGACTTATGAAACTGCTCTTACTGCTATAAAGAACTGCGGGTGTTACTGTGCATACACAGGACTTTCTGTAAAGCTTGAAAGTGAAAGTAAGAGTTACTGCTGTTATCTAATGGCTGCATGAACCTGCTAATAAAGTGCTGTTATACTCTCCTCATCCTCGGCTACCAAACAACATAAGAGTAAATGTGGTTGCTGAAAGATATAAATTCCACCAATGTGGACAGTGTAATGGTGAATCCACAGAACAATTTGTAGCAGCTTTGAGAGAACTGGTTGTTACCTTGAGTTTGGGAATCTAACAAATGAAATGCCAAGAGACCAAATAGTGGAAAAATAAACTCTCATTGCTTTTGAGAGAGACTGCTACTAGTGAAGAATTTAACCATTGCAAAGGCTATTACAGTTGCTAGCCAAATTGAAACAGCAGTGAAAGAAGCTAAAACTCTCAGTCAGGGAACTGCTGGGAATATACAGACTGCAAAGTGCTAAGGTAAGGGATTCACTGAAAAAAACGTGCAGCAAATACAAATAAAAAATACTGCATTCGCTGTGGTTCAACACAACACACTGTAAATTATGTTACATGTCCTGCAAAATCTGTACAGTGCTGCAAATGCAACAAGGTAGGTCATTTGGCTAAGATCTGCCATTGTTCTGCTAAAGATGTTCATGAAGTCACTACTACAAACGTTACAGTATTAAGTGTGGATAAAGCTGGTACATTTATTCCAGACAAGTTTATATGCACTGTCAATGTCAATACTGCTTCTGCTGACAAAGTAACCTGATGCTTGATACAGGTTCAGCTGTTTCTATACTACCAAAGGATATTTTCTTGAAATACTTTGTAAAAGATCCGCTTGTTGCACCTGCCCTGAGACTCATCAATTACTTAAAGGTTCCAATCCTTGTGTTGGATTGCTTGCTAGTGACTGTACAATTTGAATCAAATATTGTAAAATGTGACACAGCCAGTGTCTAAAATTTCACCACAAAACAACACTACACTGGGCTGTGCAAAGAACTTTGTGCACAAAGTTAAGTTGAGACCAGATGTAAAAGCAGTATGCCAGAAATTGAAGCAACTGCCTCTCTATAAGGGAGACTGTTTCACAGGAACTAAAGAAACTGGTAGAGCAAGATGTGATTGAAAAATCAGAATCCTCCGAATAGCTTTCACCAATTGTTGTAACAATGAAGAAAACTGGAGGTATTTGATTGTGTGTTGATCTCTGTGAACCTGATAAAGCAGTTGTTATGGATAATCATCCCTTGCCATACATAGAGGAAATATTTTCAGAACTGGATCTCCAGAGTGCTTATCATCAAGTATTACTTTATGAGGAAAGCAGAGACCTCACTGCATTTATCACCCATGATCGGTTAGACTGGATTCTTTTTTTCAAAGACTGATGTCTTCTATACTCCATGAAAAGTCACGTGATGTAACGTTTCGGGGGCGTGCCCCTTCGTCAGACAACGAAACGTTACATCACGTGACTTGAATAAACTGCAGGGGAGCTTCCCCGCATCACTTACCCAAAAGTGTTTGGATCTTTTTTCTGGACTGAATAACAGAAAGGCCATCTGCCATAGACTACATTATAATCAAATAATCCAATTTTTTGGATCTTTTTTCTGGAGTGATTAATAAGGAGAGGTGCCGATCCCCTCCATCCTACACGGGGTAATTATCTACTGGAGAGGCTAAGGGCACAGGTAAATTACTTGCACTTTCTGTTATTCAGAGCATTCTGGATAATGGGTCCTATAGCTGTACATACAAATAGATTTGGCAAACTAGGTGGCGTACAGGGGCACCAAATGAAAATAGTGCATATAAATATATTTTCACATCTAACGCTCTGGTTTCGGCAATATAAAAAAATAGAAAAAAACGCTCAAACTCACCACGATTCAGTCACTGAAGGAAAGCCTTGTAAGAGCAACAGGTGCTGTAAATCCATGGCGTCCCAAGCCATATACAGAGAAGTGAAAATGGAAAAAATGTGGTTCCGCACACCTAGCAATCCGTTAAAAACGATTACCTTTATTTAGTTCATTAAAAGAGGCACATCAATACACACCACATGGAACAGCTCAACGCGTTTCGGGCACAGCTGCACTTAATCATGAGCACAATATATTGTGTAATATAAGCACCAAGTATGCCCATTATGTGCCATAAGACCCCTTACAATACAGATACCCTATATAACACATATATTCCAAAACTACACATCCTGATGAAACTAACATGGGTAAATACATCTTTCTACTACAAACTACCGAACTGCAAATCTATGCTAAACGTTTTGTAATGTACCAGCATAAAACACCCTATATTTGTCAGGGGTTTACTGAACAGTTTGATACCCAATATGCATTGATTTAGCAAACTATATGGCATGCAGAGGCATCCAAATCGATATATATAACAGAATCCGTGAGCAAATAGCAAAGAAACCAATGCATTCTGCATCAGAAATAATTAATAATCAGCCCTGTAGTATCAGCTTCTATGACAGTTGTTACTCTGCTGTTTTGGTAATTTTCTACAACCCCTAAGTTTAGCTTCTGAACAGCAGCTTAGCACACCAAGTATGAAAGGCGCAACTCACTCTGAAAATAGGGTTGAACGAGATTCAGGACTGTGGTGTTTATACAAATGGCCTGTAGGTGTCACTGTGCGCAAGAGTATACTGTGCATACACTGTAATTTCTATACAGCTTGGTATTAGAGTTGAAGTTAATGGCTGCATGGACGTGCTAATAAAGCAGTGTTATAATCTACTCATCCTTGGCTACCAAAACATAACAAGGACAGAGGGTCACTTGGACAGCTTTTAAAAGCGAGATAAAGGCTTTTATTACAAGTTCAGTACAAATAATACAGTATTTTTGGTCAGAAAATGGCCTTAGTTCTAACAATACACATCAGTACATATTGTTGCTGGGAGGATCAATAATTTTAAACCATTATTTAAACACACCAATTGTATTTCCCACGCATCTCCAGTGTTTCTGAACCGAAGTGTATGTGGTTGGGACACATGCCGACCCCTAAAATCCTGCCACCTGAGTTTTGGTGGCCTTTCCACAAATCTGGGCCTGCTGTTTGGTCATTTCATGACATAGTTACATAGTTACATAGTTAAATTGGGTTGAAAAAAGACAGAGTCCATCAA
>CM044445.1:40237895-40255892 GCA_024363595.1 Xenopus borealis | reverse complement strand
CGCGATTTGCTTTTTAAAAACGCTGGCGACAAATCGTCTCGTGTGTCCTTACCCTAAGTGCCACCAGGGACTCTGACATGACGAGCCCATTCTGTGAACAATTAGACAACAATTAGGAACAGTAACACCAAAATAATGTTTTTAAATAATGATAACATCATGTGGTGTTGCCCTGCACTGGCAAAACTGATCTATTTGCTTCAGAAACACTACTATAGTTCATTTAAAGGGAAACTGTCATGGGAAAACATGTTTTTTTTTTAAATGCATCAGTTAATAGTGCTGCTCCAGTAGACTTCTGCACTGAAATCCATTTCTCAAAAGAGCAAACAGATTTTTTTTATATTCAGTTTTGAAATCTGACATGGGGCTAGCCATTTTGTCAATTTCCCAGCTGCCCCGGTCATGTGACTTGTGCCAGCACTTTAAGAGGAAACTGCTTTCTGGCAGGCTGTTGCTTTTCCTTTTCAATGTAACTGAATAGTACGCAGTGGGACATGGGTTTTACTAGTGAGTGCTGTTCTAAGATCTACCAGGCAGAAGTTATCTTGTGTTAGGGAACTGTTATCTGGTTACCGTCTCATTGTTCTTTTGTTAGGCTGCTGGGTGGGGAAAAGGGAGGGTGTGATATCATTCCAACTTGCAGTACAGCAGTAAAGAGTGATTGACGTTTATCAGAGCACAAGTCACATGGCTTGGGGCAGCTGGGAAATTGACAATATGTCTAGCCCCATGTCAGATTTCAAAACTGAATTTTAAAAAATCTGTTTGCTCTTTTGAGAAATGGATTTCAATGCAGAATTCTTCTGGAACAGCACTATTAACTGATGCATTTTGAAAAAATGTTTTTTTCCCATGACATGATCCCTTTAAACAAGCTGCTGTGCAGCAGTGGCAGAAACTGAAAAAAGGCTATATGGCACAGGTTAAATAGCGGATAACAGATAACACCATTATGTTCTACAGAGTTTATCTGCTGTGTAACCTGAGCCTTTTCTGCTTGTGTTGCTCTTAGGAGTATAACTTCAGGAGCCTGGGCCCCTTGCAAAATACATAGGTCCTACCCTGCATTTAATTCACCCCGCCACACATACCTTCAGCATACCCTCTGGCACAGAGTATGGCATACTTGGATTTGAATGTATAAGCTTGAACAGCCCCTTTTCTCTCTTTTGTCATGAACACATTCTCTAGAGGTAATGTAAATAAGATCAGCCGCCTAGTGGTCAGTCATAGATGTAGCAGTTTGATGGAGGGCAGTAAAAATGCCTCAGCATTGGAAAATAATATGGTAATTCTTTTTTATGCAACGTTTCAAGAAAAAGAATGTTTTGTTATCAAATGGGAAATCAGTCTTTTGACTTTAAAAGCATACTATTATCTGTGTTTTTATAAAGATAAAAATGTTAAAACGTAAATATGATAAGCTTTTAAAACACAAAACAACTCTCATCAAATGAATGCTGCTGTTAAAGCTGATATCACATGGCAGTTTTGTGTCGTTAAAGATTCTCTTTGCGGAAAAAGCAAGGGTAGAAAAGCAAAGAAATTGTTGTCTATTTGTAGGAGACCCAGGCAATGAGATTTGCCATGATTAAAGCAAGCCTGCCTCATTGTTGCATAGTTTTTTCCAGTTTGAATCGTGTATGCAGTTGACCCGTATGTTTATTCTGTTTATGTGGTGAGTAACAGCTGTACATTCCCCTTACCCAACATCCACAAGTCTCTATGGGGAGAATGTAATATGTTTTGGCAGCAGAAAAAACGTGCCCATAAAAGGCATTAGTGACCGTATTTGCATCCTTTTTGACTGATTGAAGACCTCAATGACTTCATTACTAAATTTGCCAGCAAATAGTTTTTGCAAAAGTTTGCAGTGGATGTAATAAAATTTCGCTATCGCAAAGACTTTTTTTGCAGAAAAATATTTAACGAAACGCCAGAGCAGGTGTTAATGTTAATCCTTTGCGAAAATGCACAAGCAGTGCAAAACATTCGCAGAGACGCCATTTTAAATAGTATTTGCGACTTTTAATTACATTTCCTCTTATGAGTGTAGGATGTTCTTCATGAGCTGCAATTCACCAACAATGCCTCCTTGCTAGTGATGTCTCAGACAATTTTTCATTATGGTGCAACAAAGATTTGATACACAACAGATGCTGTATTTGCTGTGCATACAAAAATGCTGTATGCCAGAGGGTATGATACTTTCCCTAATATGTCATCACCTTTCATATTACTTTAAAGAGCTTAAATACCCATTGCATGGTGCCCATAATATAATCTTCACCTGTTTCCATTTCAAAACAATGCCCACCACAACTATTTGTTGCGCCTTTACCCAGGATGACAGTGAAAATACAAAAATTTTCAAAATATTTTTATACATTTAAGATCAGATTTACAAAATTCACGTGAATAATTCGAAGTTCTATCGAATTTAATATAAATTCGAAATTTGAATCTTCAAATATCCATATTAGTCAAATTCGACCATCGAATATTCAAATTCGAATGATATTCGAACATTCGAATATTCGATGGTCGAACAACTTCCCCTTTAAATTTTTATTCGACCACCTGCTTCACCAGGATCAAGCTACCAAATTGGGAATCATTAGCTGAGATCGATTAAAAAAAATTTGATTGATCGTTTTATATTCGATCGTTCGATCGATCAAATTGCGGTAAAATCCCCACTATACCCATGTTCGAATCTCGAATGTTTTTTTTATTCGAAATTTGACCATTAGTAAATCTGACCCTTAATAATTTCCCACTACAACTGTCACCATGAATTATTCCCATAGTAGGGACTGTTTTTCATTATTTGCGTTGTGTTCCTCTTTTTTTGGTGGGGGGGAGCAAATGCATTGTTGATTTGACTTTGTTGCATTGCAATTGAGAGTATAGTAAGCAATCGGTTGTCCCTGATGACCAGTATCAAGAAATTGTGCAAAAGAAGTACATTTTACCAAGATTCTGAGCCATAAAAAAATGTGCACTAGCATACCTCCCAATATGTTGGAAATACAAAGAGGGACAAAAAAAAAATGCTGCAAATTTTTGACCACTCCTACTTTTGTGACCACACCCCCTAATGATCATGTTCATTTTACAGAATTAGACAGGTTATGAAAGTCTGATCATATTTCTGTGTTTTTTTTTTCAGTTATTACAGTTTTGCTAATGAAGGTGAGTTGCCCTCTAACTTTTCCCATGGGACCTGCTATCTTATATTGTTACAATTACTTATTTGCTTATCTAGAAATTGTTACAAAAGTATCTTATCTTCTGCTGTGGCTATTTATTGCAGGGCTGTCCAACCTGTGGCCTGAGGGCCGCATGCGGCCTAGGATAGATATGAATGCAGCCCAGCTTGAAACGAGCTGAAACAGGACTGGACTGAGAATTAAAATAGGCCCTGGCATTTCAGGTAGACAAGAGGCCCATCAGCCCACAGAGAGGCCCAAACAGCCCCCACCAGCCCACTAAATACTGACTTTCTATGGGACCTTATAGCAACCCCTCTGGCATTTGCCAGAACCCACAAATGGCCAGTCCGGGCCTGAGCTGAAACAAGGTTCCCAAGGAAACGTCATGTCGCAAAGTATATAGCTGACAGGAAAAAAATACAGGCCTTCATATATATTTATCTTTTTTCCCTATTAAAAACAATGGGATCAACCATTATTTTTACCGGCCAGGCTGGTAAAATACTGGCGAGGTGCCAACCCTAGGAGGAGGGAATCTGCCTATTGCCGAGTTAGTAATTATAATATAATAATAAAAAGTCTATATAATATCCAGGTGTGACAGTGTATATCTCCACCTGGTTAACCGACTGATATTGTAGTTCTTTTCTGTGCATTTTCTTTACTTTCAAATCAAAAGTGTTTCTGTATTTCTAGTGTGGCCCCAGACAATTATTCTTTTCCAATGTGGCCCAGGGAAGCCAAAAGGTTGGACAGCCCTGATTTTTTCATTTGCATTCATGAAGGCTCATTATGGCAACTGCCACTTCTCAGGAAATTCTGTCCTCTGGCTAAACATGTCAGTTACATTATTACATTGTGGAGTGCTGTACTGAGCAACATGTTTTTGTGCCTAAGATCTTGTTATTGAGGTGGTTACATTTCCTCAGATTCAGTACCTTGTATACATTCTGTATGCTTGGAACAAATACAATACATAAAAATGCATGGCACCAACATATGGCATGCTTTTAGTGATGTTTTGCCCTGAAAAAGAACCCCTACAATATTTTTCATCACTAATATATTCACACATGGTAAAATAAATGATGTGCTGTTAATAGGGATGTAACGCATCCACTATTTGGGATTCAGCTGAATCTCCGAAACCTTCATGAAAGATTTGGCTGATCAGAAATCAGAATCCTAATTAGGGGCAGCAAAGGAAAAAGTGGGAACATTTTTTTTCTAACTTCCTTGTTCTGTGATGAAAAGTCACACAATTTCCCTTCTTGTCCCCTAATTTACATATTCAAATTCAGATTCGGATTCGCTTTGGACAAGCACAAGGATTTGGCTGAAATCCTGCTGAAAAAAGCTGAATCCTGCCAAAATCCTGGATTGGGTGCATCCCTAGCTGTTAATGCTTTCAGGTATATTTGATTCCTTTAGTTATCACAACAGCAGAGTTCGGACTGGGCCAGTGGGACACCTGCCGGCACCTTCTCTCCCCCGCCCAGATTATGGCCGTAATAAGAAAGTGTTAGGGCCCTTACACACGGGCGTTTTTACCTGTGCTCCCCTGCGTTCTGTTTTGCTGCGTTCAGCCGCAGGGGAGCGCAGGTATAGACACACTCAATTATTTTAAATGGGGCTGTACTCACACGAACGCATGTAGGCGCCAAACGCAGGTTCAGATGCAACATGCTGCATTTTTCCTTCGTTCGGCACCTACGTGTCTTTGTGTGAGTACAGCCCCATTTAAAATAATTGAGTGCGTCTATACCTGCGCTCTCCTGCGGCTGAACGCAGCAAAACGGAACGCAGGGGAGCACAGATAAAAACGCCCATGTGTAAGGTGGGAGGGTGTAGGTATTAAGAGGAGGTGAAGTTCACAACTGGGGTCGGGCCCGATGTGTTGCAGCCCTGGTAGGCCCTGGACACCCCATCCTGACACGTCACAACACTGGGTAGCTCCCGAATTATAGATAAAAAGATGAAAGTGTGGTATTTATTCTGGAGCTGACACAGGTATTTAATTAACTCATTACTTCAGCAACCAAGGAAAAAGCAGTGCAGTGCTGCATTGAAGCAAGCTTATTATAAAATACTGCTTCTTAAACTTGTAAACAACCTTGCTTTCAATTAGCATGCTGCAAACGTCGTCTTCAGCAGCCATAATGAATTAGCCAAAGGGCAGACAAACAATATATTCCTGTTGTCTAATTGCAATGCCGTCTGCCCATGCTTTATGGATGCAATCTTGGAAACGCATGTTTACAAATTTCTCTTTTGATATCATCTCCCTTCATGCCTGGTCGGAAATTGTGCATATTTCACAGAAATGTGCCCGGTGAATTACCGTGCAAAAAAAAGGCATTTGCATTTGATTATCTGTAAACCTCTGTGCTACATGACAAAGACCGTGCGGGTACACGCACATGTCAGAGGATTTTATTGTGCATTCCTGTTAATCAGCAGCTCAGCAGCATTACGGCAGAATCTGCAAGGCTTGGTCTTTATTTAGAAAGAGAGAGTAGAGTGGCAGTCTGAAGCAATGATACTATTATTTCCATTCCTAGCAAACAATATGCACAGTAATTAATAGCACAGTGAAATATGGTTTTGACCTTTTTTAAGTATAAGGACTGTGTGAGTAACATTAGAGCTGGATCTGCAAATAAAATGCTTTAGCATATTCTACATGTTTTCCCTGAAACAATAGTGGCAAATAAACTCTCACAGCCAACCATAACCACAAATACTATGCTATTCTCTACAACTGAGAGAGGCTTGCACAGAATTGGGGATACTCCAGCTCACAGTGATTAATAACTTGATAGTTTATATCTCCATTTTAACCCTACATTTACTGGATGCCTGCTCTGTATCACAGACATTATGAGCTGTGCGTAAGCCCTCTATGAGATCACCAGAGGAAATGGGTTTATTAAATCAATAAATACATTTGAAAATGAGCAAATCATTTTACCCTGCTAGTATCACTGCTTATGTTAAATTAAATATAGACCCATAAAAACACTGGCTTGTTTCTTAGTATCCTAGCATAGGGCTGCTGGTAGGGCTGGTGAATAATGAGTGATTCGCCCAACACACTCCTTATGCGCATGTAGGTGATGTCAAACACATGTGCAAACTGAGTGGCACAAATTCTCATGCTTGTGGGGCCATTAAAAACTACTGTAAAAGACTGGAGTGCTCTATTAGCCCCTGTGTGGGAAACAATATGGGATGCCAGGTGCCCTTTAAGATAAAGTTAAGGTGACCATATATAGTGAGATTGAGGTAGGGTTGCCAAATAAGTTGATATGGACCCTATCTGGCCACTTGCATGCTGGGGGATATTTGGCTTATTTGTTCATTAATTCTGAAAATACATTAAAAAAAAACTTAAGACGCAAAATCAGCTCATCAGACCTCTCCGTCAGCAAGACGTATACAGCCCAACATGTCTTATCAGATACCTGACTTCCTCGGGGATATAAAAATCCACTTTAAAATCATTTTTAAATGACCCCAAGACGCCATTGGAAATGGTACAACCTCCAGTGGCGTAACTACTCACTAGCGGGCCCTGGTACATGATGGGCACCCGGGCCCCCCTTTCTGGCCCTCCCCCCCATGAATCGTGCTTTGGAGTGCCGCTGGCTTGCACAATGTAAAATCTCCCTCTGTCTAGCAACTGTTGTTGCGGCTTAAATGGGCCCCAAAGAGGTTGCGGGCCCCGGTGCAATTGCACCCTCTTCACCCCTGGTAGTTCCGCCACTGACAAAATCCATTCTAACGCCTATTAGTTAAACATGTGCTATCTTCTTATCTGGCCTACTGAGATCCATAGGACAAAGGCCGACACACTTAATACCTGATATCTAATTTTGAAGCCAAATTTGTGGCTAGATGTCAACTGGGCAGGCCCATCAGTTGGCCCCATACATGAAAAGAGTAAGTTGCTGACTTGTTTTGAAGGGACTGAATCAACAGCTTAAATCTGCCTTAGGGTTGCCGGTAAAAATGCTGGTTGATCCCAATGTTATTAATAGGGAAAAAAGAAAAACATATAGGAAGGTCGGTATTTTTTTCTAGAAAAGGTGGCAACCCTAATCTACCTGTGTATCTCAATCTTTACGCTGTCTGGCATATGTACCAGGCTGAATCCACTGTCCTATTGGGTACTGATATGTTGTAGTTGCTCTTACAAATCAATGGAATACACGTTGGTTTGGAAAAGTATTGGCATTTTCTTTCACTAACATCTTCAGCGCAACATATAAACCAGTGTAAACCTTTTGATACTATAAGCCTCAGTGAAGACATCCATCATTTCTGCCTGCACCCGAGGGTAAACAATGCTTCCTGGCACAGGAAAAAGCAGTGGAAAAGCAGATGGATGGCAGATTCTCAGCCTGCAGAAAAATGCAAGTGGAAATCAACCATCATCTGACCCTGGCCTTACAATCTATGGCATTGGCAGAAAAGTACCAAAATGCCATCACTGTCAATATTATTGGGTTTGTACTGGGTTTCCTTTGATCTGTACTGAATTTAGTGGTTACATACAATATTTCCAGCATGCTTCACAATTAACTGTGCCCTATGGTGCCATAACCTATGGGTTTGTGCATGAGCGGGCATAGATGAACACCCAGATCTGAACTAATCAAAGTGCATCTCTGCTCCATCTGTCACACCCCTGTTCACACCCAGATCCACCACAGCTTCTGTTATTGGCTGCTTCAGAGGTCTATGGATAATATTCCTATACATTTAAATGAAGTGGGAAAGTAAAGACCGGGTGCAAATAACTGACTGTAGGTGTTGGGCATGTTTCTGTAGGTGACCAGATGAAAGAGGTGAGAATATCAACTTTTGGCCATACCACTGCACATATCTTGAGTAGATCTGGTCAATGTAGAATTCACTACACAAACCCATCCAGTTTCTAATAAGCTCTACCAATTTTGGAAAGCTAAACATGAGACTTGTACATATGTGTCTTTACAAGCACTTAATATAAACTATATTTAAATGTAGGTTGCAATATTGGAAGGCAACACATAAAAATGGGGAACCTTCTCTTCAATTTAACATGACTACAGTTTTAAATGGAAACTCGTTTATTTGCGGATGCAACATTTCGGGGCATGACCCCTTTGTCAAGCATTCCCCAAAACGTTGCATCCGCAAATAAACTAGTATGGGTTCGCCCTACTTGAAATATCCTGTTGTGCCCGTGAATTTTTCCCTTTCTGACTGAGGATTTGGAGGCTGCCTTTACCTCCGTTCATCGAGCACCAGGACTCACGATATTGGACGGCCAGGGTGTGCAAGCGCAATTCTCCTTTTTGTTTTACAGTTTTAAATGTACACTGTCTAGAATGTGAAAATGTTATTAACAGTGTTGAACTGTGTCAAATTAAAAGGAAGGCATTTTGCCAGCATCAATCTGTGAATGGGTAAGAATGAAGGATTTGTCTTTTTCATTTCTTGAATATGTTTCACAGCACACAGGCTGTTCAGGCATGGCAATTAACATTTTCGGTTTATGAATTCAATTATATGTTATATCACCCACACAATGTTTTGTGTGCAAATTACTTGATGATTATCTATTAGATATGTAAATTATCTAGTTATATTGTTATGTAGTATTTCAATTTGGCATGCTCTCTTTAGATATAATAAAACAATCACCTAATCATTTCAATGGAAAACAAAGTTCTATTACATTCTTATACCATGCACACAAATAGTGTTTTAGTAGATGTATATTTTGCTCATACCTCAAATCTACACAGCTTTTAGGCTTGCAACACACATTCAGATTCGGGGAGATTTAGTCGCCTGTTGACTAATTGCCTCTTCTTCTGGGTGACAATCTCCCCAAACTGCCTTTGCATGTCTTCCCGTCTGCTATAATGAAAAGTCGTCTGTGCTAAAGCACATGCGGTGCTTCATTTTCAGAAATCGCCCCAAGTTGCCTCACGAATAAACTTCTGAAAACTAAGCGCCGCATGTGCTTTAGAGCAGGCGACTTTTCATTCTAGCGGACGGTAAGACACACAAAGGCAATTCGGGGAGATTGTTGCCCAGAAGAAGAGGTGATTAGTCTTGCAGTTAAGCTGACAATTGACAATGACCTTGATGCCAATGTTATTAATAGAGCAAACAGAAAAAAATATGGAAATGTCAGTATTTTTCCCGAAAAGGTGTCAACCCTATTCATTTATCAGTTGGGACATCCCATATCTGTGTAATGCCCTATATTTGGTTCCATGCAAACTTTTTTGGCCAGGAGCAGAATGACTGAATTAGTCTGTGGGTTGATCTTTTGAAAAATGGATTTCACTGCTGAATTCTGCTGAAATAGCTCTATTAACAGATATGTTTCAGAAAACATGTTTTCCAGCAACAGAACCCCTTTAAAGAAAGCCTTTGGAAAATACATTTAAAATACATAAAAAAATACATTTAAAAAGCATATAGTATTATTATATGCTGCTCTATGTCTGGGCTTCTGACCTCTATGGAAAATACCACCATGTTATGTTTGTAAGGTAACTGTTTGTTGCCCATATAGGACACAAATTCCAAGCAAGCAGATAACAGGGAGCTTTTTAAACCAACTGTCTTCACCATAACCATATACATCCAACATTACACAGGGACATACTTTCAAACATGCTGCATCCTGCTGCAAATTGCTTTCCAGTCACTGTATCATAACACTTAACAAGTGCAATGGGTTTCAATGCACAAGTAGGGTTGCCACCTGGCATTGTAACATCCAGTGTGGAGAAATAACTGTGGGTTTGATCACTGCAAGTAGCAAAGACATAACATTTATCGAAGAAGGGTATCCCATTAGGTTTATTTACTGCACTGATTATTTATTAACTTAGTCTTTTTATTTTGGACCGCAATGAGAACTGAGAGCTTCAAATGAGTGCATGGAAGTAGCCAACGATGGTGAAAATACTGTATATCAAAAAACTGTGTTTTATTCTCCATACATTTTTCCATTCCCATATAGCAAATTCAAACATAACAAAATCTAAAGTCTGCTCTACTGTGTCAAATGGGGGCTAAAAACTGGCAGCCTAAATAATTGGGAACTTCCTCCTGAAAGTAAGAAATAGCTAATATTAGAAAAAGCAAGAAACAAAACAGTAGTTTCTACTGAACTTGCAGTCTGATGGTTTCCTTCTGCTTTTGTGAAGTTCAGGCTGGTTCAAGAAAGCCAGTTGGAACCAAACAGCCCAGTTAACAAGGCAGCATGGTCTGGCCCAGATAATTGTGGCCCTCACTTATGGATACCCAGTAATACCATCCCTAGAGGACTTACTTTTAACCAAACGGGTAAAGAACTGGCTTCTTTACCAAAATAAACATTTTGCCTATCACTTGTTTGTAATATGTAGGAGCCACAAATCTTACATAGTAATATAGTAAGTTAGGAAAAAAGAGACGTCCATCAAGTTCAACCTTTTAACTGTATTTTAAATCGCGTAACTGTTAGTCGTGCTCCCTGCAGTTATTTTACACAAAATCAGAACTGTATAACAGCAAATATTTTTTAAATATTAATAATGATTAGTGACACTAGTACCACCCTAATCCAATGAACTCATTGCTACTTACACTTACACTCACTCTCCCCGTTCAGGGGTACACCTGTGAAATAGCCTTGACATCCCAACATTGAATAGTGACTTTCGGGCCAAGAAAAGGGACAGCAGTAAAATCACTTTTATAATAATAATTATAAAAAATACTCTGTGTACTAAGGAATTAAATGTTCAGTCTCCTGATAGACCTTTAGGGTAATGGAACACAGGGCTGTTTAAGACAACTTAAATATGAAGTTTGTAAGAAGCCCAAAAATGTGCGATTAAAGCTCAGAAAAACAGGAGCCTATAGACTAAAACTGGCCATACACATAATGATCTGCAAAGTCGCCAAACAAATTGATCTTTGCCTTATTTGGCAACCTATATGCAATGTGAAATTAGGCTTATCTGAACGTTTGACCGACAATCGGTTCATAACATAGACAACTGTTGGGGATGCCCATACACAGGCCAGGTAGCTGCCAACCAGGTCCGGACTGAGAATTAAAATAGGCCCTGGCATTTCAGGTACACAGATGTCCAATCAGCCCACAGAGAGGCTCAAACAGCCCGCACCAGCCCACTAAATACTGATTTTCTATGGCACCTTATAGCAGCCCCTCTGGTATTTGCCAGAACCCACAGATTGCCAGTCTGGGCCTGCTACCAACTTAGTCTGAAGGGGGGTGAAACACTCAAAGTCACAATAAGTAAACAGGGTCCCATCAAGTGGGAAGCTTACCTGCACAATAGCTGGTAATCCATTCCTCTCGCTCTGGCTACAAGAAACTTGGACATCACAAAAGTGTAAATATGCTAAATGACAACTTTATATATCAGGTAATTTATATATAACAAATGATATCAAATGTATCTCCAGCCCTAGCGTGGATAAGCATTTAGATAACTGTAATGATAACACAATCTCCTTTTAGCTTTCATATCACTGATGCTTTGTCTCATTTTATAAATAATTTTTGATTCATTTTACTCCTCACTGCAATTCCCTTTTCATTCTCTATTTTAGCTTGTCTGATTGCTTTTTTGTATATAATAAAAGTTTCCCACATATCTTTAATGCCTTAAATGAAAGAAGGTAAGGCTTATATCAAACCATTATGATTTTACTTTGCTACGTATGTCTTTCCCTGCTTACAGGGGGAATGTACTGACAGCTGACTGTCTGAGAGTAACCAATTATTTCTCATTTCAGAAGAGGCATTAAAGGATTCTAATTCTTATTCCCCTTGTTGAAGCACTGTTAAATAGTTAGATGACCCTCAGGAAGCACTTCAAGTTGCTCATACAAAAAACAGCCTTGAGTCCCTCAATATTTCAGGTTTAGAGATAAAATAGAAAATTAATGGATGACATTGGTTAAGAAATGCTTTTATCGTTAAGAAATTCAATAAAATGTATCCTTTTCAGGAGAGCCTTATTAATTGATGGTTTGTCCCTCTTTTGACAGATGCGTCTATTATCATAAATGGATCATAAAACTAGGTATACACTGAATTAAATATTTTAGGATTTGTCTGAATCCTGAATCCTTTGTGAAAAAGGCAGAATCTTGGCTGAAAACAACTTTGCTGGTTGATGCTAGAGTGTCATTCAGAGATGTTATGGAAAAAAGACAGGAAAGGACCTTGAGGAAGGCATATCCTTCAGCTTGTACAACAGCTATGGATAATGTTTCCTTGGCTAAATCTGCAAAGATTTTGCTTAGAAATGGTGGAAGAAGCTTTGTCCAGGAATATTAGTAGTTCTATAATTTGGCATGTCAGGGGTGTCCAAAAGGTAGTTCGGGATCTACCAATAGAACTTTAGCTGGTGATCAGTAGATCTCAAGACACTGTCAACAAACAGCTTGTCTAAATCAACCTTCTATTTTATGTTTTTAATTCAGATATTTATCATGATGAGGTTATATAAGAAATAATTGTTTAACTAGAGAAAAATCATTATAATATTTAAGTAATATATCTATGAAACAGAAAGCTAACACTGCCTTTGTGTAAGTAGATTGTAATGGAACAACATCACTAAAAGTACTAAAATATTACTAAAATATGGGCACTCCTGCCCTAAATCATATTGGTGTCTAACTTCATGGTTGCAACAGAGCAATAGAAAGCCTAAAGCTGGTAGCAAAGTCAGTTGCAAGTGGCTGTTGATTCAAAGCACAATATCTATGCAATACAATTTAAGCATGATTTGCTTTTTGAATCCAGTTTTGGAGTTCTTTTTTAACTCAAGAAGTCAATTGTCACCATCAAGATCAGATAGGTCAGCTTCCAAAAAGCTAAGCAGTACAGACCAAGTCTGAGCCATTTAAATAATCAAACTTGGCTGCTTAGCCAGTCTAATCTTTTTTGTGTCTACTGGAAGACTAAAGGTGGCCATACACAAGTTAGAACAAACTATTCAGGATGACTGGGTCATCAATGTGGTCTCAGAAGGTTACAAATGAAGAATTAAATTTAGAATTGAAATAAAGAAATTTGAGAACTTATATTGGGCCATTAAAAAATCCTTCAAGTCCTCAACCAAAGTTGATGATGGGAAGGATATTTTGGAGGATATTTACGTGATCAGACTGCAATAAAGATAAATGTTTGGAAATGTTTGGAAATTTGCCACTGGGGAAATAAGATTACTAAACAAGAAATTAAAATTACAAATGTTTGATGAAAACCTTGAGAAATATTCTTCTGGAAATAAACAAAGAAGAATAGTATACTCAACAGCTATAAGTAATGCTAATTTACACATTCCAGTTGCTAGCACTCATCAAAGATGAGTCATTATTATGGGATAATATGTTTTCTGATTTTGCCACCTCAACAAGGACTTGTTCAAAACTTTTAATCACCCTCAATATGGTCCTAAGAGAAATGGAATAAACATGTTTACATATTTTGATTATATTAAAGCAAAAGCTTATCAAACTGTAGTTTATCAGATAATTAATTATGTTCTTCTCTTTCTTTAGGAGGGAATACAGTTGTGCTATAAGTTTACATACCCTGGCAGAACTTACATCTATATCGCTAACACAATTTCACCAGGGTCACAGTTAGTAAATTTGCGAAGTTTAGTGAATTTGCGCCTACAGGGGAGATCCTGACGATAACGCCGCCTGAGGCGGCCTTCAGTATGCTGCCTCCCTTCCCCACTGTGCTTTGCAGCGCCATACAGGGGTAGGGGGGTCCACGGCGCTAGTGCAGAGCACGCAATTGTGAATTGCGAATAGCCGGATTTCCGGGTTGAAAACTGTTAGTTACCAGGAGTGGCTATTTTGCTGCCCCTGGCAACCAGGGGGGCGCTGCCGCCTGAGGCGAGTGCCTCAACTCGCCTCATTGGCGGCAGCACCCGACTAATCTCCCCGAATGGCTTGCTAGTATCTTGCACTAAAGTCGCCTGCGCCTATTCACACGCGGCGACGCGATTTTCAAAGTCGCTCAAAATTTCGAGCGACTTTAAAAAACGCATCGCCGCGTGTGAATAGGCGCCGGCAACTTTAGCGCTAGCGGGTTCAAGATACGAGCAAGCCATTCAAGGAGATTAGTCACCTCAAAGACGTGGCGTTTTGTCGCCAGGCGACTAATCTCCTCGAATCTTCTCGTATGGACGAGCCCTTAAGCTGTGAGTCTAACATTTCCCAAGGGACAGCCTTATCTAAACTCTTACAATTACTTATTCTCTTATCTCAAAATTGTTACAAAGTATCTTATTTGCACATGTTAGCTGTTCTGGGCTCTCTGCCAAAAGACATTTGAGTTAGAAACTTTGTTTCTTTTTCTGTCTGTTCTGTGCAATGAAAAGAGGGACTTTCCAGTACAAATGAGGGACTGTGGGTTTTGCTGTCAAAAGAGGGACTGTCCCTCTAAAAAAGCGAGGTATGCTTTATCTGTCACTATCCACAAGCACCCACACCCATATCACCTTTTCCCCTTTCCTTCTCTCGTCCCTATGGTTGCCACCATGCCAGTAAAAATTATGGCTGCTCCCAGCGTTATTTATAGGGAAAAAAACATAAATGTATAGGAAGGCTGATATTTTTTCCCAGAAAAGGTGGCAAGCAACCCTACCTCCCGATCCCATCCCCGAACTTGGTAACCACTACACAAAATGGAAAGACGTCAGTAGTAAATACAATTAAATCGTTTAGGCTGTAAACGAATTCAGGTACCCGCCCCAAAAAAACCGGCTATCTATACAGATTATTTTTATTCCCTAGGCGGGCGAAGTGCATGACGGGGAAGGTGTTGTGAGGTCGGGCCACCTCAGCGCTAGTCACAGTGTGAAGGGGCTTTGCAGTGTCAGCAGCATTGTGGGCGGGTCTCACAGTGAGAGCTCTCAGCCCTCCTCTAGTCGCATCGCTATTTTACCCTGAGGCCGGTGAAGGGAGTAGCCCTCAGAGTGAGAAAAAGCAGGCCGGCGACGTTTTCCCCCCTACAACATGTCCAAATGGAGCTTACCTCTCGTCTTCGTCCTGGCTTTTTTAGCTGTGGGCTGGAAAGGTAAGTACCAATTTTGGGTGTGGGTTGAAGGGAGAGAGTAGCTGTCACAGACTACTGCAGCAGGACATTGCCCATGAATGAAATATGAATGAAATATGAAGTGCACGTTTCAGAGGGACTGGGCTCTTAAAGTCACACAACACAACTGCTAAACATTCAGGCAGAAGTGATTAGGCTGTTTGGGAAATGTGGCCCCTGGCTGCCACCTGTAAGTGCCAGAACCCACTGCCACTTGGCGCTTAGAGTTCTAGTTTAACAGCAGCAGTTTGCAAGTGTCTAATACCTGTGCTCAGTGATAATGGTTATTCGGTGCAGAAACTAGTGGCAGTTAGGATTTGCTTTATGGTATTATCAAGTGATTTGTTTTATGTCTTTATGACATTTAGGTGGTACAGTTAAAAGTTCTTGTGCATGTGAATATGTGCCAGAGAAATGGTTTATTAACGCAGCAACAGGCACATACTATCATATTATGCATGCTAAAGTGTTCCATAGTTGCAGATTTATGTGTGGGACACTATCAACATTTTCCCCTTCTGCTCTGAGGCAAATTCAGAAAACCTTGTGTCTTGACTAGGTCCTGGCATTTCAAGTACACAGAGGATCAGGGCTGTAATTATATATATAGGCTTGTGAGGGCGTGTGCCTGTGCGGCGGCCCTAGGGGTGCCTATTTTTTCATTTTTGTTTTACTTTTTTAAAAAGCCTCCCCACCTTCCGCCACTGATTTCCATAAGCAATCCAGTGACAGAGCTGAGGAGGTATGAGGTAGGGGGGCTGTGGAACAGGCCCGGACTGGCAATATGTGGGTTAGGGCAAATGCCAGATGGGCTGCTATAAGGTCCCATAGAAAGTCAGTATTTAGTGGGCTGGTGGGGGCTGTTTGGACCTCTATGTGAGCTGATTGGGCCTCTGTGTACCTGAAATGCCAGGGCCTATTTTGATTCTCAGTCCAGTCCTGCTGTGGAAGGATGCAGAAATAATGTCACGCACACTGCTCGCACTTCCCCAGAATACGTCACATGACATCATTTCTCCTGCACATGACGTCATCAGGCACAATGTAGGGGTGCATTTAGGTCTGATGCCTAGGGCAAAATCAGACCAAAATACAGCCCTGAAGAGGACCATTCAGCCCCCCACCAACCCACTAAATAGTGATTTTCTATAGCAACTTACAGCAGCTTTTCTGGCATTTGCCAGAATCCACAGATTGCCAGTCTGGGCCTGGACTGAACCCACTATGTGAGCATTAACAGGTATTATTATAACATTAAGCAGAATAACATCTGTTTCTGTTTTATGTTTTGGAGAAGCAGCCTAATTGGAGCAGAAGGGTTGAGTCCCGCTGTCGCTTGGCTGCTGTAGCCACCTGAATTCAGAACATTCAGACGTAAAAGGAGTTGGGAAACAGTAGCATGAAAAATGTCCTTGGGGTGCCAAATAAGTGTTGTGATTTGCAATTTGGAAGCACCTACAGTATGTGGATTGTCAACCTACATTCAGGGGTACTAGGTACTAGTGGCAGCAAAAATTCCCCTCCTGCAGACCCGGATTTGTGGAGAGGCCACCTAGGATAGGTTCTAGAGTGGCAGGATTTTAGGGGGTGGCTTTCTGCCCAACCACACCCACATTGGTTCAGGAATTTAAATTTACTGTGTGCCAATTCCCATTGCTCCATCCCGATGATGAAAATTGGAGCAAATAAAAGGGAGGGGAAATGGGCGACAAACGACCAGTCCTGGTACTTTAAGAGCAGAATTTCCAGTTTTCAAACTGGAAGTTTGTCTCTTCTAGCGCAGAGGGAGCAATTATGCTCTCTGCGCTAGCGTCCTGGGCCTCTCCGCTGCCCTTGTGGACGGCAGCAACAACAAGCTGCCTAAGGCAGCAGAGGGGCCAGTATCGCTCTTGCCTACATTGAGGTTGTGTTCGGCAGTACACCTGGTTTTTATTCAACAAAAACTTGCCTCCAAGCCTGGACTTCCAAAATAAGCTCCTGCTTTGAGGCAGGCCTGGACTGGCAATCTGTGGGTTCTGGCAAATGCCAGAGGGGCTGCTAGAAGGTCTGATAGAAAGTCAGTATTTAGTGGGCTGGTGGGGGTCTATTTGGGCCTCTGTGTACCTGAAATGCCAGGGCCTATTTTAATTCTCAGTCCGGACCTGCTTTGAGGACACTGGGAGCAACATCCAAGGGGTTGGTGAGCAACATGTTGCTCACAAGCTACTGTTTGAGGATCGCTGCCTTAGGTGGTGTTACAAAGAATGGCGGTCTAACTCCGCTAATCCCCTTCCATTTGTGTATGCACAGAGAGGCGTGGTATTGGCCTTACAGAGCACAAACAGGTTGGATTTTGCAGTTGGAAAGCAAATGCATGCATTTTCCTACCAAAATCTACCCCAGGAGGAGGTGCCTAGGATGCCACTAGTCATTTGTCCATCACTTCCATCCAGTTGAAAACAGACTAAAGATCCATGAATAGCTCAACCTGCACCTGCCCACCACCTGTGAAGAAAAGAGCAAGGTCGGCCCAGACCTGCCTGACCCACATATCACTAGTGTGCATTTTAAGCAGTTAATCTCTTTAAAGGAGTTATTCACCTACCAAACTATTTTTTTCAGTTCAGTTGTTTCCAGATCGTTCCCCAGAAA
>CM044445.1:40218145-40230767 GCA_024363595.1 Xenopus borealis | reverse complement strand
CCCATGACAGGATCCCTTTAAGTAAAATGAAGTATCACCCCATCAATGAATGATAGAGCGATAAACATTATTAAATTATCTCCAGAATTAATTATTAATAAGTTTGGGGCTAGTAGTTTATTCTAGAACATATTGTTTTAACTTTGGTATTATTTTTGGGGAGAAAAGTATGCCCTGAGATAATGAATGCATATTGAATTGGGGCCCATGAGGTGGACTAAGACTCATATGGATGCATGAAGAAAAAGAGAAAATTGCCAGCATGCGGTTTGCCTTTAAAAATAATCTTTACATAAAAATTAGGTGTTAGTACCACACTTTGGCCAAAATATATAAGCTCATGTGCCACATCAAGGCCCCTCATTATATGTGAGTCCTACACTATTTGAGAGCATTCTAAGTTTATAGTGCATTTAAAATCAAGTCCCCCAGCAACAATGTGACTGAGTAGTAAGACCAATGCACTTACCCTTAGCTCAGGAGCTCTAATGGGAAACAGAGAGCGCACAAACATACACCTGTGAATAATTACCTTCCTTTGTAATAAGTAATAAGACCATGATGCACTTCCCCTTAACACAGGGGCTTTAGTGAAAAAGCAAGGGGCTTCTTAACCCCAGCCAATTAACATACTAAAGTGATTCCTGTTTTCAAGGCTGAATGGCAGCTTAGGTTATATTTGGCTAAGATTTGTAAACAAAACACAGAATAAACACAGTTTGTTGGCTGGGGCTTACAAGCTCCCCACTTTCCCACTAGAGCTCCTGAGCTAAGGGTAAGTGCACATTGATCTTACTACTCAGTCACATTGGTTACTGGGGGACATAAATAGAGTAGGGCTCACGAACAATGAGGGGCCTTTGACGTGGCACGTGAGCTTACATGTTTTGGCCAAAGTGTGGTACTAACACCTAATTTTTTTGTAAAAATAATTTTTAAAGGCAAACCGTGCTCTGGCAATTTTTCTCTTTTTCTTTGTGTGCAAATATTGGCTTTTTTTTAACATTTATAGCAGCTGGTCAACTCCAGAATGTGGGTTAGGCCAAGCGCTTGCACAATGGTGTTTTATCAGTTGGTCAACGCTACACCGTGAGTTATAGACCGAGAACTGGCTATTTCCTTCCAATTTGATGCATGGTAAAGTAGAACCCATAATTGTGGAAGGAAATAAGCTACCTCGTATTCACTGTAGATTTATCACCATAAATCCAGTATCTAGAAAAGGAGCGGGTGTTCAGCTCTCATCATATTTAATGTTGTAAACAAGGTTAGAGAAAAAAACCCATGGCTAGAGAAAGAAACCCATGGCTAGAGAAAGAAACCCATGGCTAGAGAAAGAAACAGCTGATGTCATATTCACCATTGAGACACTGTGGTATTCTAGTGTGTAGGCAGAATATCCATTTGGTTTCAAGTTGCAAAAGCTTGGGAACTGGATCTCTGCCTCTCAAACCTTTTTTCAACTTGTCAGTACAGGCAGTCCCCAGGTTATGTACAAGACAGGGTCTGTAGGTTTGTTCTTAAAGGAGAAGGAAAGGTTTAGGGCTAGGCCACATGGGAAGATTCAGGGAGATTAGTCGCCTGGTGGCTAATCGCCACTTCTTTGGGGAGACTTCACCATGAATTGCTTGCCCATGTCTCGCACCTGCTAACTGTAAAGTCGCCTGCGCCTATTCACACGCGGCAATGTGTTTTTTTTAAGAGCAGCATTACTCACGAGGCAATTTAGAGCAACTTAGAAAAACGCATCGCCACATGTGAATAGGCGCAGGCAACTTTACATTCTAGCGGGTGCAAGACATGGGCAAGCAATTCAGAGAGATTAGTCGACCCAAAGAAGCGTCGATTAGTCGCCAGGTGACTAATCTCCCTGAATCTTCCCATGTGGCCTAGCCCTTAAAGTATGTAAGCTTTAGCAGGAAGGTCTGTATAAATAAACTAGTAAACCCTCAAAGTAATGCTGCTCTGAGTCCTCCATCAAAAGAACCGCCACATTTCTTTCCTTCTATTGTGTATACATAGGTTTCTGTATCAGACTTCCTTCTTTTAAAGCTCCCGGGCAGGGCTATCAGCATGCTCAGTTTCCTCTCTCTCTCTCTATTTCTCTCCTTCTCCCCTCCCTGCTCAAATCTTAGCCCAGAGCTGTGTTTGAACAGGGAGAGACTCAGGCAAGAAGTGATGTCACACCAAGCTAATATGGCAGCTGCTATGCTAAACAAACAGAGAGAGCTTCTAGAGCTGTTTACTCAGGTATGGTAACGCATTCTACAGAATAAATATAGCATATTCTAGCTTGCAATGCTGTGGCTGATCTATTGGCAATATTCTGCCTCAGTAGCTTTCCTTCTTCTTTAAGTTGAATTTGTATGTAAGTTGAAACATATACATTTACTTATTAAATGCAACAAGACAGATGTTTGTCTTAAGATAGTATTTATTTTTACATTTCTCTGAATATGTATTTTTACTTTTCTGTGCTCTGTAGAAGACAACACATGGCAGGGGTTGACGGGGCAGGTGTTTATTGAAGCTAAATGCTAATAAAGGCCAAGCAAACCACTGTATATTGCTGTAATAGTTTCTGTAAGTGTGAGTATTATGAAAGTCGGGTGTATGTAACTCGAGCACTCCCTGGGTAACAGCAGGGCCAGAACTAGGGGTAGGCAGAGTAGTAACATGCCTAGGGCGCAAAGCTGGGGGGGCACACGGCATGGCCCTTCTCTGTTGCCTACCCCCTAGTCCGGTCCCGTATGGATGCTCTGGCCGGTGTCTCCATCCTAACACGCGCATACACGTGCGTCCTTTACGGTCATTTGTGCATGTGTAATTTTTTATGCATGGTGAAACGTGCGTACCTATTGGGCTCCTGGTCGGCCAGGTAGTCTAATGCGCCTGGCTGGGTCGGCCCGGCGCTGGTAACATGGGACAGATTAAAGTATGTGAGGCACCTCCTGGTCCAACGTTTGAACATGCCACATGTGTTTAGCCCTTTGAATCATTTTAAATTGGGGCTATTAGATTGCCCAAGGTACGTGAACTTTGTGTTACTGCCTTGAAACCTAAATTCAAGATAGATTCAAGCAAGGGATCAGTTCTGAGTATGTTGAGGTTTCTTTCTAGAATCTTTTTGATTTCATGGAATTGAGGACTATATTGGGTCACAAAAAAGACTGGTGAGGTAGCTCTGCTATCTTGCATAGTTGTTCATGCCACTGTATCCATCTCCTGTTCGCATATTTTACTGTCATCACTTAAGTGCAAATCTGACTAACCCATATCTCTGAACCTTTGTTTAAGATTATTTATTGAATTCACTCTGAATCTGAACACAATGGGGGTCATTTATCAACACTAGGCAAATTTGCCCATGGGCAGTAAGTAACTCATGGTAACCAATCAAATTGCTGCATTCATTGTTCTACTTGCAGCTGACATTAAAAAGCTAATCACTGGTTGCTATAGGTAACTGCCCATTGGCAAATTTGCCCAGTGTTGATAAATGAGCCCCAATATCCGTAATCTCACGATTGGCCTCTTAGGGACTGCCCTGATGATGTGTTTGGGGTAGTATGACATCACTTGAAGTAAAGAGTTATCTGAGTTGGGTTTTATGTATATGGTGGAAGCTACTGTGCCATCCTTGTAGTAAAAACTTCAAACTAAAAAAAGTATGTATTTTTTTTCATCAAAAAATGCCTTGACCCAGCTATAACCTTCATTGACTGGTCATCAAAGATATGCTTTAGTGTTGTCTTTTGGTGGTATGTAGACAAAATGCTTCAGCGCTGCAATTTCACCTCCCTGACTTTTGGACTCTGCCTTCCAAGATATGCCACATGCCTATCCAGGACTGGACTGAGAATTAAAATAGGCCCTGGCATTTCAGGTACAGAGAGGCCCAATCAGACCACACAGAGGTCCAAACACCAGCCCACTAAATATTGATTTTCTATGGCACCTTATAGCAGCCCCTCTGGCATTTGCCAGAACCCACAGATTGCCAGTCCGGGCCAGTGCCTATCCTAGGCCATAACTACCAGTGCAGCCACAGGACACTGCTACTTCAGGCACTATCGCATGTTTAAATCTTGCACTTTCTACTGAGAACTTTGCCTGCTGTGTTGCGAATGGAAAAAATCGGGAAAATCACTACATACATACTAGCAGGAAGGAAGCGTCCAGGGTTTCCTTGGCACAGACACATTTCCCCATCACCACCAAATCCAATTCATTTGAAAAGCTCTCTCCTTCAGCTACCCTCAATAAATATTAGGGATGCACCAAATTCACTTTTTGGTGTTCGGCCGAATCCCTGAATCCTTTGTGAAAGATTCGTCCAAATACTGAATCCGCATCTTAATTTGCATATGTAAATTAGGGTCGGAAAAGGTGGGGAAAAAATGCTTTTGATG
Source organism: Xenopus borealis (assembly GCA_024363595.1). NCBI lineage: Eukaryota > Metazoa > Chordata > Amphibia > Anura > Pipidae > Xenopus > Xenopus borealis. The sequence goes on along the minus strand of CM044445.1, from coordinate 40,226,355 downwards.
TAAAATTTACTTACACAAAGCCACATAATTTCCCTTCCCACACCTAATTTACGTATGCAAATGTTTGGCCATTCACAAGGAGTCGGCCGAATCCGAATCCAGCTTAAAAAGGCCGAAACCCCAACCGAATCCTAGATTCCTAATGCACATAAACTAACCATAGATAAGACAGCTGCACTACTCCCAGTCATTAGAGCTAACTGCTACAGCCTTCTTTCCCCCTTGGAGTATATCTGCAGTGTAACCGCGCTTGTACTTTGTAGTATTACTTTTGATCATTTGAACTCATTTCATTCTTGCCCTTTTTATTTTTTCCTACAATAAGACTTTACTACTGGGCACAAGGTGCCGTTAGACCTCCAATAAAGCTCTACTGTCCACACAACAGATTCCTGAGGCACAGTCAGGCACTGACGTGGCCACTGCCCGAGTCAAAACATGCCCCCTACTAAACAGTCAAAGGACAAAGTCCAACAAGACCATAAAAAACACAAACCTGCTTCAGAGCACACAAATGCAGTCCTTGCTTCTCCACCTCCACAAACTCCAGATTGGATTCAACCTTTTCAGACATCCCTATTCAACAATATAGGGAACATAACGGAAATGCATTAAAAAAAAAGGTCCCAAATTGAATTTGTGATGAAGGTTAAAGGAATGCAACAGTTGTATAATGGAGCCATAATGATTTTTGGCAATAGGAGTACAACTAGGGTGTTTTCATCTGTTGCTACTCTGAAGAGAACACTTTCCAGGTCAATGGAAGGCTTGAATTAAAAAAAGGTTGAAAATCCTAAAACTGGGGCAAACAGCTGTCAAGAGAAAATCCTCGTGGAAATTGGATTAGATGTAGTAGGCAGTTATATAAGAGAATGGGAGCATATGATCCTGAAGAAGCAGGTGGTATAGTAAATCACATATTGGGAACATTTTTATAGAGCCCAGTTGCAGCCCTATTAGAGTACTCTCACATAAAGCTTACTGTTATATATTTTTTCAGTTTCTTTAGCTGGGTGATTATCTGCAGTGTACAATGTCTACAGCAAGGGTGTCCAAACTACGGCCCACGATCCATTTTTAATTGGCCTGCCGCCCGGCCCTGGAATTTGTAATCTTCTGGGCCCTCCTAACGTCACAGCGCAGTGACAGCATGGCACGCTGACGTCACAGCGCAAGTTAGAAGCCACTGTGAGCCGGGCTGTAGGAGTCACGCTCGCACCTTATGTCACTTCACTAACTATGACCCAAAGTCCCAGACCGTCCAAGGAAGGTAGGCGGTACTGCGCATGCGCAAACATCTTCCCATTCGGCTGTTCATTGAGTAATCAGGCATTTCTATTTAGTAGAGCAGCAGCAGTGTTTCTTGGTCCAGCCTTTCTGGATGCTAGCTCCATTAGCTGTACACACAATATATATATATATATATATATATATATATATATATATATCTTCCTGTGGGCAGCACTACACTTTTAAATTTTGCCTCGGGTGCAAGGTAAATGGGTTAAATAGTGAAGAAACGACCAGAAACAGCAAGAGATATCTTGTGAAATGCCCAAAAAGGTGTATTGAAAATGACATGAAAAGCTATTAGGGCCTAAATTGCTAGTTTGCTACCTCGGAAGGGATTTCGGTGTCAGGCTGAATGTCAAGCTGAATGGTCAGCCCTCGAACATTTTCCCTCACCAAATCTGGCCCTCGTTGCAAAAAGTTTGGACACCCCTGGTCTACAGTTTTTGTGTTCATCCCTCAGCTGAAACAAACAGCTCCAGTACTGGCCCGTCTTTCAGTTGCTTATTGAAGGGAGACTAGAACCCGCATATAAGTAGTTTTTCATTCTCTTTATAGTACTGACATTTCAACAAAGCATGACACCATATTTAGTAGGTGGGTACTATATAGTCCAGACAAATCTTTAGATGGGTTCTGACCTAAAGAGACCTAAAGAGAAAAAAACCAGTGCAGTGTAAAAGGGTGGTAGTTAAAGAAAAAAGATGCTAAACCTTTATTTTTGCTTATGTGATCTATTCGTCAGGCTTCACAGATGGAAGGTGTCAGGTGAAGACTCTGCATGTCCATGAACCAGGTCTCTGTGCTGTGAAGGGTTATTTGCTGCATTGTAAACTATGTTCCAGTCCAGTTTAAAAACGGTCTTTGTGCAGTATTTTAATACAGCTTAACCAGCGTGTACTTACTACCTTTTTGAAACAGTACATACAGCAATTCAAGTCTCAATAATATATACTTTGGAACAATTGAAAGGTCCCTAGCTGTGCTAAGCAGCTCTTTATAGAAAAGCAAGCACTTAAAAACCAAACTCTAAGATCATTGTGTCAATCCTACCATTTCAAATGGAACGGGGGAAAGAATGAAAAAAGTGCACTAATTCTGAGTACTGGAGCGGTCTGTTATGTAGAGCTGAATGACAGAATTGCCCACAGAATGTGCTCATTTTGGTTAGAAAGTGTTAATTGTCTGCTCCTTATAAGTAATGGAAATGATCATGGTACCTGTAGTGACACAACACATAACAATACCTATGAAAGTGAAATTCATCCTCTCTCACCCCAGTTACATTCTGTAACTAAAGACATACTTTTAATTCATTGTTATTGCCTTTTATTAAAATATTTGTGCAGGCCTTGAGAGTGATGTGCTTTTTTTCTGACAAATTAGAGGTTCATATTTCATTTAATTTTCACTTAGAATTTCAATGCATTTGTTTATTTTGCCTTAACTGAGCTTTATTATTTCTTTCACAGTTTGTTAATTCAGCCACAGACCTTCCAGGCAACAGTCTATTAAATGTTCGAGCCTTTTTTCGACTGATGAATATTTGGTCCTGATAAGTTCTGTCGGCCACTGGCTCTAACCCTGAGTATATCTAGGGTGCCTGCAATGAAGCAAGCTAGGACTTATGCTGTTTGCCAGAGAGGAAACAGAAATAGTACCAGCCAATAGATTCCTCCATGCAAACACAAAAAGTAGTTGGCTCCTCCTCCAGCCGGTAGACAACATGGCTACTGACCCTTCTATAAGAAGGAGGAACAGTATATTTGTTGCATAAAAAATAATTCCTGTTATTAAAATGATAGAGAAAAAATAATCAGTGTTATGAATGCCTTATTGTAACAGAATCTGTTTACCTTTACTCCCTTTAACATCATCCACATGTTATTCCCAAGCTGTAACATTTCTCTTACAGTAATACAATGTTTGTAACCATGTGTTTTTATTATATTCACAGCTAAACCAAAGCCTAAACCACCCAAAACCCACGACTCAGGTAAGTTGTATGAAATTTACAAGCAGCATTCTTGGCGAGTTAGAATTCACTCTATTACCTTTTATGTATTCTGGATGGTTTGAATTGGTAAGACTAGTACACTATGTTACACTTTATCTGTCTCAGATTACAGTATTATTCAATAAGGTTTGAAAATGTATCTGCCAGTGCCCTATGTTGGCCACAGTATGGTGCATGAGCTGATGATGAAGTGAAGAGAAGATGTAATCTGAACCAAAAGAACAGAGGAAAGTATATGTCCTAAAGCCCATATGGGGTCAGACAGTGTATGGTCATGTTAAAGGACAAAGAAAGCTACCAATGCAGTTTATTGCCAATAGAGTAACCACAATAGTGCATGCTAGAACACTATATTTATTCTGTAGAATGCTTTACTCACCCAGTCTACCTGCTGTGTAAACACAGCATGGATATTATTGTGCCGCTGTTCAACAGGGAGATGCAGTTGGTCATCGTGGAACAGAAGCATACACCTATTGAATACTAACACATACTTTTCCATTTTTTTTGGTTTGTTTGTAGGTGATCTGGATTTAAGTGATTTTTTTGATACTCCAGTAAAGACAACAACCAAGCCACCAAGAAGAGTCACAAAACCCCCATCAAAACAGCCAGGTAATTACTCATTGGGGTTTAAGGGTAAAGGAAAATATAAAATAAAGCTGTTCATATAATGATGTTTTCAATATGAGGTTTGAGAGAGGGAAATGTGCATTCCTCTCAGGGAGAGTAGTAATAATAAATAATGCTATAGTTGTATTATATCTAGCTTTCTGAAGTTCAGCCACAGATCAGATCCTCTGCCCCTATGTTTCTCCTATACTCAACCAAATTTGCATACAGCGCTACGCAACAAGTTGGCGCTATAGAAATACATGTTAATAATTGTGCAGTTAATTCACAAAAAATGTGAATAACTGGTATCATCCAAATTTTTGATTCTGAGAATCCCTAACCATTGGCTTAGTCCTAAAGGGACAGTAAACACACATTTTTCAATACAATTTCAATTCAAATACATTTACTTTTGGCCTGTTGTAATGAAAAAATCTATGACTTTCGTTTGTTTCTAGCATCCAGGTTCTGCAAAGTCTCTGCTGGCAGAAATGTAGGTGTCTAAACACCTCCCATGGATAAGCCCTCAGTGTAATTAGCTATTGCTTAGTCAAACCTAAAGCTAGGCAGTACAAGACCACATTTGATCAGGCAGGTTGAGCATGGATGGCAAGTTGGGTTGGCACTGCCATAGATTATAGTGCAACTGAAACACAGAATAAATGTCCCAGCAGGGTCGAGTCATTTCATGAAGGGACAATGTTTTTCCGCCTGCCCATAAATAATGCAGGTGGCAAAATATTAGGAATTGCACATTGTGCCATAATTCTCAGAGAAAATGAAGGGGAGCCAAGAGTGAGGGGTCCTTATATAAGCGAGGCGCTGACTTTATAGGACACGTCTAAAGCTCTTAGCTGCAGGTTTCTTTGGATATCAGCTATTGATTGAAGAGAACCTCTTCTGTGAGTGGTCGCTGAAGTCAATGTTATTTTCCATTCTACTGGGAAGAAGTGCTAGTGTCACAAGGAGTTTTCTCCATGAGAACAAATAAAAGCAGAAAGCTTTTTACTGCTAATCAGTTAGGAATTGCACTCATCTACACTTTTGCTTGATTTTTCCACGACTCTCTTTGGTTTTCCACCACCACAAAGAGTCCCAAGAAACCCCCCAAGAAACCAGGTACAGTATATTATAAGGTATATTTAATGGTTGCAAAACACAGTGCAACCCCACTACAATTGGTACAATCATTTGGTCAAAAGAAATACAAGTTTTCAAGGAAATGTTACTTGAGCATACATGTTATTCAATGAGATTTACATGTACACACACACACACACACATTTTATACAGAAGCATGTGTCCTTTATATACAGATGTGGGACCTGTTATCCAGAATGCTCAGGACCTGGGGTTTTCCAGATAGCATCTTTACATAATTTGGATTTTCATACATATAGGGGTAGATTTACTATTGGTCGAATTGAAAAAAAATTTAAAATTCGACCATGTAGGGAAGTAAAATCCTTCGAAATCGACTATCGAATTCAAAGGATTTTACTGTAATTGATTGGTCGAATGATCGAATAGGAAATATTTGATCGATCGATTAAATCGTTCAAATCGATTTATCGATTGATTCGAACGATTTTATCGATCGATCGAATATTTTTTATTCGATCAAAAATAATGAAACCCAATTCGGTAGCTTTGATCTGGCGAACTAGGTGGTCGAATAAAAATTTAAAGGGGAAGTACTTTGACAATCGAATATTCGAATCATTCGATTCAATCGAATTTACAAAATTTTAATCTTTTTGAAAATTCGATCGAGCTTTGAATCCTTCTTGTGAATTTAGTAAATCTGCCGCTAAGCCTACGAAAAAATCATGTAAACATTAAATAAACCCAATTGGCTGGTTTTGCTTCCAATAAGGATATATTAGATCATGTACAAAGCACTGTTTTAGTATTACAGAGAAAAAGGAAATCATTTAAAAAAATTTGGATACAATGGAGTCCATAGGAGATGGCCTTTCCGTAATTTGGAGCTTTCTGGATAACAGGTTTCCAGATAACAAAATCTATACCTGTATTATGATTATCTAACAGTGTACATACCCAAGTATGGATTCCATGCTGCACCTTCCATGAGGGTTCAAGTGCAAAGCCCTGTATAAAGAAATGAGCCCCGTGCCAGTATGTTTTCATAGATGCCGCACCTTGTAGTTTAATGGAACTAAGTGCTTCATGCAGTTCGTCACTATCTGAACTCATCTCTAAATACTCACCCAGCGACTCTCATCTTGCTTATTTATGATCTTGCCCACTCCCACACCGTGGGTGAAATTTATCAAAGAGTGAAGTTCCGCCACTAGAGGGAAATTCCGCAGCTCTCAATTAATTTCTATGGGATTTTGAAAGGCGTATTTATCAATGGGTGAAAGTGAAATTTCACCCTTTGATAAATACGCCTTCAAAAATCCCATAGAAATGAATCGAGAGCTGCGGAATTTCCCTCTAGTGGCGGAACTTCACTGTTGACTTCACTCTTTGATAAATCTGCCCCTTGTGTCTCATTTGCTTCCATCCTTAGATTGTAAGCTCTTTTGCCTTCCTCTCCTTATGTACCGGTACTGGTCATTATGTATGTAATTCTGTATGTTATATGTATGTAATTCATGTGATTTCTTTGTATAAACACATTTATTGTACAGTGCTGCACAATATGTTGGTGCTCTAAAAATAAACAGTAATAATAATATTTGCTTTTTGATTTAATGTGTGTTTTTGTTCTTTTTTTCTTGTTACAGATCCAAATGACTTTGACTTGTCAGATGCCTTGGATGGAAAGAACGACAGGAAAGATGGTATGCATGTGCTTCTGTATACTGTGTATGTCACATGTTCTGCTGTGTCAGTCTATTACTGCAGTTTCTTATAGGCAGCAGTTAGCATAGTATAAACTTAATTCTCTGGCCTAGAACACTGAATCATGCCTAGGGCACCATTGTGTCTCATTTTCAATAACAGTCCATCATGGTGATACATATGCAGCTGCAAGAGAGGAGACAGCAGGAGTAAAGGGAAAGTGCAGGGAGAAAGAATGCTCAACGAATCGGCCATTGCAGAACAGGAATGAAGTGACACCGCAAGGCAACAGAGATACGAAACCTAAGAGGCATAGTAATATTAGATGCAAAGCTTTGTGCAGGTCTAGTAATTCAAAACAACCAGTTATCTTATTCTGAATGAAAGGCCAGCAAAGACTACCAGCTAATTGGTTGGTACGGGTACCTAGAATTTGATCAGATTTTGCATTATAACTATAGGACTGAGAGGAAAAGAAAGGGTAGGAATAAAACAGGAATTTTTGGCTACAGCTGATTTTGGGAATCTTTGATGCATCAAAAGTATTAGATGGGAACCAAGAGTCTTTTCAAGGACATTAGACAAAGTGTTGCTAGGCATCCAGATTAGCTTTTTCCATAAGTGTCCTATACAGTGTCACAACTTGCACATCAATCATCACGGATGCTTCAAGCCGAGCTCAGTATTTCACTGTTACACAATACCATCACATTTCTTATTCTTTTTATATGTTTTAAACAATATATGGTTGGCCTTTTCATGATTTTAGGTTCGAAGGATAGTGATAAATCCTCAGGAGGTAGACACTATGGTAAGAAGTTGCCTTCGGTCACTCAAGTGCCGACTATGTACACCTCTTTAGCTTACTGGTCTCTGACTATACTGTGCTGGTTCTTCTGGGCTATTTTCTGTCAGGCTGCATGACGAGATATGCTTAATCTTATGTCTTTAATCCTTTCATTGGTTTCTTGGTCTTATTATGAACTTGAATCAATCCGAGAGCATGACATCTACATTAGATTTAGTTTCATGGAGCCAAAACTCAGATACAGTCTTTGGTTAATAATGTTGCAATGGGACAGGAAAAAAGCCTTTATATAAGCTTATATTTAAGCCTAATATATAATAATATGTATAGGAATGATTGGTTTGCTCAGAAGACTGATTTATGTTAAAGGGAACCTGTCTCTGAATATATATAAGTTCTGAAAGAATATTTAAAACATAGTAGAAAACCTACTTCAGGGCTGGAACTAGGGGTAGGCAGAAGAGGCAGGTGCCTAGAACACAATGATAGGGGGGCTTTGGGCAGCTACCTCTAAAATTGTCTTCTGCCTTACCCTAGTCCGTGTTCGCACCCCTAAATATTACTCCCCTTCCTTCCCTCTGTCACCCACCCCTTCGTCATTCTCCCCTACCTCCTGCCACCCTCCCCTTCGTCGCTCACCTCTCTCTCTGCCCTCCGTCGCTCACCCCT
>CM044445.1:40110435-40125540 GCA_024363595.1 Xenopus borealis | reverse complement strand
CCATCACTGTTATCCAAAGTTAAAGTGATGATTTCAAACTAAAGCGCTTAGGAATGTTTCATAGATTCAGTCACACACTTGAAATCTTTTTTTTTTTCCCCAATTTCTTTGGCCTAGCCTGGAAAGATGTTTACAATATAGGAGACTTCTCAGCCGATTATTTGGAAACTCACAGTCACTTGGTACAATATGATGTCACTTCATAATTAAGCGCAAAGATAAAATCTGCTTTGCTAAACTTGCAGCTGTACGCTTCAAACCAATTGCATCAGTCCCTGCCCAAGTAGATTTTAAAATCTGCTTGGATTATTTCATAATCTTTTATTCTAAGGGCTAGACCCCACGGGAAGAATCAGGGAGACTAATCGCCGCTTCTTTGGGGCAACTAATCTCCCTGAATTGCTTGCCCATGTCTCGCGCTCGCTAAACTGTAAGTCGCCTGGGTCTATTCAAACGCGGTGCTGCCTTTTCCTAAGATGCTGAAAATGGCCTCGTGAGGCAATTTCGAGCGACTTAGAAAAACGCAGCATTGAATGTGAATAGGCTCAGGCGATTCTTCATTGAAGCAGCTGGAAGGCAGGGGGAATCTTGTCTGGACTAGCCCTTACCCTATGGCATTCTCAAAAACTTGGGTCAGTTTCATCAGGAGCCAATGAACCTGCCAGTGAGGTAAGGGGAGTGCATATTCCCAAATTATCGTAATAAAAGTGGTTAAGCAGAGATTCATATTTAGGCATATGTGCTATTGGATGCTCAGTTCTATAATCCTGCTGAACCACAGCTGTTTAAATAAATCAAAGCACAGGCAGAGTGCATTATTTACAGTTTTATTTCAGTTTCTCATTATAGTTTTATTTTCAAACAAAAGCAGTATACATCCTTTTTCACAAAATAAAGTTCTAGACAACTGTTGGTGGATACGTTATACAAAGTATGTACTCCTTAAGAAAGGCCATTTCCGTCCAGCCGTTTCTATTCTACATGCATAATGTGCTGTACCCATTGATGTGAAAATATTTTAGTAAAATAGAATATTTACTACTCGCTCCTGTAATTGCATACATAGTGCTACAAGACTTATAAAGATATATTCCTTCAGGACTGAGCTTTTTATTCCTTTATTGTAAGGCACTTTTTTTTGCCTTTGATTAAAAAATAAATGCATTATATAGCTGCAAAATAAATATAGCCCAAATGAGAATGTATCTGACTGCTAAGCCTCCCCGACACATTTGTGTGAATGCAGGTTCTGACAATAGTATTAAGGCCAGTCAGACTATAAGCTGTCTTGGGGGCCTATTATTCAAGACTGAAGCAGCGAAAGAGAGTTTATAACAGTTTCACATACAAAAAAAAAATAATAAAATGTACTTACATTTTGTTCTGACTTCTAAAATACTGTTTGATTTAGCAGTCTATCGCTATCCACAATGTTTTATGAATGAAAACAGATATTATATACAAAAGCTGTGTATGTTAACTTTTCTTTACAACAGACTATTGCATAATGACACAAAGAATGTGTTACTCTCTAAACTGTCATGTTTAAAATAATTTACAAAATAAAATGTCAACAAAAAGTTCAGTGAAATACAGTTCGACTGGGACGGGGGGGTCATATTCTAAGTCAACGGTATGAATGACCTCTGGAACGTTATTCCAAACAAAAATGAAACCAGGATTTTCCATCAGCAGAAAAATAAGACAAGTTGCAAGTAAACGGGTTGGAAGAACCAGAGTTTGGCTGCAATGTACACAGAAGTAGGTTATGGTTGCAACATACGTAACGGTCATTTAATAAGTAATTGGATTTTCCTTATTTATCTTATTTTCCTATTTCCTTATAATGGCACCATTTTAACAAACATCAGGCTTACAGGGAATTTTGGCTGGAAAGGCCTTAAACATGCCTTAAGCTTACAAATAAGAAAAATACAATGACAATTCTTGATTAGAAATGTGTTTGTTGAAGAAAAAGGAACCCGCCAAATGAACGGAGCATTTTATAGATTAGACATTAGAATAAAATGATTCAGCTTCTGGTTTCAGCCTTGTTTCAGCCACTCACACATTACCAACCATAAGCTAAGAGAAATATGATTAGAATGTCCATTTTAATTACTGGTTATTTCTTAAAGGAGAACTAAACCCTTACTTTAAAAAAAAAAAAAAAAACCCTCCCTCCTGTAGACCCCACTCCCCCCCCCCCCCCCCCCAGCCTATTTGCTACCCTGGGCAAATACCCCTAGCTTTTTACTCCCCCCTTGCTGAAGATACAAGCGTCAGAGATTGCAGCAGCCATCTTGTTCTTCTGCGATAATCTTCGTATCTTCTTTTGGCGCATGCACAGTTGTCCGGAACCGCGAAATCGCTCCAACTGCACATGTGCCGAAACGCTGTTCAATACACGAAGACTACCGAAGATGGCTGCTGCAAACTCCAACACCTGAATCTGCCGCGAAGGATGAGTAAAAAGTTAGGGGCATTTGCCCAGGGTAGCAAGTAGGCAGGGAGGGAGCGGGGTTTTCTAAAGTATGGGTTTAGTTCTCCTTTAATCTCAGTAATTTAATAGACCAAAGGTATCTATGCCTATTTAATGGGGTTATTGATCAAAGGCGAATTTCTAATCTGTGAATTTTTTAACTCGAATAAATTTGAAAGTACTCACAATTCAAATGGGAGGTTATTTATGAAAAAAAAACTTGAATGTCTAACATTCTAGCGAATATTCCCGACCCGAAAATTTTTATCAAATTTTTCTGAAGCGAGGTGGTAAATATTCAAATTAGAACCGTTTCTATGGTTGAGGTGTGATAAATCTCATTCGAATTTATTTTCAAGTTGGTGCTTTTACATTCCAATCTGTGAGTTTTGACATAAAAACATTTTCTAAACATTTTGAATTTCCATCTGAACCTTAATGAATCTGCCCCTAAGGTCTAGGCCACACGGGAAGATTTCATGGAGATTAGTCACCAGGCGACTAATCTCCCCAAATCTTCGCGTCTGGCCTTACCCTAAGTGTGCGGCTATTGTTTTCTAAAGCAAATGTAGAGGAATCAATGTAGCCTCCTTAGGTCAATGGCACTCAGAAATGGCTCCTGAAACTCACCTCTAGGGCATCAGTGAAATCACCATGCAGGATATTCTTGCTTTAAACACTAGTTTCCAAACTAAAACTGTCTGAAAGCACTTTGTAATGATCACTATAGATGCAAAAGAAGGGGTGATTTAGAGAATGTTGTCCCTTTCTTACTGCCAATGCCCTTAGTCTTCAACAAAAGTTGCATGTGTACAACTGGAAGGCCATAGTTTTCCCACTCATATAGGGAAAAACAACAATAAGGTGTAAGGTTATTTAAATACACAGTTTCTATCAGAAAGTCATTGCCAGCATCTTTAAACTCTAAAATATCACAAAATACACCTTTTTATTCTTTAGGGATGCACCAAATCCACTATTTTGGATTAGGCCGAACCCCCGAATCCTTTGCAAAAGATTCGTCCGAATACTGAACCAAGTCGGAATCCTAATTTGCATATGCAAATTAGGCGTGGGAAGGGGGAAACATTTTTTACTTCCTTGTTTTGTAACAAAAAGTCATGTGATTTCCCTCCCCACCCCTAATTTGCATATGCAAATTAGGATTTGGTTCGGCTGGGATCCGAATCATGCGGAAAAAGGTTGAATCGCAAACCAAATCCTGGATTCGGTGCATCCCTATTATTCTTATATGTAAGCATACAAACTGCTGTTGACTGGCGTGAAACTGGAAAGCATTTTGTTGTCTTTCTATAGAATATTCAAATCTCTGGGCTCAAGATCGATTGCCATCCAAGGTTATTAAACGTTCCACAGCAAAGCTTTGGGTCTTACCGAAAGCACAATCTTAGCAGCAATACAAATAAAGGGCCACTGCAATAAAGGACTGGACTGCTAAATGAACAATGTCCGTCGCACGTATGGAATATCCTTTCAACCCTTTGGCTTTTTTTTTTTCCTATGTGATTGCATACAGTTGCAGAAAACTGTGAATATGCCTTATTCTAAATAAAGATATGGACTATTTTACATAACGACTGTAACAGACAAAGCATATGAGGGGCTCAAGCATCTGTACAAAGGCACACTTTCCCCTGTTCCTTTTTCCGCTTAACACCCTGGCAGTTTATACCATCTCTATGATTTTTCTACAACCACACAAAGGCATTAAGGCAGGTCAATGCTAACAAATGCATCTTCTCCTGTTGTGGGTGCTAAGTCCCAGCAACGGCAGAGTTTACTGGGAATTAAAAGGTTACAAATGTTTTTGCTTCTTAGCGTGACAGCGGTCTTCAGTCAAATGGTTGATTACATTAATATCTATGTATTGAAATAAATGGGCCATGGTCACAAGGTTGCTTAAAATCTCATTTGTGCCAGAAGCCATTCAAAAGCAATATAATGTATCACCTTTCATATGCCAGTAAGCAAGCATCAAGTCTGAGCCCATAATATATGGAAATGCTGGCAGAAAAAGAATATACAGGCCTATGGCTTGCATCTCCATAGAACCTCAGTGCAAGCTGGGCACAGAGAGGAGTACAGATATTACAGTGTTTGTACTTGTATATTACATCAGAAACCATTTGCCCATCTGGGTTTGTTCGGGTTCATCAAACAGGAACTTAACTGACCAGAACCATGGAGTTTTTCAGAATACTATTGAAATTTAAAGGGGCTGTTCACCTTTAAATTAACTTTAAGCTTGATGTAGAGAGCGAGACAATTTGCAATTGGTTTTAATTTTTTTCAAGCTTTTGGAGATTTTTTGTTTTTTATTCAGCAGTTCTCCAGTTTGCAATTCCAGCAATCCAGTGTCCAATGTTTCCTAGCAACCATGCATGGGTTTGAACAAGAGATTGGAATAGAAAGACGAGTAATTCAAGTAGCAACAATACTTTTGTAATGACCATTTGTTTTTTTAGATGGGGTCAGTGACCCCTTCTGAAAGCTTGAGAGAGCCAGAAGAAGGCACATAAGTCAAAAACTATAAACAATTTAAAGCCAATTGAAATGTTGCTTAGAATAGCCATGATATAAAATAATAAAAGTTAATGTAAAGGTGAGACACCCTTTTAACAACATGGCTACAACTTTACTGGATGAACAGCCCTGGCCTGCACAGTAAAAATATGAAGAAAAACTTTAAACTCCAACTTCAAACCCAACTCGCAAGGTTATATCCAAAAATGACAAATGGGGAATTCAATTTAAAGGTTAAATGTAAGAGGGGCTTTGTGTGAGCAGCACAAGAGATGCTACTATCAAGTACAACAGGACTCAGGTCTTCTGCTCCTGGAGAAACTGCTATTTTGTACAGAGGATGGCATAGGCATCAGACATGGGGATAAACATATTAAAGACTTGCAGAGGTAAATCCAATCTGTTCATTGAACAGGGAACCTTCTTCACTGAAACAGCAAGTAATTAATACAAGAAGCGTCTCTTCCATCAACTCGGAAATCCAACATAATTGGGTGCAAAACCATGGCATCCTTCCTACATCTTGTTCTTCAAAAGGTCATTATTAGAAGAAAAAAAAAAAGCAGATTTTCCCAAATATTAATACTCTTAAGAAGGCACATTTCATTTCAACCAGGAGAAACAAAAAAATTCAGTGGGGAAAAAAATAAAGGAATCATTCAAAATGGCCTTTCATAAAAATTATGACTTTACATTACAAAGGACCCAGACTTTGATCAAAATGGTGTATGCACTTGGGGCATCATCTGGGATGGAGAAGAAGGAGAGGTGGCGGAGCTGTTCATCTTTGGTGAATTATTGATTTGGAGCTCCTCAAGTCTCCTGACGTAGTCATCTCTCAAAGCTAGCAACTCCATGTAACGCTGCTCCACAGGGTTTGGCTGCTACAAGAAATTAGAGACACAGAACAATGTGGTTTTGTATGTATAACAAATGACTTGTGCTATCTTTGCACATACAAAATTCAATGTTTCTTTTTCAGTGTTTACCAAAAACACGATTTTGTATTAAACAAATCATGTATTTAAACTGCTAGGCTACAGCAGCTGGCTGTAAGGAAATGGTGACACTGCTCCCATTGTTGGAAGATAATTCATTCAAAGGCTAGTCTGTTTCAGAATTTGCCTGTAGGACAAATAGGAAATAGCGCTTTGTTATTTAAATGGTGGCACTTGTGGGTAAAACATGTTTATTGCACCTCGTAGGACTGGCTGGTCTCTTGATTAGTAGGCTGTGATCCAGACAGCATGTGAAGTATTGCAAAATGAACTGCCTGTGCTTTGCAACATTTGACACCGTTTAAGATCTTGGCCCACTGTTACAGTGACCCCCAACCAGTAGTTCACGAGCAACATGTTGCTCTCCAACCCCATGGATGTTGCTCCCAGTTGCCTCAAAGCAGGAGCTTATTTTTGAATTACTGGCTTAGAGGCAAGTTTTGGTTGTATAAAAAACAGATGTCCTGCCAAACATTCTCTCCTGTAGGCTGCCAGTCCATATAGGGGCTACCAAAAAGCCAATCAGAGCGCTTATTTGACATCCACATGGACTTTTTCATGCTTGTGTTGCTCTCCAACTCTTTTTTTAAATTTAAATGTGGCTCACGAGCAAAAAAGGTTGGGGACCCCTGGTTTAGAATGAGAAGAGATTTGGCTGGGATACATAGACATGCAGCAAGATGCCTGGCTAATTGCTGCCGACCATAAACACAGCTCATCTATAAGTTATTCTTTCAGAGTGCAACAGATTCACAGAAACATGGACTTCACAAACTTACTTGCTGCCTGATCCTTGGATTCCATCTAATATAGTAATTCACCCAAAGTTCCAGGTGACGCATGCTAGCAACAGGATATAATACCCGACTCAGCTCCTTGGTGTAGAAAGGATTTGTGTATTTTGATTTTTCACTGCTTATCAGAGACCATAAAGACTGTGTTTTTTCTCTCACTTTCTGGAGGGAAACAAAAAAGCAAAACCATAATGTTGTGGGAGCAAGGCACATAATGTAATAATGTTTATCAGACATGGTTTTCTAGTGAGTTAGGAATACAGGACATTAGAGTCTCACAGCAGTGCTCCCTCATTACTGTGATCTCAATAGTGTATTAAAATGAATATAGTAACCCCCACTGAAAGAAGCATGTCCAATTTGACATCCTCCAACTGTTGATGAATTAAAATTCCTAGCATTCTTAGCAAAGTCTTTCAGCAAGGCTGGCTGTTTAGCAGTGAGGCAACTGCAGGATGGACAGAAATCAACCGGGAGTTCTTTGACCATAAAAAATATAAATATAAAAGATATATACAGGCTGGTCCTAGAAAAGATATATATACAGGCTCATCACCTAACGTCAGACAGTTTATCCTAATACTAAGATGCACTTATTTTAGAAGTCACTAGTTTGGTGACAAAATTTTAGCAGTATCATATACTTAAAATGAACAGTAAGGAATACTTATATATATGCATTGCAGGGAGTTATCACAATAATGAGCGCAACACATTCAAAGGTGCAGAAAATTTTACTTCTATGCAGCTGCTAGGTAATTCATTTTGGTTTTTAAAGGGTACTGGCACACAAAGCAAATTGCCTTGTGTGTCCGTGCCAGCTCAGTGGAAGAAAAAGCTCAGAATTGTCCTTCCATTCACTTTAATGGTAACCAGCTGGTCCATATTGCGGGTCACGTGATTTTTGCGATCAATGTCACATTTCTGAGAGACCTGTTAGTACACTATACTAGTGTAATGATTAAAAATCAAATGCATTGAAGAACAATACGGAGTGTTTTGCCATTGGCCAAGGCAAATTCAGACTGGCAGTCTGCAGATTGTAGCAAATGTTAAGGTGGCCATACACGGGCTGATAAAAGCTGCCGAAAGACAAAGTCGGCAGCTTATTGGCCCGTGTATGTGGTATGAAAGTCGACCAGATGTCGATTGGACAGGACTGAAAAATCCCATTGGATCATGGCCACATCTGCTCCAACCGTCTGTTCCCGATCGTTGGGCCCAAGGCCCCATGATCAGATCAGCCCGATATCGCCCACAGAGAGAGAGAGAGAGAGAGAGAGAGAGAGAGAGAGAGAGAGAGAGAGAGAGAGAGAGAGAGAGAGAGAGATAGAGAGAGAGAGAGAGGGCCAAACAAGCAGATCTCTCCATGTATGGCCACCTTTAGAGGGGGACTATTTAATGGGCCTATGGGGGGATGTTTTAGGCCTCTGTGAACCGGACATGCTACGTCTTATTTTGAATCCCAGTCCAGGTCTGGGCCAAGCCAAAAACAGGACAAATTGCTGGGAATGACCATGAGCCAGTGGACTTGAAGTGGACAATGAACCTTAATTAAAAACAAGATACCCTCTTATGCTACATGGGTCTTTTACTGGCACAAACATGTTCCTTTCTAAGTGCAACTGATCTACTGAATGTCTCAAGTAGCCAGTTGCCATTGAGCGGTGTGAGGAGTTTTGGGTCAGACAATGGTGAAAAGGCTCACGTGCCACCAATAGCCAGCAAGCACTGCTCCAAATTTCACATTATTCTTACTTACTTCTTTATCCCTGATGCTTTCACAATTGTACAAGAATGTTCCAAACCGGCAACTATAAAGGTGATCCAATACTGTGATCAAGAAATGTTCATTGAATTCAAAAGCTGTAGGAAACTAGAAATAAAATAGGTAACATTGCAGGTGAGAGAGGAGAAGGAAAAAAATACACACAAAATATTTTCTATAGTTATTTTGCTTCTACACACACAAAATTGGTTAGAACAGGAAGACAAGCTGAATATATATACACCTTTACTTCAAGTGATTTACCTGCTTTGACATCTGCCAAACACAGTCAATAAACTGAAGGAAGATAGGAGATCTGTCGGCATCAGCGTGATTCTTATCACCATGTCCTATTCTCTGAAATGATAAGAGCACAATATGTTTCATAATGGAGGATGGTTACTAGAATCATTATCTTTGATGGAAGATGTTTTACCCCTGTAGTAGCTGCCAATAAAAAGAACTGGCAATAAATGGCAGCCGTATACTTTAAAATGCACACTGCTAATAAAACCAGCCTTGTTCTTTTGAATTGTGCTGAAATTCAAGCTGTGAAAAAAATATGCTGCTAAATTTGCAAAAAGTGAATTTAATTGACCTGGCTCAAATAAAACAGTTTTTTGCAAAGAAATCCAAAGCAGCTTCACCTGAACCAGATGCAGCTATCACCAAGTGTCTTGGCCCATGCTATAAAAAACACTTTCACTAATCAGTGTGTTTGACCTGCCCTCCCATGGGAAAAGCAAACACAAAAGGCAAAACTTGCCGATGAAAACTTGTGTCCAAAACTAATCCACTCCTTCTGCACCAGAACTTCAAAGCCACCGATAGTTCTGTAGTAGCTGTCCAACATGAGCATGGCCAGTGATGTGAGCTGTGCTGTTCGATCCCACCCATCGCTGCAGTGCACAACAACAGAGCTCTTCCCCGATGCCACCTTATCCGCCACCTGGATTGCACCTGTCAAGACAAGCTGACGGAATGAAAACATTGTTAGAATGAAGAAATGCTTTTGCTTGATTTTTCTTACAGATCTGAAACTACTGGCCTTTTCTTCTAGCAAAGGCAGGAGCTGATGGGCAATATGCTTCAGTTAGGGTGGAAGAAGTTAAAACAAATTAACGAGAAGGTAAAGAGACACATAAAAGCAAAAAAAAATAAAAATAAAGAAGAGGTACACTAGAGTGACATAACGAGGGCAATCACTGAAAAAAATTAACATTGCAGTCTAAAGGGCTTGTAAAGCAAGATATAACATTACGTAATCATCAGAAATAAGCACATTATCATAAAATGTATTAAATAAAAACATATATATATCAAGTACAGCATGGAATATTGCAGAGGTGCAGGGAAGAGTTTGAGAACAATGGCAACTCGGTGGAAGACATTTGGCATTACGAGACTACTCTTACGGACACAGATTAAATCAAGCCATACACCCATGACCAGGTATAGTGGGTTTATCATTCAGACAAATAGGAGAAACGATTAACACAGGAAGTGATCTCATGCACATTGCAAAAGTAACAACTGAGAAACTCAAAAGGAAGAAAGGGGCTTAGTATAAACTCATTTCCCATTAATGACTGTATATACAATGTGGCCACAGAAACAATTCTCACTGCAAACAGGAAACAAAACTAGAAGGACATTAAATAAACAGCATAAATCTCTTTGCACAGCCTTAAACCCTTACAGTTCCAACAGTGCTTTGTACAATATTGCTGCCCCTAGTTATGGAATGTGTCCAATTTCAGACCCTGTTCACAATCTGAATCACTCAGACACTCCTTTCATAAAGATCAAGGGGAAAACAAAAACACAAATTGATGGGTTACAGGCTCTTTAAGTGCTTTTTTAATTTGAACATGGAAGCTGGTACAGTCATTCTAAAAATCTTGTGTTTTTATTGCTGGAGAATCATCGGCCAACTGTGAGCTTAAAGTCAATTCCAGAAGCAGAAGTATGTATGAAGGGATGAGTCCTGAAAATATTTTCCGTTGATAAACACACAATACTGTTTGTGAACTATCCAACAAGGATTTTATAGCACCAAACAAAATACTTTACAAAGATTGTAAATCAGTCACATAAGTACCTCCGTCAGTGGAGCTTACAATCGAAGGTCAAAATCACACACACAATAGTCAAAGTGTAAGTGTGAGAAGTCTGAGCACACAGAGGAAACCCAACCAGAGACAGAGAGAACATGCAAACTTGTATAGTGCCCTGGCTGGTACTGAAGATGCAAGGCAACAATACTAACCACTGCCCTACCCTCCCTTATAGATAATAACAGGTTATATATTTAAATACAGTTTAAGACCCTACTATATTTGAAAAAGGGATGGGAGTCCACAAACATATATTTAAATATGTTATGTTTTGTAAAACACTGTTCTGGTTTCTTTGATAAAAATATACCACTATATACCCTTGCACACACAGTTTAAGTTATTTTATTACTCACCTTAATATGTTCTAACCAATGCGTTGATTCTAAACTTGAAAGCCAGTGAGATTCCTCTACATTTGGATACACAATATCTTTCAGTTTTTTTAGGGATTCCCTCATGACATGGATATTATGAATATCAAGGAAAACTAGTTCTGCGTTGGGATAGGCATCCTCGCTCTCATAGCCTCCGCCAGTGGCCTACAAGAACAAAACAACTAGATCAGCTCATATTATTGCTCAACCACCATCCATTTCATTTATGTCATCCTTCATCTAGCATGAAAAAAAATAACATCTATGAAACACAGACAAACCTATATAGACAGACGACATAGCTTGAAAGAGTGATAGAAGTGATATAAGGTGCAATAATGCAATATTCATACGAAGCATGCAAAACGCTTCAAATCTAACACAAAGCTAATGATACAAATAAATAGATTAAATCAAATGGTATTGTTTAGTCTTATGTGACCAGTTAAAGCCCATAACAGATCATTTTGCTACATTCTAAATAAGCAGGTTCAAGGATGTGAAATCAGCTTACCTTATTTGCTACAGCGTTAACATTAGGCCTGGCATCGTAGATTGTCAACTTGGATGTTTGGCCATTTGTATCCCTGATAATATCCAGATACCGCTCATCATCTTTATTACGTTTGCCACTCATACCCACGAGAGGCTGACTGCAACGCATAATGGCAGACTGATTCTCTGGATGCAGCCAAGACAAAACCTAAAGGAGATGATTAAGTTCTGTTGTGAAGAAATCCAAGCAACTTGTGTCTAAAAGGGGATCTATTGCTGAAGTAAAATCTAAAATGAGCATCATCTTGCTGAAATACGAAACTTTCTAAATACATTCAATAAAAACTTCTGTACAATTAATGTAATGATCAAGTTACTCTTCACTCTCTGTCTCTCTTCGTGCAGTAGGTGGAGCAAGTTTTTTGATTGACAGTTAGGTATAATACATCCTTAGTGGGGGAGGGGGGTTTGCACCCTTAACCTAGGGGCTTACTTTTTAAATATGCTACCATATGCTACCCCAAGAAAACAGCCCCTAACTTTTTATTTACCCCTCGAAGCAGATTCAGGCATCTGCAGTCGTCTTCTTCTCTGTGGTAATCTTCGTGTATTCAAAAGCGTTTCGGCACATGAGCACTTGGAGCAATTTCCCAGTTCCGGGCAGCTCATGGGAATCTCCAAAAGAAGACACAAAGATTACCGAAGAAGAAGATGGCTGCCGCAAACTCTGAAGCCTGAATCTGCCACAAGGGGTGAGTAAAAAGTTATGGGCATTTGCCGAAGGAAGCAAGTAGGCTGTGGGGGGAGTGGGTCTACAGGGGTGAGGGGGTAGAGTTTTTTTAAGGAAGGGTTTACTTCTATGCCTTAGACATAGAGGCGGGGCAGATAATTACTTTCACTTTCCATTCAGCACTTCCTAGATGTCGCTGCTCCCCACACATTCCCCCAGTTCTCTTAACCATTTAATTGTGTAGCCAGGACATGGGGATAGACATCAGGTCCCCCATTCTGGTGCACAAACAAGATTCTGAGATGATGCAAGGCTTGTCTTAACAGTGTCCACAAAATGACTCCTGCCTGCTTGTTATAATTATGAATTCCCAGACTGAAGAAAACAAGATTAAAATAATTTATATAATGTTCATTTTGCTTGACTAATGTGATGAAATAGGATTTTGAATATTTTTTTGGGGTGACGGGTCCACTTTAAGATGGCTAATGGGCATAAGGAAACAAAGGGCAACAACGCTGATATTAAACTATTCTTCATACTGTGGTGGTAACTGTGCCAACCTATAGAAGACTGCCTCCATTCAAGTCTCAGCTTTATCTTAAAGCTCATGAGATACCACCTACACAATGTATGACTTGGTTATAGGTTATATGACTAGGACCTGGTGGGAATTCCCCATCATTTGTCAAGGACCCAGACATCGGTGTAGGTAACCACTGTCCTGAACAATTATTCATTATCATGCACACATATGTACAACGTAGTAAGACACTGCATCAATTGAATTACAGTAGATTTTGATAGAAGTATAAAATAAAACAGGAAATTGACATCTAAAAGTGCATCATTTATCTTTAGGGAACAACAGCAGAGATTTTGTTTGCCTTCACCCCTCAAAACACTTACCGGTATCCTGTTTCTGGATCTGAAAGCAGCAACTCTTTTAAGATCTTCTTCAGAAGCACTGTATGGCACCACCAAGAGCGGCGGATAGGTGTCACAAAGTTCATAATTCTTATTAATAAATGTAATTCTCCACTGATCATTAGGTAAACCCTTAGAAACAGAGTGGAAAAAAAAAAAGAGAAATAAAGTCCTATTCGAGTTTTTTGTTCTTCTATTAAACATGCACTGTGGGTAAAAGGCCACTTGGTGGTGATAAAATCCCAGCAGAAACATCTTGATTATGGTTGGAAACATTAACCAAAGTGGAACGGCAGACATTTCTTCCACACTGAGCACAAAAAAAGCCAAGTGATGACATATAAAGGCTTTTTCTAAACAAAAAGAGTGGAGGATATGTCTGCACTGGTAATGGTTGTAATCTTGTTAATTGCAAAACGATTAACTATGTAAGATAGGCTGATTGGTCATTGGCATGGCAGCTGTTACGCTAACAGGCTGACTCAACCCGGGCAAGCTGCCTGGAACTGGTCTCTCATACTACATGGACGCAATTGGAAAATCATTTGATATCACGTAGTGCACTGTGAGCGCTGATTAAGAGATTAAGGGGGTATAAAGCCTCTGTAAAGGCACAAAGTATTGGTTATGGGGCTGCATGGGAAGAGGAGAAAAAAATGAACACTCTGCTGGGTTGGTGAAACCATAGTTGCTTCATTCCAAAACAGTTGGTGTGCATCACAAGGAACTCAAACACAGTTACTGTTGTACATAGTAATGCCATGACCTTGCAGAGAGTGGGGCTATACTAATGAGCCTACATTCTCAAGTGTCCTCAGCCTCAAATGACTAATTGAAAAAGTCAGTAAATGGATTGTGCTTAAAGGGATTCGGTCAGGATGTCTATGATGTAGTTTTTATTTCTAAATTACACTGTTTACACTGCAAATAATTCAATCTACAAAATAAATTTCATTGCTGAACCAAGTATTTCTTTTTTAGTTGTAATATTGGTGCGTAGGTAGCCATCTCAGGTCATCTTGTCTGATCGTGCTGATCTTGTGTTCGGGAGCTGCTACCTGGTTACCTTCTCATTGTTCTGCTAGGCTGCTGGGGGTGATATTACTCCAACTTTCAGTACAGAGTGACTGAAGTCTATCAGAGCACAAGTCACATAACTGGGGGCAGCCGGGAAACAGATAATATATCTAGCCCCATGTCAGATTTCAAAACCAAATATAAAATAAATCAGTTTGCTCTTTTGAGAAACTGACTATAGTGTACAATTTTGCTGGAGAGGCACTATGAACTGCTGCGTTTTTCCCCATGACAGTATCACTAATTTCACATCAGGAAATCAGTTAGTCCTCCAGGAAAAGTACCTGGTATAAACCATGTGACATAATGAATGGCTGCTCTTGGTATGCAATAATAACCGGTAACTATATGGAACTTATGGCAAAGAATCACCTGAAAGTATAAATGGCTAACAGCCATTCAATACTGTTGCAATGTTACACATTGTCTCAACTATGCCAAATTGCATTTATTGAATGTGGTTTTTTACCACTATGTAATTATATTTTACTAAAAAATAAAATGCCAGTGTAATGCCCCTGTGTATTAACGGCTGGCACGTTTCTTATGTATTGGTCGTTTATACAGACAGTACACACTGCATCCACAGCCAGACACAAGCGTCAGACGATTATATATGATGTGTAATGCTTGTAGATTAATGTATATAATTAGTAGTTCTGTGTTACAATACAATATAATCATAAGTAGTGGAATCGCATTGGGCTGATGTGTTATTTAGAAGATAAGCATAGGCTTATTTCGCTGAATTCTTCTGAATGTATGCAGAGATACCATTTATATATCTGGGAATCCC
>CM044445.1:40027417-40039678 GCA_024363595.1 Xenopus borealis | reverse complement strand
GGGGGGTAAGATACTGTTGTATACTGGCATCAGAATCTATAGAATCTTATATTAAGGAGAGTAATTTATTTCTCTCAAACCTGCAACTGCTGCTGCTGCTGCTGCCGCCTCATGATTTGCTCCTTCAGGATTGCATTGCGTATGTAGCCATTAGCAGTGGGAGGAGTAGGCCCGGGGCCTGCACTTGGTATGGAGCCTGGTTCTTGCATTCTGGGAACCATTCCAGTACTCAGATCCTGCCAAGGGAAAAACAGAAAAAACATATAAAACAATCTGATCATGACAATTACTAATCTTTTGCAGCATTTTTCCAGTAAAATTTACTCTTCGGTTGAATAATGTTGATCTGCTAAGCAGAAAATAATACGGCTCGCTCAATGTGAAGACACGCATATCTCATGTCTGACAAACAACGTTATGATTAACCAACACCAGAACTGTGCTTTTCATGGTAATTCCTGCCTGCCTTGCTTTCTTCCCTCCTGTTTTGCAACCATTAGGGAGACAGATTGTGAGGTTAGTTGTTATTATTATTATTATTATGTTTTGCTGATTATCTTTCTGTTATTCATTTTCAATCCTGCCATTACAAACAGCGCCTAACTGCTTAGATCTGGGAGGCCCTAGCAACCACATAGAGGTTTAAATTCCAAACTTGAAAGTGGCAGAACATTGAATTAACACGAGAGGGCTCATTTATAAAAACCCTTGCACTTGTGTAGGTAAGGTGCAGTGACATAACAAGGACTGGGGTGACTCTGGAAACACTTGCCCCCCCCCCCCATGATGCATCTCTTTTACCTTCTTTCTCTGTTCATTTGATCAGGGGATAGAATGCGGGAAATGTTTCCAGAGTCCAGGGGAAGCAGGCTTGGTTTGGTGGGGCCCATGAAGTCTGAAGGCCCACAGGGTTCTCAATGACCCAGTCCAGCCCTACGTGCCTTGCTTCTTGCCCACTGACTCTCACATAGAAGAGTGCCCAAGGAGGAGGGAAGCAGGCCCCATGGACCAGGTCCTGTGTCCTCCACCCCCTATGACCACTGGGGCGGATTCCTCTATAGTTATGCTAATGGTAAAGTGCAAAGTGCATATAACAGCTATATGAGTACAATGGAGTTAATTCATGCCTAGTTATTCCATTTCAGTCAAGGAGCCAGCAACACTATCTCTTCATTTGCTGTTAAGATGGCCATATATGCAAATATTCGCTCACTATATCGGGGTAATCCGGACATTCGGCCCTATGGCCGAACGATCGAATTACGACGAACGCAATGGACTTCCGACGGGTTGGTCGGAAGAAAATCCCAGAAGACCCCATACACGAGCAGATAAGCTGACAGTCTAAACGACTGATATCAACAGCTTTATCTGCCCGTGTATGGCAAGCATTAGACTGGAGAGTGTGCTTAGTAATCTGAGCTGAGAAGAACTGAGCATGCTCATTAGCCAACAGCCAAAGCAAATTCCTGAGGGAGGGAGCAGGGTTTGAAATATAGGAGTTGTAAGTGATTAAAGGGGAATTCAACCCCCCCTTCACTAACCCGGCCCCCTGACCCCCCTATAGGCCCCCTCCCTCCTCCCCCCAGGCCTGCCTCTCCCTCAGGGCTATTGCCCCTAAGTCGCTACTTACCCCCTGTGTAGGTCCCCTCCGTCGAAGTTCGCAGGGACCATCTTCTCTTCCAACCGCTTCTTCCTGGATCCATCGGTGCTCGGCGAAGAAGCCATTGGAACAGAAGAAGGCACAGGAAGAAGCGGTTGGAAAAGAAGATGGCCCCTGTGAACTTCGATGGAGGGGACGTACAGAGGGGTAAGTAGCATCTTAGGGGCAATAGCCCGGGGGGAGAGGTAGGCCGGGGGAGGAGGGCCTACGGGGAGTGGGGTGGAGGTGTTAGCACCGGGGGGGGGGGTTTGAATTCCCCTTTAAGGGGATGCTCAGCTTTAAGGTACCCCTGTAGGAGAGCCACATCGCTCTTCTGCATCTTCCCTCTTTTCTTTGTCCCTGTCCAAGTCATGTGTGAAGAAAAGTGAAAAGCTGAACTTCAAAGCAAAAAGCAGGATTTTCACGCTACTGCACATGCGCACCAAAGAGAAGAAGGAATATGTCTAATGAGTTTGCAATGTGGTGCTCGGGTCGGTGCAGTTTTTCTCATATAGAAGACTTACTCAAGTAAGTGATTTACTGTGGGGTGCCTAACATGTTCCTAATATTTCCTTTTGGTTGTAACTGTAACAGTACGTGTAAGGAATAAAAGACATAAATGGTGTAATTATAAAGAGTAGGGCGGGGGTGTTAACAAGCGGCCTACAATCTCAAGTGTGACCCATCTCTTTCCTTTCATTGGTGCCTCATATGTATCAGAGGGATGGACTTTATTTTTTCAGTATGAGATTATCAAATGGCACATTCTATTAGAAAAATATATTTTTAAGTTATATAAAACAGTGTGTTTATTGTGAGGTGTTGTGCATGATATATTTTTATAGAGACAGCCATGTTCAGGAGAATAATTTCCCTAATGGTTTGACTGCTCACATCTCTAAGCTTTCGCACAAGCGGAAAACCAACTTCCCGTTTGCTGCTTTCCGTCCATAAACTGCTGCCTTCATCTCAGAATATTTCCAACCTCGATACTTGGGTTGTTCACTTGAAATCACTTTCAGAATCTCCCTAATCCTTTCCCATTTCAAGGCTGTGTTCAAACCACTGTCACGACCACGACGTGCAATGGAAATGAGAACGGACTTGAAACAGGAGATGGGTTTCCAAAAACCACAAGAGAAAAACTCCCAAAAATGTTTCACTTTTCCAGATGAGTGAACCTTAATTAAATTTGCCTCATAATATTGGGACAATCCTGTCCAAATCAAGTACATATGGTAGAAGCCTAAGTGCTTGGCAGAATCTGCTTCTCTGCGGTTTTCAATAAATCTTTGCCCTACTTTAACATTATCTTCTTTTTTTGTGTGGAGGGCAGACCTCTTCTGATAAAGGTAAAGCCAAATGGGGAGACCTTACAGGAGTGCTCACCTTTGTGAAGAGCAAGGAAATAGCAGCTAGTGTTGTTGTAACGGACACTCACACAGGACAAGTGTCTAACGGTACAGGAACAGTAACAGCAAACAAAAAAATTTCGTTAAAATACAACAAAATAAAAACACCAAGACAAATTAAAATAGAAAAAAGCCTTTATTAAGAAATAAACTCCACTTCCTGTCCTCTTCAGAAAAGGCAACATGGCGACCATCCTTCCTGCTGGGCTCGATTTCTCCTCCTGGCTATTCACTGGCAGCCTATAGATCTCCTTCTCTACTTCATCCCCCCTCCCAGGAGGCAACTTCTTATTCTAGTCTGTCACCAGCGCTCCTGCCTTTCTTTTTTGAGAGTAAAGAATGAGGGTTTCTCACGAGCAGGTAGAGAAGTGTGGAAGCGGCTAGTGTCGGCTGATGAACAACTACTGCTTGTGGTATTATTACCACAACACCCATCTTACGGTTCTTACCGAGCATCTTGCTGAGCTCAGCGTTGTACAGGTCCGGGTTCTGCGGCGCCAGCCTCTTGCGCTTGTCCTTTGCCCACACCATGAAAACATTCATAGGCAGGCAGATCCGAGTTCCGGCTTTGCCCCTGGAATTGGCAGCAGCCGCAACACTTTTCAGTTTCCCCTCCCCGAGAGTCATGGGTTCGACCCTGGCACTGGCACTGTCTGAGTCCACTCATCATTATTGGCACTGAGCACTTTCCCTGATTCTGATCGCCGCCGGCGTGGTCACCATCGGGGCTGCTCGTGATGAGGAGAGTTGGGCTGGAGAAGAATCTCTTGCACTTGCGGGTCACTTGCTAGCAAAGCTCAGTTGAAAAGTTGCTTAGAATTGGCAATTCTATAACATACTTAAAGTTCATTTAAAGGTGAACTACCCCTTTAAGGGTTGAAGTTCTATTCCACAAGAGGAGTCTGGTGAATTATTTTACCAGTCATGTAATGAACAGGACATAATTACCTGCCCACAAGCAAGAAAGGGAGACATAACCTGTTTGACTAGTTCTGTCCTGTTACCCATTTGTTCTTGGCAAAGTACCACAAATTGTTTAGTTCTTAAATATAGCAACATTAAAATATTTTTATGAACACAAAATGTAATAAAAATGTTATATTTAAATATGATAGCATAGGCTACTTTTAGTTGATTTTTCTTAGAATCCAGGGGTGATGTTTAGTCCATGCACATGAACCTAATCTTTCATTAAACGGATACTGTCATGGTAAAACGTTTTTTTTTCCCCAAAATGCATCAGTTAATAGTGCTGCTCCAGCAGAATTCTGCACTGAAATTCAATTCTCAAAAGAGCAAACAGATTTTTTAATAATCGGTTTTGAAATCTGACATGGGGCTAGACATATTGTCAGTTTACCAGCTGCCCCCAGTTATGTGACTTGTGCCAGCACTTTAGGATGGAACTACTTTCTGGCAGGCTGTTATTTCTCCTACTTAGCGTTGGGGCAGACGGGCAGATTCGAGTAGATTTAGTCACCTGGCAACTACTCGCCTCTTCTGTGGAGCGACAATCTCCCTGAACTGCCTTCTTCCTGCCTTCCACCTGCTTCAATGAATAATAGCCTGCGCTAATGCACTTGCGGCGATTCGATTTCTGAAGTCGCCTGGCGACTAATCTCCTCTTCTACTAGGCCACAATCACCCCGAACTGCCTTCGAGCGTCTTCCCATCCGCTATAAACAAAAATTGCCTGTGCTAAAGCACATGCAGTGCTTCATTTTCCAAAATCGACCCAAATTCGGAAATCAAGGCACCATGAGTGCATTAGCGCACGCAATTCTTCTTTCAAGCAAATGGAAGGCAGATCGGGGAAGTTGTCGCCCCGCAAAAGAGGCGATTAGTCGGCAGGCGACTAAATCTCCCCGAATCTGCCCGTCTGCCCCAACCCTTAGGGTCAGTCCACACGAGCAGATTCATGGAGATTTAGTCGCCTGCTGACTAATCACCTCTTCTTCTGGGTGACAATCTCCCCTAACTGCCTTCGTGTGTCTTCCCGTCTGCTATAATGAAAAGTCACCTGCGCTAAAGCACACGTGGTGCTTTGTTTTCATTATAGCGGATGGGAAGACGTGCAAAGGCAGTTTGGGGGGATTGTCGCCCAGAAGAGGCGATTAGTTGCCAGGCGACTAAATCTCCCTAAATCTGCTTGTGTGGACTAACCCTTAATGTAACTGAATCAGTCTCAGTGGGACTTGGCTTTTACTATTGAGTGTTGTTTTTAGCACTACCAGGCAGCTGTTATCTTGTGTTAGAGAGCTGTTATTTGGTTACCTTCCCATTGTTCTGTTCTAAGGCTGCTGGGGGGAACGGGAGGGGTCATATCAGTCCAACTTGCAGTACAGCAGTAAAGAGTGACTGAAGTTTAACAGAGCACAAGTCACATGACTGGGGGAAGCTGGGAATATGACAATATGTTTAGCCCCATGTCAGATTTTAAAATTGAATTCTGCTGGATCAGCCCTATTAACTGATGCGTTTTGAAAAAAACATGTTTTCCCCATGACAGTATGCCTTTAAAGAAAATGATAATATTCTAGGCTGGCTTTATGAAGCCACACTGTGTTAGACTTGCTAAAGCAGCTCTCACATAAATGAATGGAAAAAAGTTTGGGGTACTTGTTTACACAATGGGGCACTTGGGAAAGTACCTGTGCTCAATGGTATCATGTTTGTGGGACACTATTCTATTTCTTTTTATGCCATTTGCAGCAACAGCTATTTGTGTGATAAGTGCTGTGATGGCCATGTGTCAGATAAGGGATACAAGATCCCTAATCAATTATCCAGATTAGATCTTAGCACTTATGTGAAACTCATTACCAAGGCCACAACTGAAGGAACAGCTGTTCCCCGCTCCAGCTGCCAGAAACAATGCCAGTCTCGACAGGGGGCATCCTGATTGAAAATGACTAAGGCAGAAGGGGATTTCTGAAAGATGAAAAGATATATGGATTTTCACAGCAATAAATGACCAAGCTTTAGGCGATAATTAATTCCACCAACATAGGTATTTTTTTCCAGCAGTATTAATGAAATATATTCAATATAAAACTATCAAGTATTCCTACTTTTACAATAATACTCTTATTTTTTTGAATTAAAAGTTTGCTTATACCCCTACCTTCCTTATTTTTCCTATTCTTAAATGACCACTAACATACAAATAAAAAAAAAAAAAATGTGTTAGTATACTCCGAAAAAAACCCCTCACATATTAAACTTGAAAATAACAGCGAA
Organism: Xenopus borealis; assembly: GCA_024363595.1. NCBI lineage: Eukaryota > Metazoa > Chordata > Amphibia > Anura > Pipidae > Xenopus > Xenopus borealis. The sequence goes on along the minus strand of CM044445.1, from coordinate 40,033,384 downwards.
ACTTCGATTGCACTCCTCTTCAGAATAGATGATCGGGCGATCCATCGTGCATCGTTTGATTTCTCCTCCTTGGCTATCTCATATAAGGAAGGCAGGGAGGAGAAATCAAGCGCCGCACGATGGATCGCCCGATCATCTATTCTGAAGAGGAGTGCAATCGAAGTTTCGGTAAGTTATTTCTTAATAAAGACTTTGCAATTTTAAAGTTTAATATGTGTTGGTTTTTATTTTTCAGAGTATACTAACAAATTTTCCCCCCAATTTTTTTATGTTACCGGTCCTTTAAATTAGTCTTAGGGTGTCCATGCCCAAAGCAGCTGGACTAGTTTTAGTCAGACAATTGTGTGGTTTGGTCACTTAATACTTAGTTAACATCTTGTGAACCAACCTTAAAGGAACAGTAACATCAAAAACTGAAAGTGCTTTAAAGTAATAAAAATGTAACCCAGTGTTATATAGAGCTTTTTTTTTCTTTCTTCAATTTATGCCATTGCTACACAGCAGCTTGTTTATATGAACTATAGTAGTGTTTCTGAAGAAAACGGATCAGTTTTACCAGTGCACGGCAATGCTACATGATATTTATATTACTTTAACTCACTTTTTCGGTGTTACTATCCCTTTAAGAAACAGATTACATAAAGGCTGCAGCATGGGGCAGAAAGTCACTGGCAACAGGTGTACTGAGAATGCAGGCTGTATAGATGTTGGGAAATTGGGAGAAAACAAAAACATAAGAAGACAATGGGACTTTAATTATAGAGAAGTGAAAATCAAGTAAATGGCGTCTTAAACTGAAATACATCACCGTAGCAATTAAATGAGTAAATAGGATTCCAGCTTTGCTAAAGATAGAAGCCCTGTTCAGACACACACACATTGCTGGCTGTAAGGCAAGCTACAGGAAGCTGCATGTGATTTTATTCTCCAGGAAGGAAGCTGGGACATTTGAACCATGATAACACTTGAAAAACCGAGGTCTTTTAAGTGAAGAATGGCATTATTTTTAACACTTTGTTTGTCCATTTCAAATCCACTGACAATATATCCTGGTTCAGTTGTTGGAAGAGAACTTAAAAGTTTAGAACTGGACCTTTTCTACTAAGACGGGAAGATTCAAGATTTGTCGCCTGGTGACTAATTGCCTCTTCTTTGGGGGCAACAAATCTCCGCAAACTGCTTCCCCCTGCCTTCCAGCTGATTAATGAATAATCGCCTGCACCTATTCACACACGGCGCTGGCTTTTCCGAAGTCGCTCAAAGTTGCCTCCTTAGGGAAAGCGATTTCGGGAAAGCGCAGCGCCGCGTGTGAATAGGCACAGCCGATTATTCATTAAGCAGCTGTAAGGCAAGGGGAAGCGGTTCGGGGAGATTAGTCGCCAGGCGAGGAATCTCCCCGAATCTTCCCGTCTGACCTTACCCTAAAAGGTTGTGATAGTAACTCATAATGGCAACTATAGGGCAGGAATGTGACAACAAAACATTATGTAGAGACTAATGTACCCCCTTTTGTAAAGTATATAGTGAATAGAGTACCCCCTCTTGTAAAATATAAGGATATTATAAGTTACCGAGGAATTACCTTCATACAGATCATGGAACTCTGAGGTTACTTCTAATATCCTCATATTTTGCAACAGGGGGTAATTTATTATAATACACAAGTTTCAGCGAGTCATGTGACTAAGCAACAGTTATAACTGATGACATCACTAAGCACTGTTTAGAAGGATATAATTTGAAGGATATTCATGGCTCTTCTGTATTATAATAAATACCCAACCCACTGCCCTTGTCATTTCAGAAACAGAATATATAACCAGTGGTGTAACAAGCGCTTACCGGGCCCCCTCTCTGAAAATCAAGGGGCCTAGCGTCACTGTTCCCTGCCCCCCTGTGACCGCTTCCACTACAGTTACACACCTGGATCTAACCCTGAATGTTTAACTCTGACATCACTAAAGCTTGACCTGCCAGAAGGTGCTCTGACACTGCAACCAGGGATGGGGAAACATCTGTTCCTTACACATATACAGTAGTCTTGTGTTTTGTCCCACCTATGTCTATAAAATGCATAAAATGACCCTGAAATTAATTTCAGCTGTTGTCGATACCGGGAAACAGATTCTTCCCACATGCTATTTGAAATCAATGAGAACCCGACTCAATCATAACTTGTTTATTGAAACCTGAAGATCTCGGTTAGATAAAGTTTTTCTTCAGTAACAATATATTGCAGCCGCTGAAATTATATATATAACAAAAAAAAGATGCATTTGTTAATAGTGGACATTGAACGTGATGAACGGGCATGAGGTTTATCGATCTGTGCAAGTATGTCAGTAGGTGATCTTTAGCCATTCTCCTTTTATTGCTTAATATTTTGCCTGTAAATACCAGTGTCTTATTGCACACAGTGGTTTTAAAGCTCCCATCCGGCTGGCTCCCTGACTCTGTGTCAGATACAATTTATTATTCTGCAGTCACAGTTAAGCTTTGAATAATACCAATGGCCTCTGGGGGAATATTTGAAAGAGGATAGATCTAGTTTGTATATACTAGACATGAAAGAGGTTACACGGTTCCTCCCAGAATCCTTCCTGGCTCTTTAAGTTCCTCCCTAACTTGCGTGCGGACGATCTAAAGCAAATGAGTTTAATGCCATGGAAATCAGTCCGATGTCTTGCTCGTGGCCATTCCATTAACAAATCATAACAATGGGTTCTATTCTGGTGCCCATGTCCACCACATAATATCTTCTGAGAATCTCTCTCTGAGGTCTCTTCTGCTACAGCAATGCTTAGCTGGTCATCTTTTGAACCAGAGAAAACCCCAGGGCTCTGCCCTTTGAAATCTGTCTATGTTGATCTTGATTTGCCTTTTTCCTGACCATTCTTGATCAGAAAATCTTGTGTTTAGGGAAGAAACAGATGCAGAATGACGGGAGCCCAAAAATCATTTTGATACGTAAAACGAAAGAAGTCCATGGTATGTTTTTGAATCTTGCAAACAAAAGACGGTGGGTTTGTGTAAAGAGGTGTTTTCACCACTAGTGGGAAGTGCAGCACACCTTTACAGTTCTAATAAGCAATGCAAGGCTGCATAACCGAAACACTGTCTTTGTTATCTGCTTACAAGGAAACCATTAACCTCTTCTCTCATCTCCCAAGAAGCAAATCTCCTAAGGACTTCAGGGAAGAACTCATTTGATTTTAAATGTGGGCAAAATAGAAAGAAGCATTTAACCATAATATTCTCCTCTTTGATGGGAATATTCAGTTTTTCAGCAATTTGCCCTGGTTAAGAAAATAATAGTACAGCTATGGGACCTATTATCCAGAATGATTAGGACCTGGGGTTTTCCAGATAACGGATCATTACGTAATTTGGACCTTTATACCTTAAGGCTGCTAGAAAACTATTTAAACATTCAGGCTTTTATTTACTAAAATCTGAATTTATCTCATATTTCATAAAAAAAAAAAAACCATGATCAAACTCCCATGCTTATAGCTTATTTATTAATAAGAAAAACTCAATTTAATCAGAAAAAAATCGAGCTTGAATTTTTCAGGCTTTTTCCCCAATTGCTCCAATTGTTTCCTAAAATCCCTGTAACAGTTGGATTGTTTGGCTAAACCCAGCGCAGACCACAGAACCTTCAAATTGAGATCGGTGCCTCTCCCATTGACTTATAAAGATTCTCGATAGGTCTGAGATTGTGGATTTTCGGATTGAGACTTTTCGCAGCATCGGGGTATAAGAAATCTCTAACAACTGCCTATTTTTCCTCAAAAAATTCTAGTGAAATTTCTTTTCCAAGATTTTAAAATTTGGATTTCAGTAGATAACCCCCTTAACAAACCCAATAGGCTGGTTTTGCTTCCAATAAGGATTAATTATATCTTAGTTGGGATCAAGTACACTGTACTGCTTTTTTAAAATTATTATTGAGAAAAAAAAGACAACCGTTTTTAAAAATTTGAATTATTGAGGTAAATAGAATCTGTGGGAGACAGCCTTACGCTAATTGACTGGTTCTGCTTTCAATAAGGATTAATTATATCTTAGTTAGGATCAAGTCCAATCAGGGTCGGACTGGCTCGGGTGCCATCTGCGAATGATCACCGGTGTGGGCGCTGCAGCAAGGGAGCGTGCGTCACGGACTCTGCAAAAAGGGAGCGTGGGCCCTGCAGAAATGGGGGCCGGGGGCCCTGGACAGCAGTCCCGGCGTTCAATGCACTGTTTTATTATTACAGAGAAAAAGTTAATTCTTTTTACAAATTTGGATAAAGAAAGAGTCAATGGGAGATACCTGAACTATAATACACAAGAGCCATGAGGCTTTTGTGCCTTCTGCTTTTATACAGTCATGGAACACCTCTGTGACTTATAATATCCTTATATTTCACAATAATGGATTCTTTATTCACTATATCATATGTGTATCTGGTGAGACAAAGGTATATTGTTAGTAGCATCAAGTGACCATCAGGGGCTGTGATTAGGGTTGCCTTCCTATGTATTTATCTTTTTTTCCCTATTAATAACATTGGGCTCAATCATCAAAAATACCGACCAGGCCGGTAAAATACCGGCCAGGTGGCAACCCTAGCTGTGATACCAGTTTACATCTGGCAAATGTTGGTGATTTAATCTACATTAGTGAGATTTTATTTGCATATTATACAGATGTCTATAGTTGGGCTAAGAGAGGTAAAAAAATGGGCTGAGATTTAGCAGCTGCCATCTTTATAGTACCTCTTTTATGGAAGGCAGTGAATGACTGGAGCACCATGGATTTCCCATATTTCTAGTCCTCCTCCCATGCACCGCCCCACACTTTATATACATCAGGGATAATGTACCACCTACTTCAAAATATCAGGATACAGATACAGTATGTCATATAGTGTCAGTACCTTGGTGTCCAAGTCCCATTATAGTGATATCCTTATATGTAATATATATATAGTGATATCCTTATATGTAACAGCAGGGGGTACATTATATGTTTTATTAACATGTAAAAAAGACCTTGTTATGTTTATCTGTTCCTAAGGTACCAGTGTTGCAGCAGTAGCACATAAACACCAACATCTTATAACAGTAATGTAGGCAGGACCTTAAAATGTATTTAAAAAAACACATCGGAAACCAGCTTTAGTCGTAATGCAAAACAGATAGAAATTGTGTAATTAAGAAAGCAAGGGAGACGACACAATGGAATAGCGTCGATTAACCTCCCAGCCAGGCCTCGCATTATCGTAACAGAATGCGTCTAAATGCAGTGAAGGGTATCCTTGTGATTAAGCTGTAATACGGTATAAGCAATGGTGTAATATCTACTGGGACCAGGTTAATTGTGCCTAGTTGTTTCTGTGGTGTACAGGTCAGCACATGTTACGTAGCAAGCCAAATGAAGTATAATTGTTCCTAGCAATGGATCAGATATGCTGAAGGTGAATGTGAAGCCCACAGAGGGGCCTTTATTTATGTCTTCAGCTATAAACGTACCAATGACTTTGTAGCACCATGAGGACCTAATGGTTTCTTCCCTAAATCGAAAGCCAGATTGAATTACAAGATTTCCCTGTTATGTTAATGCTCAGTGTTCATTGATTTGTATGAGAAATAGAAATCCATAACCTAGTATAACATAAAGATGGGTTTATTATTATAATTTACTGGGATATGGAATAGAGCCATTAGCTTGTATTGGATCTGTTATCCGGAAACCTGTTATCCAGAAAGCTCTCAATTATGGAAAGGCTGTCTCCAGTAGGCTCCATTATAATAAAATATATTTTACAACTTTATTGACTATATTAATAGTAGATAAGATCCAGTATGAATACACATAATGCAGCCTATTTTTATTGCCATTTCTATGAGAACAAAGAGGCTAAAAAGATGGAATAATAGATTATAATATGTACAGAAAAGAGACTAGGAGAATAGAGGTTG
>CM044445.1:39987793-40025841 GCA_024363595.1 Xenopus borealis | reverse complement strand
TTTTAACAGAACAAGGGCATGCCATACCATGGAGAGTATATGTATTATGCAAACATTAGCATCCCTTTTGAACTATCACACTATGCTTTTTTTTTTTACTTTCTTCTATTCTTGATGTACGGATTGATATGATATAAAGTGGCCTTCGATTGATTCCATTGTGTCTACTTTCCCTTGATATTCAGCTACGTGAGAACAGTATCAAGCTCAGGTCTGTGGGCTTATCTCAGAGGCTGTCAGTTACCTGAGGCTTTGTTTGAAGGCTGTAAGTGATCCATGACTAGATGCAATTGTAAGGAACTTTCTTTTAAGTTTGTCTTTTAATCTGTCCTTGTGGTTCTGGCACATCCAGCCAAACAAAGCAAAACAAAAAAATGCTTTGAAAGCAACTCTGAGAAGATTCTCACACCTGGAAAGAGGAGCAGGCAGAGATCATGGCAAGCCTTTGAGTTTAGCAAATAACCAACAGTGACCTTCATTGTCCTCCATGATATGCATGTACGGCAGCCAGGTGCAGCCAAACTTCCTCAGCTGCCTCTGCTACTACACAGCCTGTCTCACGGTTAGTGCTCATACCTGTGGCCTTTTTCATATACATTAAGGGTTAGGCCAGACGGGAAGATTCACAGAGATTTCTCGCCTGGCGACTAATTGCCTCTTGTTTTGGGCGACTAATCTCCCTGAATCGCTTACCACTGTCTAGCGTATTGCTTACCCATGTCTCACGCTGGCTAAAATGAAAAGTCGCTTGTGGTAATTCACATGCGACGGTGCGATTTCTGAAATTACCCGAAGTTACCCAAGAGGTTATCTTGTTAACACTGTCATGGCTGCTCTCAATGACAAATGATGCTGCATGTGAAGAATAAGCTATGCTTATATCTATTATTGGCGGCTTTTGGAGTAATCAAGTTTAACAACTCAAGATATAAAGACGGTATACCGTATTTAAGATTTTTAACAGCATACAAACACAATGAAGTGCTCCTTACCTATGAAAAACTTCTTTGATTAAACTGCTGCAAAGCTGACAGTCTGTAAAGATGGCCGTCCACTATAAACATAAATATACAAGCACATCTTTCCCTGATAGCCCACCAACTGCAGGGCTATACTGGGGTAATCCGAAGATTCGGCCCTAGGGCAGAAGGATCGGATTACTACGGGGAGCAATGGGCACCAATGGGTTGGTCGGCAGAAAAATCAAACCTTACCGATCAATATTGTGGCCAGATATCGATCAGGAAGCCCCCCACATTCACACTAGTTTCATACATGCATATATCATTGAGACAAAATACTCTTTCTTTTATGTATCATCAAACATCCCACCTGTTTGTACTGCTTTTCCCACCCACCCTTCCTTCATCCTATTTGCTCCACTCCTCTCCTCTCTGCTGCCCTCCCTCCCTTCTGTTTTTACTCCATAGTGAAACAAAACCTGGATACACTGCTTTTATTTAAGACATACATCTTGTTCTGTGTTGGGGGCACGCCACAGAATACAGGATGCAGTAGCCCCTGATTAATGCTGTAAGAATAATCTAGTGGCTCTGGAGCAATACAGAATGTCTCTGCTGCTGTAGCTGTAAAACTCACTTTGTACAGTAAAACATGAGGGACTCTGCCATCCCCTTGTTCCTTATTGTATTTACAAACTGTATCGCTCCAATTTTTATTCCGTGTGTCATTTCATTATTGCCGAGTTGAGATCACTTGCCATCTGCGGACTCATTTCATCAGCCTCTTTTTTCTTATCCTTGGAGCAAGGTCATTTGGGACAAGCACAGAAAATGAAGCTTTTTCACATCTGACAGTTTTTTCTGCCATCCTATAAATCCTCTTGCTCTTTTCTAACAATTCCCCCCCTTATGCAGGGATTCCCTCCCAACAGAAATATATTAGCCAACAGGGCAAAATACCTAATGGAGCAATTAATGATGTTTATTTGTGGATAGCCCAAGCATTTCAAATGTGAGCTCTGGAATCTTTGGTAGCTTCACATGATTGGTCGCGATTAGCTACGGGTCACAAGACTGGACCCCCTGTCTTCATTTACATATGCTGGGAGCTTCTCTGTATTCCATCAAGCTAAACAAAAAACTGCAGTCAGTGCAAAAAAAAAAAAAAAAAAAGGCAGCAGCAAATTCAGCCCCCATGTTACACCCAGATCAATGAAAATATGTGTGTACATATGCAACAATACAAATAGGTGGGTGGTCTGATTAGAGGCACTCTCTGGCTGTGTGACACACAATTCTGTAGTGCAACTAAGGGGCTGTAGCACTGAACAGACATTCTTGTGTCTGGGGCTGCTGATGTGAATTTGCTTTTATCTGTTTGCTAGCAAATGCCGTCTGGCAGTATTTAGGCTACAGAGCAAATTGATAAAGGCATCAGAAGCTCTCGCAGGAGGCAAAGACAAGTTCTAATAGTTTAACAGGCTGATCTAAAGTGTAAAAGATTCAGTGGGGCCTTAATTGTTTAGGGTAGAGGCAGACAGGCAGATCTAGTCGCCAGGCGAATAATCGCCTCTTCTGTTGAGGCGACAATCTCTCCGAACTGCCTTTCCCCTGTCTTCCGTCTGCTGTAATGAAGAATCGCCTGCGCTAATGCACTCGTGGGGCTTCGATTTCCGAAGTCGCCCGAAGTTTCCTCGTGAGGCAGCTTTGGAAATCGAAGCTCCGCAAGTGCATTATCGCAGGCGATTCTTCATTACAGCAGATGGAAGGCAGGGCAAAGGCAGTTCTGGGAGATTGTCGCCCAGCAGAAGAGGCGATTAGTCGACAGGTGACTAAATCGCCCCTACTGTTAGGCCCAGATGTGTACGAAAATGCAAGTGCAGCTTATCTCCATGCACAAACGCAAAAGTAAACAATTCTTATATTGTCTAGTATAACCTACAAAAACCCGTACTGTTAAAAAAGGGAAAGTTCATCGACCTCTGGTGATAATCACTACTGCAGAAAAGACATCATCAGGGTAGCGAATGATGTAGTATGCGTGCTTATTAGTCAGATAAGGCCATGTTGGACAACTAAGTTACACATAAACACAGCACTAACCTGTGGTCCTCCAGCTGTCATTGCACTACTACTCAACAGCCTGTGGGATTTAATCAATATAGTTTGGACATTCCTGCCTTACATACACTAACTGCTTCTGAAGAGGAGGCAACAGATGGTGCTGGTTTGCATCATGGGGATGGTGTGTGTGTGTAGCAAAGACTTGGCTGGAAAAGATCTAGTACTAGAAGTGATGCCAATACTGACTCAAAAGGCAGAAATAATGTCTCCATACCTTGTTAGAGTCAACGATTACATACGGACGTCTGCCAATATATTAAAAAAAAAAGGCTTTTTCCGAAAGAATGTTCTGAGTGCGCCGAAAGCAAAGCCTTGAGCAGATTCAGCTAAAGGAAATCAAAGGAAACAGTATCTGCGTAACCTTTAATGCCACTTAAACTAATATACTGCACCACTGAGGAAATCTATTATGTGTATAAAAAAAATTTCTGTTTTAGCCAGTGCTAAAACTACGAGGTACAGTATTACCAGCTATTAGCTGTCTAGGGATGCTGGGAGATGTAATTCACAACCAGAATTCGGAGAGATTACCATTTTTCCCAGGGTTGATTGCACTGTGTTATTAGAACTGTTCCTCAATAGCCAGGGCCATTGGCTGGAGAAGCAGGGAGAGAGAGAGTTAAACACCTGTGATCCTGTGACAAGGTACAGGTATGGGATCCATTATCTGGAAACCTGTTATCCAGAAAGCTGTGCGTGTGTTCGCGTGCACCATAACGTAGGTGCAAGAAGGGGAAGTGGAGGTGGCAGTTTGGGCCAGGGGAGGGATGGACAAGGGAGGGAGGGATGAAGAGACAGAGGAGTGAGCAACAGAGGGGGTAGGCGAGACCTGCAGATAGGGTTGCCACCCAGCTGGTATTTTACCGGCCTAGCCCCCTTTTAAAGGCCCCTGGCCCGCCCCAACCCTCTAAAAACTGAACTTTTTTTCCCAGGGTTGGGTCGTGGCTCCGCCCCTTTGCGTCATGACATGCCCCCCTTGTGCCCACCCCCCCACCACTGCCGGTAAGAAAAAATGTCAAAGGTTGCAACCCTACCTGCAGAGGGGAGTGCATCTGGACTAGGGGTAGGCAGAAGAATCTTGAACGGGTACCTGCCCAGCAGCTCGCAGCATTGAGCCCAACCAGGTGCATCTTCTGCCTACCCCTAGTTCCAGCCCTGGCTCCGAATTACAGAAAGGCTGTGTTCCATAGCCTCCATTTTATCAAAATAATCCACATTTTTGAAAATTATTTCTTTTTTCTCTGTTATAACAAAACCATATCTTGTACATGATCCAAACTAAGATAAAATGAATCCTTATTGGAAGAAAAACCTGCTTATTTAATGTTTACATGATTTTCTAGTAGAATTAAGGCATGAAAATCCAAATTATGGAAAAATCAACAACCTGGAAGCCCCTAGGTGCTGAGGATTCTGGATAACAGGTCTCATACCTGTACACAGTGTTCTATGTACATGCACATTTTCCAAGCACTAAAAAATGTTTCACAAAACCTGCATTTCTATTAAACAAAGCTTTCTTTGTATCTAGGCTGTGACTGGATAATTTTCAATCTATCCGAGAACATCACTAATTCCAGCCAAATGTTTTCCCTTCAGGAAATCTCTACATGAAAATGGTGTGGGAGTCTAGGTTTGGTGCAAATTACACACAATCGAAGAGTTAGAGGAGGGCTTGCAGCCAGAGAGAAGTAGAGTTATAATACTGTTAATACAGATCCCACTGTGGTATCAGGTAGGAATTAAACGGGAAGTCACAAGCCAGAGAGGTTCTATGGCAACGTAAAAATAAAGTACAAATGTAGGAAGGGATTAATTCTTGGGAACATGTGAAATCTCAATGCCTCAGCTTAATTGACCTGCAGATCAAATGGCTAGCTATGGTTTTAGTTAAAATTGCCATTTATCAGAATTATTTTAGAAATTCTTAAAAGTAGTGCCAGCAGTGCAGCATATGATTAAAGGGATTGTTCACCTTTGAATTGGTTTTCATATTTTTTTTACTATTTGTTGTTTTTAAGTTTTTTATTCAGCGGCTCTCCAGTTTGCAATTTACCCAAGAATAAGAGATTGGTATATGAATAAGAGAGGACTGGAATTGAAAGGTGACTAATAACAATTATCAATAATGATAAACGTGTAGCTTTACAGAGCAGAGAAGGAAAACAATTTAAAAACTATAAAAAATAAATAATGAAAAAGAATTGAAAAGTTGCTTGGAATTGGCCATTTTATAACATACTAAAAGTTAACTTAAAGGTGAAACACTTTTAAACAGCGCTGCGATTTGAATTTGCCTTCTACCCCTTTATCCGAGTATCTCTAGCCAATTGCATTGTATTCCTTTAACAGAATATTAATGCACCGTTGTATATTGCTACTAAAACCTGATGCAACCTGTTTGGTATTTCATAGGTTGGTTCTTCCTGGTTTTCATATAACTACTGGGTATAAAATAATCGTCATGAAAACCATTTATCACAGGCTGCTACCTCTTCTATATAAATGACAGCTTTCTATACGCAGCAAGTACTGTACAGTGATATGGTTGATATCAGATGGGGCACTGGTGCATCTCAGGGGTCGGTGGGGATGGATTGGGGATGTTTCATTGGCATTCAGTGTCGGACTGGCCCACCAGGAGACCAGGAAAAGTCCCGGTGGGCCCTGGTGTCAGTGGGCCCTCATTCTGATAATTTGGCCAAGTTCATGGCCATTCCCTATTTCTAGAGGCTAAATAGATGTAATAATAGATTATAGTATGTAAAGAAAATACACTAGGAGAATAGAGGTTGAATGAGTAGAGGAAGAATTAAAGTACTGAGATTGGGCCCCTGGTCTAAAAATTTTTGGTGGGCCCCTAGTGTAAGGTTTTTGAGTGGGCCCCTGATGTGCCAGTCCGACACTGTTGGCATTCCTGTGAGATGACTCTGCTAGCACCTGCCATTATTTGTCATTCAGATAAATAGAACGTGGTTGCTTAAGGCCTAGAGTGGTTTGATCTTCATGTAAGGACTGCAGCAACCAAATACCCTATGCACCATAAGCCTTTGGATCACAAAGTACTTGCTCTTTTGATCTTTCATGAAGTACTACAAAGATCCAACTGCCTAATATGCCATTAGCCTAAGGTATAAAAACAAGAGAATAAAATTATATGAGAGTTATGTCTCCAAACAGAGACTGCCTTAGGAAAAAAAAGCCGTTCTGCTAATGCCATCAACAAGGGGGCAGAGGGAGTAATCCAGTCAGAGGGTTTTCAAAGCTCATGAGCAAGATTTTCACATAATTGGACATGGTCATTCATGGTGGATCAGGGTGTGACATTACCTACATTGGGGTCCTGTTCTACTTGTTGGCAGGGCCCAATTCCCCGATAACTTAGTAATATTTAGCCCCGTGACTACTGAATGCCGCCCTGGTTCCACATATTACAGTGGGTCAACAATCAAAACAACCAGCATACCATTTGAAAAGTCATTTATAGGCAGTATAGTGTTATAGGGTCCAAGAAGAATTGGATGTCATTTTGGGAAGTACAAAGTGGGCCCATAACATACAGTAACATACATAAGTATGAATGACCCTTAATCTAGCCATACAGATAAAATCATAGGAAGTATTTTTTTTACATGGCTGGTTAGAAGACTAATATGGTATAAAGGGGCATAGCTACAGAGGAAGCAGAACCTGTGGCTGCAGGGGGGGGTGGGGGCAGGAGGTATAGGGGCCCCATGAGGTCCTAATTCATGTACAATTTCAATATATATTGGTAAGACAGGTCAACCTCTAGATACATTGGGGGCCTAAAAAATAACCTGCTGTGGAGCCCAGTAATATTTATCCATTGTGCCAATAGGCCCATTCATCGGTTACTGTATGGACTTGGTCTCTTTTAGACACTGAGTGCTCTATACTGTAAGACCACTATACATGGTGATAATGATAGTATGAACTACCTACTAGTTTGCCACATATTATATGTATTTAACCATGTTTCAATGTGCCACTAATTATTACTACATTAATGACACCACAAAGAATATTGGGTACTTGTTGGAATACACAGATTTACCACTAGGTGTCCCTATTCACGGTATACTTAATGCCTAAATTTTTATAGGTAACTTATATGTATAGACTAAGAGGGGTAACCAGTGATGGGATGAAAATTAAAGGTCATATTTAGAAACATAAGTTGCTAATGAAATATTTTTTTAGAAAGTGCAGGAATTGGTGTATAAAAAAAACCTTGTAGTATTTCTAAATTTCAGGTGGTAAAAAGATATAAAGAGGACATATACAATTATATATATATATATGTTATATATATGTCCCTATGTAGGTGCAATTCTGCTTATAGTGGCTCACAGAGGCAGACTTGCCCAGTTGCAGATGTGCTTTTCCTTCCTTCTGTTTAATGCAGCTTGGAGTAAAAATTCTTAATTTAGCTTTTAAAAAGGTTATGGTCTCATTCTGTAAATGGCTGTAGGAGTGTATTTCCTGGTTCTAATGTGCCTTCATTTCCTCCCTAGCAATAAAATGCAGAGCTTGCTGGAACTCTAGCTATAGAATCAGGTGAGGAACAATAATCACAGAAGAAGATTACTGATCCTTTATCAAACTCATAGTGAGTTTGCCTTGTGTCCTGGAAAACCCTTAACCGATTTACGTAAAAGAATGAAGAAAAAATAAGAGTAATAATGACTATAAATAAGAATGACTATAAAATGCACATAAGTTGGTTTACTAAAAAAAAAAAAAAAAAAAAAAAAAAAAAAAAAAAAAAAAGAGATACTTCCTACAGGTATTATTTACCCTGATAAAATATGTGTTAAAATGCATAGTGTCATGTGATCTCTTAGGGCTGGGGCAGACGGGGAGATTCTGTCGCCTGGCGATTAATCGCTGGCGACAATCTCCCCGAACTGCCTTCTCCCTGTCTGCCGCCTGTTTAAATAAAAAAGCGCCAGCGCCAATACACACACAGTGCGGCGATTTCCGGAATCGCCCGAAGTATGGAAATCGCCGCACCACGTGTGTATTAGCGCTGGCGCTTTTCTCTACAGAATCTCCCCGAATCTCCCTGTCTGCCCCAGCCCTTAGAAGGAGAAACTGAATATGTTTTAACAAGGTTAAATCTATCATTCTATAAATACAATGGCTGTTATTGACTTCATTCCTTGGCTGATGGCAGGCAGCAAATCATTAAAGCCATGCTTCCCTTCTGTTGATTATCTGCTAATCAGTCATGTCTGCAAACACTTTGTACAGAGAGACAGAGCAACATGGGAGGACATGGAGCACACGCAGGCTTCATCTGTTTGTGGGATGTGGGCAATGTTCCCTCTAATTCCTTCTCGGATATGTACCCAAATAAAAGTCTTTTGTGCCCAAATTTTAATCTTGTGTGCACATTTTTAAAAACAGTGTGCACAGGTCAGAATACATGCAAGATCTTGTATTTTCACCACAATTTGTTGCTTCAAAATTTTTGTGACACAATTTAAATGGGTGGTTTGCTGGAAAATAACTTTTATTATAATGTGAACTAAAATTGCATTGCATTTCCCCCCCTTGTTTTTTAAATAATCTTTTTTACAGTTACAGTTTCTAAAGGATTTGGTTGCTATAATTCTGAAGATCTTACCAACCAGCCAACAATTTGAATGACAGAGACTGGCACAATGTTTGGATAAGTAATAACATATTAAATGAATGCTGGGCCTCCAGATGGACATGGAATTTAATAAATATTATTTATGTTGGAGTTGGATAAAAACTGCTCAAATTAAAAAAGCTAAATTTACTGGGCACTTATGATAGAGGCAGCAAACAACCTTTGGCTTTTCGTAAACTTCCACCATTAAAATCCTCCTTATAAATAGCTCCCTCTTATGGGTAAGCCCCGCCTCTTTCTCTAAATAGGGACAATGATGGGAAGGTATTATATGTTGGTAACCAATAACATATCTGTGCAAGGGGTTCCTCTTTTGCTGAGGATATTTATAACTTTTACAGTACTATTTGGCAGGTATTCATTTTTTTGTTGTGGAAAGGGTCACTGACCCTGGCTGTCCAGATTTCGAAATTTTATGTTGCAGAAAAATAGGCAAGTCATTTTAAAGCCACAAAAATACGGCAACATTGCTTAGATTTACTTATGTCTTTGAGGTGATATTAACATGAATTTTTACGCAAACTTTTCCTGTAAAGGGAATTCTTTTATTCATATCCTCGCCAAACCCAAGCACGTTTTGTATGAAAGGGACAAATGCGAGTGGTAAATAATCTATATATAATAATGGCACTATATAAATAAAGGATAATGATATATTAACGCACATGTATTGGACCCAAGGCGTTATATGATTAATTATTAGTCCCTGAATGATGAATTAATAGTTCTATGGAACAGAGCCAAAATAATGTACACTGTGTCACTAACATAACAGGAAACCTACATGAATTCCAATCCAAAGTAAGCAAAGTGGGAAAATTGTTCTATACATTGTTTAAATTTAAGTTACGTGTTATAGTAGTTAAGATTAATCCATGATATTAATGAACAACTAATGCCTCATGCCAAAAACTAGCATTATGCATTCATGCATATAACTGCAATATAGTTTACAGCAATTCTATAAAGCAACATTTTGGAGCCCTGAGAGCATTGGGGTACCCGCATGCATTTGCATGACTGCCAGAGTAGGGGACTGCATTATACTGATAGAAAAGGAATAAGATGGACAATGAGGGAAGCTTTATAAATCAAGCAGGGAGCAATGGATGGTTGATCTCAACATATGAAGTAACAGAGAAGCAGCCCTCTGCTTGTGCATACACAGAATGCCATTAAACTACTGTAACACGTTATAACCTAGCATTGTATAGTGCATTGTTATGTTTGTGGATGCCAACTGTATCAATACGATCACTCCTTTAACAATAACACAATGTTAGAAGAAAAAAAAAATCATGCACTCGTGAAAATGATAAAGGCTCAAAATATGTCACACATGGTTTTAAACCTGCCCTTTTGTCTTTCCCTTACTGTTTCCTGCTGAACACAAAAATCCAATTAATCGTTCCATATAAAAGGTAGCAGAACTGTGCATTTAGATTAGAATTTCTCCGGGGAATGGAGCATGAGTAAAGGATGATAGCGGGAGGGGGGAAAAAAATTAGGTCAACACGCAAATCTTTTTAAGTATATTTCTGCATTTAACGGGCTTATCATTCATCAGTCAAACGGTAGCCAACAGTATATTTCCAGTTGTGGTGGGTAGTCAGTTATACTGCTGAATGTATAATAAATGCTGTATAACGTGGACTTTGCAAGAAGTGTAGCCAAGTCTAAAGAAGCTATATTAAGATGATGGAACCACATAATGAAGTCTGTGGGGCCCTTGGGTAAGCAATTTTACATATACATATATATATATACAGTATATATACACACATATACTACTAATGAATAAAAGCTGAAGCTGGTACAATAAAAAAATATTATAGTAAATGAATTAGCTTTGGGTGCCAGAACAATAGAAGCACTTTAAACTGGACAACGTTCTGCATGGATACTAGAGACATTACCCAAATGGAAATGTTTTTTCTCCCCATAAATTGCACCCAGTTCTAGCTAAGTTTCACACATTACAGCCCTGGAGCCCAAGTAGGGAATATTGCATTGTTTACACAATGCAATATTCATTTCATTTGCATGTTTAGAAATGTTACCTATGGTGTTCCCAGAAGGAGTTTAAGAGGTTTGGTTTTCTTCATTGTTACAGTATTATACATTGTTCAGCAGGTGAAACTTACAGAGCATGTACATCTTCAGCTATGGGACCTGTTATGCAGAATGGTGTTTTCCAAATAATGGATATTTCCATAATTTGGATCTTCACACCTTAAATCTACTAGAAAATCATGTAAACATCAAATAAACCCAATAAGCTGGTTTTGTTTCTAATAAAGATTAATTATAGCCAGGGCCATTGGCTGGAGATGCCTGGAGAGACTGACAAGGTACAGGTGTGGGATCTGTTATCTGTAAACTGGTTATCCAGAAAGCTCCAAATTACAGAATAGACTACATTTTATCCAAATAATCCAGATTTTTAAGAATTATTCCCTTTTTCTCTGTAATAATAAAACAGTACATTGTACTTGATCCAAACTAATATATAATTAATCCGTATTGGAAGCAAAAGCAGCCTATTGGGTTTATTAAACATTTAAATGATTTTCCAGTAGACTTAAGGTATGAAGGTCCAAATTACGGAAAGATCAGTTTTCCGGAAAAGCCCAGGTCCCAAGCATTCTGGATAACGGTTCCCCATACCTGTACAAGGTACTGTTCTAGTATAACAGAGAAAAACGAAATATTTTTTTTTTTAAATGTTGGATTACTTGGATAAAATGAAGTCAACGGGAGACATCCATTCTGTAATTCAGAGCTTTCTAGATAACAGATCCTGGAAACAGTTTAGAGGGAGAAACATTAAACAAATTCATTTTTAAAATTTTTTAAAAACCACAAGATAGAAAGCCATTTGTAAGGGTAAACTGTCTAAAGCTTTAGTTTGACTTTTGTATGTATTCATCCTGAAGTACCACTCACCAGTCATAAAGCACCAGCCCGCACTGCAACTGCAAAGAACAACACTGAGAGCCATAAAAGCATCAGCAGCTATTATCTGAACCATGCAAAATGTAATATGCTTATAAAATCCTGTAATGGAGCAACATGTAGCTTTTCCCAAGTGCTCAGATGATTAGGTAACTGCTGGTTTGACTGTGAGCTCTCTCATCCACTTGGCATGAGCGTGTGTCATGGAATGCTAAGGATTTGCCAGAAGTTAAATGGTACCATTTTTTTTCTTCACTCGGCAAAGCTCATAGACTGGTAATCTGAAAGCACATGTGTTACTAGTTTACTTTACTGGATTAAATGCTTTACCTCCTCCTTTTGTTTAAATGTCACATATGTCAACATATCATATATCTTAAGTCATTGTTAAAGCCTACCACAGCTAAAAAAGGAAATGTGTACAGCGATTTGATAGAAAGAGAACATTATTTTCTATACGTTTGCATTTCTCCATGAGTGGGAGCAGCCATACTACTTGCTTTAGCTAAGACATACCCTGGTGTCCAGCTTAAAGGGGTTCTTCGCCGTTGAGTTAACTTTTAGTTGATGTAGAGAGTGAAATTCTGAGACAATTTGCAATTGGTTTTCATTTTTTTTTTTAATTGTGGTTATTGAGTTTTAGATTTTTATTCAGCAGCTCTCCAGTTTTGCAATTTCAGCAGTATGTATCTAGGCTCCAAATTACCCTAGTAACCATGCATTTATTTGAATGGGAGACTGGAATATGAATAGGAGAGGGCCTGAATAGAAAGATGAAGAATAAAAAGTAGCAATAACAATACATTTGTAGCTTTATAGAGCATTTGTTTTTTATGGGGTCAGTGATCCCCTTTTAAAAGCTGGAAAGATTAAATTAAAAGGCAAATAATTGATATACTATATAAAAAAATAAAGACCAATCAAAATTGCTTAGAACTGGCAATTCTATAACGTACTAAAAGCTAACTTAAAGGTGAATCAACCCTTGACTCTGTCTGGAGGTGGTCACATACTGGCCAACCCTTCAAGGTATTCCACTGGTTGGACTGGAAAACAAACAAGCTATTATAAAGCTGGTTGTTTAGTGGGTTAAATTTGGGTTGGGCTGTAAATAGGTGGGCATAGTAATGGGCATAGTAATGGAGATGCTTTGGGGATTCTGACATTTATTTGTTTGCATTGTCTATATATTTTTTTAACAAATATGCCAATACATTTCTGAATTTGCTTATATTCACTGCTTTGACAAAGTGAGCAGCCACTTCAGTACTAGGGTATGGGTGGTGGCACATGTAGTGTTCCGGGAAGATTAGTCTGCGGGATTACACGTGGATCACTTCAGTTTTCAGAAGTTGCCCGAATTTGGCTCATGAGGAAAATTAAGCGAGTGCCATCCTGCCGGCAATTCACATTCTATCTAGCGGGAAGACATTTAGGGGAGATTAGGCCCTTGAAAAAGCAGGTGACTAATCCCTTCGGAACGCTATGTGTGCCACCCCCCTTAATGTAGTGACACACGGGCAGATTTGGGGAGATTTAGTTGTCTGGCTACTTATCGCCTGTTCTTCTGGGCGACCATCTCCCTGAACTGCCCTGGCGTGTTTTCCCTTGCAATAATGAAAAGTCACCTGCACTAAGCACATGCGGAACTTTGCCCAAAGTTGCCTTGCGAAGCGCTGCAACTTTTCATTATAGCGGATGGGAAGATATTCGGATATGACCCATAGAGGACTGATCACTGTTTTTGTTCTCCTCTTTAATTATGTTTGCTGCTACGATAAATAGGCAGCCCTTGACAATCCAGATCCAGCAAGACTACAAGTCCCAGAATCCTGCCAACAATTCAGCTGGTGGAGTTCAGCAATATCTAAGCCTCAAAAGATGCCAATTGTGTAGTCTGTTTGATCCCCACCCTGCATCTGTAATATCTTTAAAGAAAATCCCATTTACAACAGTGGAGTTTCCAGCCAGCAGTGTCTCTCCAGTTTATGGCAGCTACTTTGTGCATACCAAAGATCTTAACAAACAATAGAAGAGGCAAATAAAAAAAATTAAGTATCAGGTCACATAGGCTTATAATAATTGGGCTTGCTATTGCCAGCTATGAGAGTAATGATGTCAAGATTTTGTTCCTGCCAGTATGGCTGAAACAGTACCCACATCTCTTCTTGCCCCCCAGAAGGGCAAATATACTGTAAACCTTTGATCAAAGGACAACATACTATTTCTTAAATTAACCAATTCATCGCCACCATGCTTCACATATACTTTATTTAAAAAATCAATTTTACCAAGGTTTCCTATTCCAACTCCAATAATTTGTTTACCTATCTTGATATTTCCACTTTTCCTAGACAAAAGAGCAAAACCTATCCTTTACCCGAGATATTGTGTAACCTCCTGCAGGCAGAATGCTCGGGACCTGGGGTTTTATGGATAATTATTCTTTCTGTAAAATGGATCTTTATACCTTAAGTCTACTAGAAAATGAGGCAAACATTAAATTGGTTTGGTTTGCCTCCACTAAGGATTAATTACATTTTAGCTTGGATCAAGTAAAAGGTACTGTTTTATTATTACAGAGTATGAGGAAATACTTTTTAAAAATTTGGATTATTTGGATAATGGAATTTTGGCTATGGAAAGGGAGACAGCCTTTCCATAATTCGGAGCTTTCTGCATAACGGGTTTCCATACCAGAAGAAACATACAGGCAGAATTGTATTCCCAATCCTTCTTGAATTATCTTAAATGTCTTAATTTGCTCAGTTTGTTCATTCTTAAGTAGTGTGGTCCAGGATCATTATATTTATTCATATTGAACCTTAGCTAACATTTCTAGTGATATAGTCAATAAAGTACCACCTCTTGTAAAATATAAGGATATTATAAGTAGGATGCACCGAATCCACTATTTTTGATTCATCCGAACCCCTGAATCCTTTGAGAAAGATTCGGACGAATACAGAACCAAATTTGAACCCTAATTTGCATATTCAAATTACGGGTGGGTAGGATTAAAACATTTTTTACTTCCTTGTTTTGTGACAAAAAGTCATGCAATTTCCCTCCCTGCCCCTAATTTGCATATGCAAATTACGGTTCAGATTCGGTTTGTCTGGGCAGAACAATTCGGATGAATCCTGCTGAAAAAGGCAGAATCCTGGCCGAATCCCGAACCGAATCCTGGATTCTGTGCATCCCTAATTATAAGTTACTGAGGATTTCCATGACCATATAAAAACATGAGGCAGAAGGCAGTATGTTTTTATACAAGTCATGGAACTCCAAGGTGACTTCTAATATCCTCATATTTTGCAACACTTTATTATAATACAGGTATTGGGTCTGTTAACCGGAAACCTATAATACAAAAGCTCCAAATTATGGAATGGCTGTCTCCCATAGACTCCATTACAATGAAATAATCAAAATTTTGAAAAATGATTTCCCTTTTCTCTGTAATAATAAAACAGTAACTTGTACTTGATCCAAACTAAGATATAATTAATCCTTATTGGAAGCAGAACCAGCCTACTGGGTTTATTTAATGTTTACATGATTTTCTAGTAAACTTAAGGTATGAAAGATCCATTATCCAGAATATCCCAGGTCCCAAGCATTCTGGATAACGAATCCCATACCTGTACACAAGTTTCAGTGAGTCATGTGACATAAATGACATCACTAAGCTCTGATTATAACCGATGACATCACTAAGAACTGTTTACAAGGATATAATTTAAAGGATATTCATGGCTCTTGCGTATTATAATCAGTTATTGTATTTGAGTGTTTCAGGGCAAAGGTCCAATTGCAGCAGCTTTACACCTTTTAATGTGTGTGACACCTTGCACTGGAGCACAGCAGCCATTCTGGTAAAGCAGAGCATTGCATGTGACCGCAGCAGCTGCAACTACATGTGTGTGTGTGTGGGGGGAGGTGCATTGTGGGCAATAACATGACTTTTTATTTACACTTTGAATCCCCATGTCTGAAGTAAACTCATATGAAAAAAATCTGAATCTCATTCTTTTTACACATTCTGTCTGTACATGTATTCTTTGTAATATTCTTTCTGTGTTAGTCAAGTTTTAATCTGGGCCCTCAGAAATGCACTTGGACCCACTGGTAGATCGTAATTGCCCCCTGGCTGCTAGAAGGGATTTTGTGGAAGAGAATAATTGAGTCTCTTGCTTTTATCTCATCATGTGCAGGCCTCATTCAGAGCCGATTCCTCTCGTTCTTTGCATGAGGATACTTTCCCTGGTGTGTCCCTTATTGCCTATAAACAAAGTCTTTTATTGTAAACCAAGACCTCACCCTAAAAACTCTGAAGTACTTTGTTCTCCAAACATTTAAGCCTGCAGGCAGTCTTTATGAAGGTACTTAAATGATGGCGCACTCCAGCCATATTACTTTGGAGAGACATAGCCTCACAGTGTGTCCATGGCTTAAAGATGTGAGAGAATGTGCAAGAATCCCTTCCACAGGGTGCACTTGGAAACTATGTGCGGAATCTAAACATACTTGTGTCTGGAAAGCTTGGAAAGGGATTGCTCTGCCTGTAAACTGCCGCTTCAGTATTGGGAATCCGGGAAAGGGGGAATTAACTCATGGTAGTATAGCAGAGTGTGGTGAAATGACCCATAGTTAAACCCTGCAATGGCCAAATACTACAGTTATGATTACGGATTCGCTGGAGATCCTTAGTTTCTGGTTATCCTTCTAATATGAAATTAAAGCTGCATGTTAACATATGGGCCTGGGGGTGCACTGCCCAGATCAACATTTGCCAGGAGTTCAACAAAGCTCTGAAGCAACAAAAACAGGGTTTGTGGTTCCCCAAGTAAAGGCATGCCTGTACACACTGTACCTGCTCTATGTTTGGTCTGCCTGGGGTTTCACAAAATCACTGCATGTACAGGACCTGTACTTTACTAAGAGAACCGCATTTCTCATATTTAGCTGCCTTTAAGCTATATTTGCTTCTCAGAATTTATAGTACAAGAATATGTCTCCCACAGATACATACCCACATGGGAGTGTTTGGTATTTGTTTTAGGGATATCCAACCAGCCAGGCTCGGACTGTGGGTCAATCTGTGGGTTCTGGCTGCTGTTGCCATAGACAGACAATTTGTATTGGGCTGGTGGGGGCTGTTTGGTCCTTGGTGGGGGCTGTTTAGTCCTCTGTGTGGGCTGTTTGGGCCTCCTTGTACCTGAAATGCCAGGGCTTATTTTGATTCCCAGACTAGGCCTGCAACCAGCAGTAACCCACTACTAATCAAAAGAAGGTTTTTCGAGGATTGCAGTTCCAAACTGAACTTCCTTTCTGCATTACCAGGGGTCCCTGCTCTCTAAAATTGATCATTTATCTTGCCTGTACAAATGGCTATTCATCTGTGGTTAAAGGGATATGTTGGTCTCTAGTTACTGGGGCCAATATAAAAAGAAATGGTAACAGTTGGTATGAGGGTTACCACCTGGCTGGTATTTTACCGGCCTGGCTGGTATTTTTAAAGGTTGATCCCAATGTTATTAATAGGAAAAAAAAGATAAATATATAGGAAGGCCGGTTTTTTTTTCAAGAAAAGGTGGCAACCCTAGCTGGTATAAAAGTAAAAGACTGGCATAGCCTATACACATTTTGTCTCTCTTTAACAGAGCTGTGGAATCCCAGTCATGGAGCAATTTTGGGTGTCTGGAGTAGGAGTCGCCAATTCCGACTTCCAATAACTAGATACAAGCACTGAAAATAAACAAAAACGAGGAGCAGAAGAAATTTTGTTGCTAAGAACAATACAATTACAATAGCTAATTTTAAATTGTATTTAACGGCTATTCTACAGCTATTTGCCAGGTTCAATAAATATATAAGCGGTTTAGGTTTTCCAAATGTGTTTGGTTTATGTAGTTTTCCTTTGATTTTGTCTTAGAATTACCAAAAGCAAACGGTCTATGTTTTTGAGCTTTGATAAAATACCTTGTTGTATGTTGTGCTCTTTACGTCTTTCAATTAATTTTGAAATTACATTAGTAATAGTAACACCAAAAATGAAAGTGTTCTGAAGTGATTAACGTATAATATATTGTTAGCATGCACTGGTAAAAGCTGGGTGTTAGCTTCAGAAAGACTAGTATAGTTTATATAAACAAGATGCTATGTAGCCATGGGGCAGCCATTCAAGCTACTGGTAAAAAGTAAAAAAAGGCACAGACAGGAGTGGGTTGTTGGGGGCAGCAAGGGCAGGGAGTGGGTCTGGGCTGGCAGGGCCCATGAGAGCCAGAATGCACTAGGTGTTTTTCCGGTGTCCCACCGGCCCAGTCTGACCCTGATTGGTGGAAATTAATTAAATTATATTGCAATGTGCTATAGTTTGCTCTCTAGTAACTTTACATTCCTTTCAAATACAATATGTGCCCTATTAAGCAGTAATTCACCTTTTGTATCATATTAAATAACCAGCAAATATTGATGCTATAGCTTCTTATTGTATATCTGTATTTATACATATAGGAGGTTGCACATATATTCAGAGCTATTCCTAAGCTCAGTTAAAGCACTCCAGTGGTCATACACAGAGACTACTTTTTCTGTAGGTGCCTATGTAGAAAGCATTTGGGACTCGGGAGGTAAGCATTATGTCAACTCTCGTCTTTATGTTCCACTCCTGCTCCTTAAAAACATAGTTCACTTTTCAGTGAACTTTTAGTTGGATGTAGACAATAAAATCCTGAGATAAAAATTTGTGACTGGTCTTTATTATTTTTCTTTTGTGCTTTTTAACATCTATCAGTTTGCTAGGATCTAATTTACTGTAGCAACCAGGCAGTAGTTTGAATAAGACTGGGAGAGATGAATAGTAGGGCACTGAATAGAAATATAAAAAAAAACACATTTGTAGCCTCTATTGTAGAGCAATAGTTTTCTGGCTGCCAGGATCAGTGACCCCTACTGAAAGCGGGAGAGGTAGACCAGGAAGGCAAATAATTACAAATAAAAAATTAAAGCCAAGGAATACTTGCAGGTAATAGGACATTTTATAATATAAAAATTAATTTTACAATAAGAGGCAAATGGCTCGGAACTTAGGTAGAGATGACACAATTGGTTTTTGATATTGTTTTGATTTTAGGTTAAATTCTGATTTAGGGGGCGCTCTGGACTCCTACATGTCTTGTTTCTTTGTTCTTTTACCAAATAGAATTTCGTACCAAATATCATAAATGTGTAAGAAGAAGCTGTCTGTATGCTTTAAATAAGTGATAATCGAGACTGATACACATAAAACAAATAAAAATTATAAGTCTGAAAAAAAATTAATTGTAAAGGAACAGTGTCACAGTCAGAAAACACAAAGAAACACAATTTATAAATTTATTGCAGAAAATAAAATGAGGGTGTTCCTTAATAGTTAGTTTGCCAGTGCAAATATTCATCTTTCATGTATATACAGCCAGACCTTGGTAACTTTGAAGTATAGCCTTGTGTTGCCTGTAGGGTTAAGTTTCAGAGGAGATATGCACTGCTGCTCCTAATCGCTTATAATGTGCCACCTGAACCATGAAATGTAAATCCCTGGAAAGGGACACATTTACTGCGCAAAGTACAGCTACGTCAATTTTGTAAATGGGCACATTATTGGTAAGAAGCGTGAAGTTAATGGCAACAGTGAAGCTTGGGTAAATTCTGCCACTTTCGGGCAAAGACATAAATTACACTAGGACTTTATCATTTGCTTACATTCACCATAACGGCTGCAATAATAGTGTCCCCATGGACCAAACGATGATGTGCCCCATAGTCCTATATACAATAATATATTTATTTATATTAGCAGCACAACACAGGGTTCAGGAAAATATGTTCATCAGTCTCTGTCACCCACAAGAATAACCAAGAAAACGTTGGCGTAAAATGTGAAATCAGGGAAATGTTACAATTTAAATGTACAATTGTGTAAAAACTTGAGGTTTTATTGTAATATCATAAAGCAAGGTTCACGTATGATATGTCCAACATGTGCTATTACCATGCTTTGTTTACTGTGAGAGGAAAGCCGAGTACCCAGAAGCAAGTCATGCAACCACAGGGAGAACATACAATCTCCTTGCAGATACTACCTTGCAACAGGACCCCAGCACTGACCCTCACACCCAATGTCATTGTGGTTTAAATGTCCAGGTGTAGCCCTACAAGGTATTTCTACAATGAGGTGTATGTTTAGGAAAATTCTGCTCAAGAGTGCCCACCAATTACTGTTTCTTCAGCTGTTAGTAAGTAAAGCCGTAAGTAAAGTCTGGCAACTATAATTTCTGGATAAGCAAAAGCAAGAGGGCCAGGTGGCAACCCTATAAGTCAGGGGTCCCCAACCTTTTTTGCTCAAGAGCCACATTTAATTTTAAAAGCAACAGAAGCATGAAAAAGTCCATGTGGATGTCAAATAAGAGCTCTGGTTGGCTTTTTGGTAACCCCTATATGGACTGGCAGCCTACAGGAGAGAATGTTTGGCAGGACATCTGTTTTTCATACAACCAAAACTTGCCTCTAAGGCAGTAATTCAAAAATAAGCACCTGCTTTGAGGCCACTGGGAGCAACATCCAAGGGGTTGGAGAGAAACATGTTGCTCACGAGCTACTGGTTGGGGATCACTGCTATAAGTAATACCTGATACAGAACAGGCAATAAAGAATAAAGGGAATAATAGAATTACTACACAAAGTGCAAGGAGGTTTCTTGGTTTACTGAACAGTGGATAGAAAGGCCAGAGAAATAACAACAGCTGTAATTCTGTTAGATGTGACTCTTGCTGTCCAGAGCAGTTTAATTCAGCTTGGTGCCGCTCTTCCTTCAGCTGTCTGGTGCCTGCCTTGAACTTAGGAAAGAAGCTGTCTGCCCACTTTGGATTCCCAGCCAAAAGCCCTTTCCAGCCTTTAGTTTCCAAGGGAAAAAGAATTTGGCTGACAGTACAAGTAAATTCACCAAGACACAATGGAAATCAAGGTCAAACACATTCCCTCTATCAATCTTTTGTCTTTCTTAACCCTATCATTTCTGATTGCATAGTCCCACCTGCTCTTGGAGGAGAGGTACAGGTAAAGCATCCTAAAAATTACTTTATCATTGATTTTCAACTTAAAATCATCCCAAGTGATATATAGATAGAATAATTAGTATTTATCAGATACTTTGACTGAGCTAAAAATGATGCATGAGCTTGCCTTCTGAGCCTCAAGAGAGAATGCTACTTGTTGTAACCAAAAAATGGATTGAATGAAGCCTTGGTGCAAGACTGAAACGAGAGTCTGCACTACATTCATAGAAGCTAGAGAAAACAAAGCAAGAGGGAAAAAATACAACATCAGCTTGTGATACTTTAAATTCATTTTGCCTGTACATTCTTCTGGAACACAAGCAAAGCTACCAAGCACTGCTCCGTTGTTAGTGGATAGTTTTGGCCTTTTTAAGTTTTGCTCTTGATAAAGGTTCTCTTCCATCTTTATACTGCACAAATAGTCGCCTATACTGTAGACTGTTGCACGTGGGCCTCACACCACAGCAATGAAGCATTGACTATTTGCATATACATTTTACAAGCTGCATGCAATCTGGATTGCCGGAGGATTGTTATTTTAGGAGAGCAGTACATATAAAGCATAGGTGTCTCTTCCATCTTTTCTTTCAGCCTGATGAGAAAACATGTGTAGAAGTGAATTGAGGTTATGTGCCTCACTGTTACAAAGATTGTCTTTGTCCCATGGCATGCCAGCCAGTTTCCCACAACAACTCCGTCTCTCTCCAAGGTTACACACAGATCCTCAGACTGGTCCATGTAACTGGATTTGATAAGAAAATATTTTGTCTCTGGGAACGCAGAGTGTTTCACTGTGAACTGGATGGTTACCCTGGCACAAATAAATCTTCCATTCCACCAGTCCTAACTAACATCTCACTCAAATGTAAACCCAATAATACAAAGCATGGCTGACTTTACCATGGGTTTCACAAGACTCACAAAGCCTAATTTATATGCTTTCTCTTCATAAAAAGCCATGTTTCTGGTGAGACCCTAAATAACCTTCTATCCCATTATCCCTATGTACCTGCTTTAAAATAACTGCTTGTCGACATAAACATAATGTTGTAATGTATGGTACCATTCTGCTCTTCAAGCTTTCTGATCTTCAAGTCAGGGATACTACTTTGTCATTCAGTACTGGCCAACTGTTTAAGCAAGCATCGTATTGGTAGCTGTTACTGCACCAGGACAAATGTAGCGTCTTTTATCACAGACGGGGTAAGAGATCAAACTGTAGTACCTCCCCCCTATAAAATCCAATGAAGGGAGTTGGAAGGTCAGTTTTTTTGCTTTGACTAATCAACTCTATCCCAAATGTTCTGGATTTTGATTTACAATTAATGATCATTACAATGCTTACAATGATCATTTGGGGTCCCTATATACTAATAGCCTGGTGGATATAAAGGCTTAATGTCGCTGGTATTAATTGGGAAGTAGACTAAGAATATAGGAAGGCTGGTCAACACTGCCTATACTATAAGATATTAGTCTACTAGAATGTGAATGTTTAATGACCATAGCCAACAAGGTTTTATAAACAAGTTATGGAAGTCCAAGGTGACTTTTACTATCCTTTCACGTATTGTTAAAAGTTAAAACACTGCTTATTAAACTAAAGTTTCAGTGACGTGGTTAAGCATGAATAATAACTGATTTAGAAGTACACACGTTATGAATAGCTCGTGAGGTTATATTTAGATACATTTCTATTTTTCAATCTGTTCTGTAATATTTACAGGACTGTAAAAACACAAGAATAATATGTGTTTCACCATACCTCTGTACTCATCCTAATAGAATATATATGGTTTCATTGCTTCTTAAAACAAGCTGCATAATGTTATGAATGCATTTATTATAGTGTGATAAAGCAGGTTCAGCTGGGAACAAAATTCAGATTTTACAGTGTATCAGCTATGATCATCTACGGACATAAAGCTTCAGCTAAAATGCTGGCATTATATGCTATTTAGCTACATTTCTTTTCTGCGAATGGAGCATTAGTCGCCTGGAAGCTAAAGAGGCTGGCAAGGACTGATGGATTAAATGTAAATGCTGTAGAATTCTACTCCTGCTGTCCTTATGATTCTCTGAATGCAAGACTAGTCTGGCTAAATAAATATTCACCATCTAATGGGATCTACCCACTACATGACATGTCCCAAGGCGCCATAGCATCTGGCATGTGTCAGTAATTATACACAAATAAGCCGACCTGAGCCAGCCATGTAAAGACGAAAATCCACAGTGCAAATAATGTTGCCATGATCAGATAGTAGATGCAAACATTTTACAAAAGGGAAGAGCCTTTACCGTGGGCTTAGTCTGGATCTATCGCCTAGTAGCAACAGCCCTGGTGCTTATGTAGCCTGAAACTCAGGCTTTTGAATCTGCAGACCTTGAATGTGATGGCAATGAGATTCCCTGTGATTTATTAAAATGACCTTCTAAATGGTCAGCAAGTGAGGTTTTCTGCTGTTTTTATTCTCCATCAATGTGGTGCATTACTAGTGCAATTAGAGCTTAAAGACAAACAGCAAACTGATCTCATACCAATAAAAGGAATGAATCACGTTATCAGGAATGCAGAGAAGCAGACAGTTTATTAGAAACATATTTCTCCACCAAAAATGGAGTGGAAATGACATGATAATAATTTTGGAGATGTGCCCCGAATTATTTTCTGTTTTTATTTATTTTTAATGGTTTATGTGATTAGCTTTATTTAAGCAGACTAGCTATGAACAGTTTAAATGCTCAGCATGTAGGAAATTCATATATCTTCCAACTTAATCACTTAAAAGTTGGGACAGTTGGCATACATTATATGTATCTTCAGAGGTTGCAGCCAGACAAGTGTGTCACTTACTAAAAGCGTAGAATGGACCACTCCCGTACCTTATATCCATTAAAATAGGATTGCTAAACAGATTTAAATGCATTTGCAATACATGCATGCATCATCAGCATACCAACCATACCATAGAGTAGTCTCCAGTCTTACAAGCATCTGTAGTCACGACTTGAAGCAGCACAGTCCATTTGTTACTACTGAAAGCAGCATTTGTTTATACTGCTTTCACTGAACCTGAAAATGTTTCATTTATTTATATATATATATATATATATAAATATATATATATATATAATATGTAATATATATAATGTTGTTTATTAAAAAAACATGAGCTGATATATATATATAATTATTTTCTTTCATTATACCAAAAATGTTTTGGATAGAGGACCTGTTTTGTGGCTCTTTTTGTGTTCTAATCTTGTATCTCTTCTAGCTTTAATACAATGAAACAAAGCTAGATTGATGCACTGTCAGGTTGGTTACTTACGCGGCCTAAGCCTGAATATCAATAAAGGCACTTCCCTCTTCTCTGGTTAAATATCCAAAAAAAAGGACTATAGCAATTTAGAAACCGTTCAGGCTTCTGTTTGGGATAATTTAAGGCCTATAAACGCTGCTTAGAGCAAGGCTGAAACTATATGCAACACTGGGATTTCTTTTTTCCCCCCATTCTTAGCACATGATAATTTCCTTGCATGATTCTCCAAATTCAGTTACAGTTTTTTTTCCCCATAGACTTTAATACGGTTTTCACATGATAAATCATGAGATCATTTTTTCTGAATGGCATTACATCTTAAATTGAATCTCAGCCATAATTTTCATGTAATAAACCTAGTTCTCACTAAACTAAATCTGGCCCATAGTTAAACCATGCCAGGTTTTCCCACTGAGGGTATGTTTCCACAGTGACAAAAGCTGTGCAAGAAGAAGGAGAGATGATAATTAGTGATGGGCGAATCTGGGGCATTTCGCTTCACCTAAACGGTGAAAAATTTGTGAAGCACTGCCTGCGTCTCATTTTGGACATGGGCTTCGGTAAAATGGACACCCGCGTCCAAAATGAGACACTGGCGAATTATTCCTGGCGTTTCGCAAATTTATTTGCCGGCAGGGAATCGCAGGAATTCGCCCATCACGAATAATAATGTCTTAACGTTGCAGGGACTGATAACATTTGCTTGTTCCTATAGCTATCAACTCCAAAATGGCTATACCCATCACTGAGCTACCAATTACAAGGGGCATATCTAAGATATACAGATGTGAAAACATCTCCACCATTGGGTGCACTAGGCCAGCTGTATGGACAACGGACAAGATAATATGACTGGTTTTGTTATTACTGTTCAGTAATACATATTTGAATAGGCCATTGCATCTTAGCATTGTTATTGAACATTCGAGAAAAACGATTATTCATATGCATGGGGGTGACAATGCTTGTTTTAACAAAAACACAGGGCTCTCCAGTATCCACATGGTCTTAAAACTTGGTAGACATATTTGCTTGGTGACAGTGTGGTAGCAATGATACTTGAACCCCATATTATCTAGAGAGAAGATGGATAAAAATATAGGAAGACAAAATAGAGGGTTAAAAAAATATAGGAAGGCTGGTGTTAGAAGGTAGCAACCCTAGTGCCGTACTACCTTGTATGGTTTTCCATGCAAATCATTTCTGGTTTCATGCAGTAGTGTAGCAGTGCAGCAGTGTCCAAGTCAAGTACTGGTTACTCCTTGGCATTACTTAACCCACCACCCAAGCACATGTGTACCTGATCCCACACTTACAGTTTGGCCAAAACGAGGGGAAGGCAGGCAGAAGAGGTACATGCCCAGTGCCCCCACCCTGTTGCACTCTAGGCACGTGACTCTTCTGCCTACCCCTATCTCTGGCCCTGCAGTGTATTATAATATATAATAATTGTATTTATAAAATGTGTATAAATGCAGTCTTCTGGCTATATACTATACATACCTCTCTCTCAGTCTTGCTTGTGAATAGCAGGTGGCTGCCATACTGTGTAACAGAAGCAGACTGCCAAACACACGGCTCACATACTATGCCACAGATTCCTCTGTTTTCCACAACTAAGTAAGTGTGGATATAAACCATAAACAACATAAGTTTCTCTGGTACATTACACACATTCCCTTATATTTGGCATTGCTGCCGATACATATGTAGTCCCTAAGCCTCGAAAAGGTGTTACTTCCCGCAATTAAGGGAGATCCTGTCTATTATTGGGAAAATGTGAAATTTAGTGCAATTTAGCACCTGTGTTAATAAATCAGCATACCAGGACAAATATTTACAATGATACCTCATGTTCCATTTGGTATTCTTTTTGTTTGGGGCCTACTGGGGCTGCCACGCCCCCTTAGAGGACCGCCCCAGTCATGAGCTCATGAGGCTGTACCTGCCCCCCCACATGTACCTTTTACTTCCTTCCTTTTTGGCTGTGACTGGTTGGAGTTTAAAGAGAAAGCCAAGAGTTTCCTGCAGAAAGCAGATCTGGGTTGAGCGGGCCCATGACCTCCCAGGTCTTTTCCTGGTATCACTTTGGCCCAGTTCGACCCTGCTTTTATTGTATTTCCCAAAAACGTAGCCTTGTTTCTTCATTAATACCTTTAAGGGATGGTTCACTTTTATGTTAACATTTAGTATATAAAATTAAAGTAACCCTGGAAACAGGACCAGGTAGATACTTTGTATGACATTCAATACAGGCAGCAAATAATATTGTAACATTCTTACATCTTAAATTCTTGATATATAACTTCACATACGAAACAGCAGGTGCCTTTAGATAATATTACCTATACAATTATTGAATATGTACACAGCAATTATTTTGAATGCACATATTTGTAGTTTTCTATGTTGACTGGCCACTGAATGCTTTACATAAAGGGCCAGGTTCAATTAAGTGATAAAAAGTTATCTCACGGTTTATCTCGTGAAAACTCTTGGATAAGGTTCAATTTGAAGAGAAAAAGCTTTTCTCCAAATTCAGTTCCAGTTTCCACTATAGACTTTAATAGGGTTTTCACATGATGAACCATGAGATAATTTTTTTCTGAATTGCATTATATCTTAAATTGAATCTCGGCCATAACTTTTCATGTAATAAACCTATTTCTCACTAAATTGAATCCGGCCCATAGTTATACCAAAAGACCAAGTTTTGTTGGCTAGATCCTGGGAAAAGGTAAAGACTGCAATGAAAGCATGATTAAAGTCACTTGGACATTAGGGGGATTACTATTCCACTGTGTCAGGGATAAATGTTCCCTTTTATATTAATTGCCCTATTATCTCCTTCATTAGGCATTTACCACCATTAGTTTTTTGACATTCCTTTCAGAACATACAACATTTAGAAACAGTAATGTCTGTAACATGGTTTTAAAAGAGTAACAAATGGTCTTGAATATGTTTTTTTAAGTCAAGTTTTTCTTTAGAAGATCTCCCAATGCCAGCAGGATATCAGTTGCACCACTCCCATGGAACAGACATGAGGAGCAGAAGTTGGGGGAGGGTTGGTTGTGAAAAAAACAAGAGTTAGGAGAAAACTCTCCAGCTGCCAAATCCTTTTCCCATGCTCCCACCCTCTACATTTAAAGTTAGACACGGCTTATTCTTATAGGAAAAAGGAATGGAAAGGAATGTGCACTAGGGAAATGAGACCAGCTAGCAGATTTAATCATGATAATTATTTAACAAAAAGGACCCACCAGAAGTTAGTGCACAGACTTCTGTGCTGTTTTATGCCTTGACAACTCCATGCATAGAAAACATGAGATTCTTTAGCCAAGAAGTTAAATGTGTTAGAGGAAAGGAGTGGAGTGCGTCTATGGTATCTTCAAGGAAATACATGTAGAATAAATTCATTCTAGTTTCCCATGGTTTGGTAAAAATTCATGTTCTCTGTGGGGTCAACAAGCATAGGGATTTTGCAGAAGGTATGCAGTCATGGTGCCACCATGGGTGCTTGGAGTGCTAACTTCAATACTTTATTTTTATGAACTAGAAATAGTTATTTTAAAGTCCTTGATTATTCTTGCATTTTATTTGATGAGCTGTCACACTACAAATTGTTGCTCAGTAATGCTATGGAGCTGAAATTTGTAGTAGCAACACTCATATGAAAAAAAAACTCTCTGGTAGAATCAATGCTATTTTTTGCAGACTATAGCAGCTCTGCATAGGAAAACCACAATTCAGCACATGAGATATGCTGATTCAGCTGGGTAGCATCCCAATATGTTATAAAAAAAAAAATAGCAAAAGGAGGTTTTGAGTAGCCCTACTCCAACCTTGGCTGTTAAAACAATCCTTGATACTGATGTTATCAGGATAAAAAAAAAACTAAAAAGAAAGGAAAGACTGTATTGATATGGAGGCAATTTACGTTAGTATGATGCAGACCAACTACTGTTAAATAAAATATGAGAATATCTAATTAATTATACTCTCAAACATAGAATCAACTGATTATCTAGTAATTTAGAATATTGTTTAGTATAACTGTGTATGTAAGCAACAAAGAGATTATTATACTGCCTTGTTAGCAGTCAACAAAAATGTGCTTCATTCACCGTGTTGCTGCTCTGTAACAAACTATGATTGTGGGCACTTGGAAATAAAGTGCCTAAGGTTAAAGAGATGACACCAGAATTAGATCAGAGTTCCCATATTTAGCCTCAGTGTCAGCGTCAGCATGAAAAAGACTCGCTAATCTATGGAATCACGTAGTTTCATTGACATATGGCAGAATATAAATAGAGAACAGAACACAAAAAATGTGTAGTTGTAACTTGCTTGGCTATTGGAAAACAATTCTTGGAGCAAAGATCTTTGAACAGTATTACGGTCAATTATAGATTCAGCTGGAGCTGTAAAATCTGAACAGATGTAGCTGGCATGGGAGAAATGAGTAACTGTTTACTGTCAGTTGGTAAAGAGATGGATCATCGCCCTGTTGTGCAAAGCTTACGGCCAGTCACGGAAAGTTACTTACTGGATCACTAAAAACACTTACACGCTTGTTTATCTGCAGTTTGTGTCTTAAAACCAGTGTAGCTCCTTCATGGTTCCTGGGTGTCCAATGGACAAAATAGAGATGAATAATGGCACCCAGAAATTGAAAGAAATTCAGAAAATGAGGGGCAGTGGCTATGTACAGAGGGTCCTCGCTGATTTACAATTTCAATATATCTTGAGGTTAAGGCAGGGGCAATTAATGTTTTTTTTGGTTCCTGGAACTTTTAAATATACCACTGTTACTCAGTAGAGAGCAAGCTGTGTGGGTGTGTGCGCAGGTTCGGACGGGAGATCTGGGGCCCACTGGGCCTCACTTCAAGAGCCTGGCTCCCACCTCCCTGTGAGCCCCCCAATAAGTTTTCACATGCCTTTCTGCCTATGATCAGGGAGAGAGGACAGTCTGGGCAGAGGATTGAGCCTGGGTCCAGGCAGGGAGAGGGGATGGTGCAGATGCAGGACCGCCTTGGTCTGTGGGGGCCATAAAGGCCACAGCCCACCAGCATTATATCTACAAAGCTTCAAATTATGGGTAGGCCATACACTACATTATAATCAAATAATTCACATATTATGTACCTTGTACTTGTTTCAAACTAAGATATTATTAGCCCTTAAAAAAGAAGGAAAGTAACCTAAGTAAGATTCATCAGAAAGGTCTATATAAATGCACAAGTAAACCCTCCACCCTTCCATCTTTCAGCCTCCAGGGCACAGACTTGAACATGCTCAGTTTGCTCCCCTCTCCATCCCTTCTCCCCTCCCTGCTGTAATCTGAGCCCAGAGCTATGAGTGAGAAGAGACTCGGGCAGGAAGTGATGTCACACCATGCTAATATGGTAGCTGCTATCCTAAAGAAACAGAGAGAGCTTCTACAGCTGTTTACATAGGAATGGTAAAGCATTCTACAGAATAAATATAATGTTATAGCTTGGACTACTGTGGCTAGGGTTGACACCTTTACTGGGACAAAATACCAGCCTTCCTATATATTTATCATTTTCCCCTATTAATAACATTGGGATCGACCATCATTTTTACTGGCCAGGCCGGTAAAATACCAGCCAGGTGGCAACCCTAAATGAGACTAATCTATTGGCAATAAACTGCCTCTGTAGCTTTCCTTCTCCTTTAGGGTGGTGGTACACGGGGAAATTAGTTGCCAGAAGTTGCCTCACAATTAAACTTCGGGCGATTTCGGAAAACCAAAGCAACGCTTATGCCATCCTGCTGGTGATTCACATTCTTGCTGATGGGACGCCATTTTCGGTGAGATTAATGGCTCCCAGTAGCAAAGATTTATCGCAGGCAGCTAAATCTCCCCATGTGCCACCACCCTTAATTGATGCAAAACAATCCTACTGGGTTAACTTAATGTTTAAATAATAGCAGACTTAAGATATGATGATCCAGCTTATTGAAAGACCCTTAGCTGGGACCTGAGCATTCTGGATAACAAGTTCCACACCTGTAATAATCTTTTGTTCATGGGCTGCCTGCAAATAATAAATACAGATGCACTATATTTCTAGTAACATACTTTTTTCAATAGCTAATTTTTAGTTACAAGGCTGGGACCATACAAGGACACTTTCACAGCATTTAGATTTATAAGTGACATCTCCATAAAGGATGCTGGTAAGCATAGTCAATTACTGGTAGAATGTTAAATTACAAAGTCCACTGATGCCCAGTGCTTTATATCAAATGGACATTTATATCAAGTGGCATAGAAACTATTGCATTTGTTTCACTCAATAAGGCAGCATTTAACAATAAGGATTCTAAATATCATAAGAAATCATCTACAACCTTAATCATATTTAGCTAATATTGCACTCAGTTAACCAGCTTCTCAGAATCACTCCAAATAAAACTGCAGGCTGGACTTAATTCTCACAGAGCAAGCAGATGCTGCTGCAAAGTCACATGTGGTGACTCAGGCCCAGAGGAAAATGATGGCGGATAGGAACAAAAAAATAATTACTTTGAAATAGTAAACATTTGACAGATTTATTAACTTTTACTCCATTTTTATCCATGCAGGGACAAACTCCTATGATGTGGTTTCTATTAAGGCTATTATTTCGAGGAAAAACTAACTTTTACTCCATTTTTATCCATGCAGGGACAAACTCCTATGATGTGGTTTCTATCATGGCTTGTATGCAGAGTGTGTAGTTTTCATTTGCACACCAGGGTGCTGTTCTGTAATGCTACCAAGCAAATCCTTCTTGCCATTGCAAATGATCTTCAGCTTTAATCCACTTGCTAAAAAAGTGAGCGTTTACTTCATAAGATCAAAGTTTCGCACCACATACCAACATTTTGGGGAGGTGTTTTAGTTACCCAATTCCTTTTTAACACACATGTAACACACCTCCCTGAAACGTTGGTATGTGGTGTGAACTGGTGTAAAACCTTGATGTCATGAAGTAAATGCTCACTTGTTTGGAAAGAGGATGACAGCTTTTTGTATCTACTTTTTGAAAACTGAAAGGAAGGTACCAATCTTATGCACTTGCCCTCCACCATTTGTTCCTTTTTGAATGATTTTCAGCATCAGTTTCAGTGACTCAAAAGATGTTTCATTTGACTTTTATCTATTTTTCTTTCTCTGTCATTACTTCCCTCTGCTACAGTCCAGACAACCCTACTTATTAAAACTATTTGTACGTGCATTTCACCAACTCCTATATAGGGGGAGATTCATCAAAGAGTGACGTTCTGCCACTAGAGGGAAATTCCGCAGCTCTCAGTTCATTTCTATGGGATTTTGAAAGGCGTATTTATCAATGGGTGAAGTGAAATTTCACCCTTTGATAAATATGCCTTTCAAAATCCCATAGAAATGAATGGAGAGCTGCGGAATTTCCCTCTAGTGGCGGAACTTCACTCTTCACTTCACTCTTTGATGAATCTACCCCTTAGACTATAATCTCTGCTGGACTTAAAGGGGTAGATTCATCAAAGAGTGAAGTTAAGAGTGAAGTTCCGCCACTGGAGGGAAATTCCACAGCTCTCAATTAATTTCTATCTGATTTTTAAATGCGTATTCATCAAAGGGTGAACTTTCACTTCACCCATTGATGAATATACCCATAGAAATTAATTGAAAGCTGTGGAATTTCCCTCTAGTGGCGGAACTTCACTCTTTGATGAATCTACCCCAAACTGTGATGTAGCTGTATATAAATATATGGGGCGGTTCACTGCGACTAATGTGTTGCGCTTAGCATGGTGAAATGTTTAGACCACGACCGCTTTTATGGCCACACCCCCTAATTAGCCTGTTCATTTTACAGAATTTGGCAGGCTATGAAAGTTTGAAAATATGTCTGTGTTTTTTATCAGTTATTATAGTTTTGCTAATGAAGGTGACCTCCTTTTCTAAACTGCTACAATTACTTATTTTCTTATCTCAAATTTGTTACAAAACTTATTTGCACCTGTTACATTGCCAAAAGCCAATTAAGTTATAAACTTTGTTTCTATTTCTGTCTGTTCAATGCAGAGAAAAGAGGGACTTTCCAGTACAAATGAGGGACTACAGGTTGAGCTGTCAAAAGAGTGACTGTTTCTCTGAAAAAGGGACAGTTGGGTGGTATGTTTAAAGGGATACTGTCATGGGAAAACATGTTTTTTCAAATGCATCTGTTAATAGTGCTGCTCCAGCAGAATTCTGAACTGAAATCCATTTTTCAAAAAAGCAAACAGATTTTTTTATATTTAATTTTGAAATCTGACATGGGGCTAGACATATTGTCAGTTTCCCAGCTGCCCCTGGTCATGTGACTTGTACTCTGATAAACTTCAATCACTCTTTACTGCTGTACTGCAAGTTGGAGTGACCCCCCTCCAGCATAATAAAAAACAGAACAATGGGAAGGTAACCGCATGGGATACCAGAAACTGACCTGGCTTGATAAAATTATGATAATCTGGCAAACCAATTAGGACCAGCAGGTTGCCCAGTTTCCTTATTGCCTTACTACCATGTGGGAGAACAAAATTGGTCAATAAGCAAGTTTTAGATTAGTTGGCTTTTAGCACAATTCCACAGTTGGTCTGTGTACAGTAGGGCTACTTTAATACCCTACAAGAGATTTACAATGCTCTGACATATGTAACAGTTACAGAAGGAGAAATTTGGAAGAGCAAAGATAGCTTTCCAGGAAAGCTCTTTTCAAATGACTTTTTATATTACAAGCGTGCAACTGTGTGTCTTTCACTATAAGTCAAACTATGAATCATTCCAGATTTTCCGCTGTCTAATATATGCAAGGCAGCAAATATAAGAAGCTCTGTGTGTGTCAGGCAGTGCGGACAATATCAGTTCCTGTTTACAGCTGTGCCTTTTCCCCACCCACACACAGCATTTCTGAAAAACAGTCCAGAAATAACCAGCACCCAATCACCCCTCCACTTACAATAAGAATGCTTTTTCATGGAAATTGAAATTCAAAGTACAGAGGCCTTCTGACAATGCTGCTTTTGGTCTGAATCCTAAGCTAAAAAGGAGTGGTAGAGTCATGGACTGACCCACCAACCAAGACTGATAGGGGCTACGACAGAAAGAAAAATGTTTTTTTACCATAAGGAAAGTGAGCACCAGTAAATAATTATAAAATCAACCATAACCATTAATTTGGCAGGAAATGGTTTATTAAGAGGGGAAGTAACTTTCATAGAACATTCCATTGGCAGCTCAGTGTTAATGTGTTTTCTAGTGTATTTATATATAGCTGTACTTATACTAACACAGGGGTCCCCAACCATTGGGCCACGGCCCAGGACAGTCCTGAAATGGGCCACAGAGCCTAGCCCGCAATTAACAAGGTGTGTAGGGGTTGGTGGGCTGTAGGTATGAACCAGGCCCCCAAATATTTAGTGGGGGCTGGTTCATTGAAGGTACACCACTACCAATCCGTTGGACGTAGGGTTGCCACCTTTTCCTGTGGCTGAATCCGGACACGGGGCGGGCCCATGACATCGGTGGGCGGCCCGTGATGTCAGTGGGCGGACCTACAACATCATGGGGCGGAGCTATGACGACGCGATCGCCGGTAGGCCGATCGCTGCGTTAATCAAGCTAATCCCGCCCGGTTTTCCTTATTTGGAAAACCGGGCAGGAAGTATTGACCCGGGCAGCCCTTCAAAATACCGGGCTGTCCGGGTCAAAACTGGACAGGTGGCAACCCTAGTTGGGTGTTCTCAAATAGATGACAGGTAAATGCTACCTACTGAATAGTTGTTATGGGTAGCTAGACAAGTAGCAAACTTTAGGCCGTGTATTATTTTACAACATAAGTGTTCTGCTATACCTCTGCCACTGCAATCAACAGAGCACCTTTCACTAGTGAATACAGATACAAAATATACACAAAATTAATTTTATGAGCAGCAAGAAAGTAGTCAAAGCTGAGGAGCCCATGTAGCTCACTCATCTAACCCTCCAGGCATCTCCTAATAGCAAAAAGTTTTCCTGTGGATTCCCCTGTGGCTCTAACTGCTGAAACACATCTCAAACTATAT
Organism: Xenopus borealis; assembly: GCA_024363595.1. NCBI lineage: Eukaryota > Metazoa > Chordata > Amphibia > Anura > Pipidae > Xenopus > Xenopus borealis. The sequence goes on along the minus strand of CM044445.1, from coordinate 39,991,592 downwards.
CTTTCCAAGCTTAAAAAGCAGCCCTTACAGGAGCTCTCTAGGGTGTGAAGTAGGGATCTCTCTCCAGGATCATTTCAGTTGAGGGGCTGAATCTTTTGGTCTGATTTCAGCTTGCTGCAGTATAATATATATATATATATATATATATATATATAATTAAGGATTTTGCCAGTGGGGGGCCTTCTCCAACAGGAGTTTATTAAGCCTGAGCTGTGCACTATAACAAGAACACGTCACCTAAATGGTCTGATTACATGGAGAAGGCAATTAATATGATCCAGCACTATTTCTAACAGAATAACATTCAGTATAACCGAGCATGATTAGAAATGCACTTACCTTTTATTGGGATTGTAAAATAGATTTTCTGTAGTTCGTTAAGTAGCTAGAAGGCTCATATATAACAGAGGTATGAAAAGAAATGTAATGATCTCAGAAATGCAAGGAATAAGAAGAAAGGGGGTGGTATAGGAAGCAGAACTATGAAATATGTTGTCGCTCTATAAACATTAATGTCGATAATAATAATCCTTTCAGTAGATTAGCTATTATTTACAATTTGACTTAAAGGAACGTTAACACCAAAAAAGTGTTTTAATGGAATGACAACATAATGTTATGTTGCCCTACACTGATAAAACTGTATAGTTTGCTTCAGAAATACTACTATAGTTTATATAAACAAGCTGCGGTATAGCCATGGGGGCAGCCATGCAGGCACATGTTAGAGAGTAGATTACAGATACATCCTGAAGAATCCCATTGTATACTACAGAGCTTATCTGTTATCTGCTGTGTATCCTGTGCGTTTTCTCCATTTTCAGCTTTGAATGGCTGCACCCATGGTTACACAGCAGCTTGTTTATATAAACTATTATAGAGTTACTGAAGCAAACAGATCAGTTTTACCAGTGCACATGATATTTTAATTACATTTATTTATTACATTTATTTTTGGTGTTACTGTTCCTTTAAGTAACTCCTATTATCAGCAGAATTGTCTTCAGTCTGTCTCCAGGGACAGCAACTGAGAGGGGCCTAGTAATGTTTGGTGTTGTGCCCTGTTGGGTCTGAACATGCCCCCATTGTGCTTCCAGCTTTGTCCAGTGCTGGGTTAAAATGAATAACAGAAACATTCTGCTTTCAACTGACGCTAACTTGTTTTGTGAGCAGTGAGCAAAGTTTAGTGCTTTAATCTGATTTTTTCCCTGGTTTTCTTGACTTTTGATACAGGTAGGGGATCTGTTATCTGGAAACCCGTTATCCAGAAAGCTCCAAATTATGTACATTCAATGTTATCCAAATAATCCAAATCTTTATATTCTTCTTTTCTGTTATAATAAAACAGCAGCTTGTACTTGATCCAAACTAAGGTATAATTATTATTCCTTATTGGAAGCAAAACCTGCCTATTGGGTTTATTTCATGTTTAAATGATTTTCTAGTAGGTATGGAAATCCAGATTAGCAAAAGATCTGTTATCCAGAAAACCCAGAGCATTCTGGACAACAGGTCCCTTAGTGTATGTGGATGCCGCCATGCTACTTCGCAGAGATAAAATAAAGTATGAAAAGTGCTGAGACTAAAAGATCTATACAGCAAAATTGTGGTTCACATATATCATTTGTCCAGACATTATATTTAGGGCTTTGACAAGTTAATCAAAAGAAACTGGGGCAGTTGCAGTAAACGTCAAGATCCAGTTTTAAAAGGGAGGATAAGGAAAGCCATAATCTAGCACAGATTAAATCAACAATTACGGAGCAGGTTCAATAACACAAAAATGAAAACCATTTGTGAACTTAAGTGGAGTCAGGAGCCACAAGTTGAACAACTCCAGTGTAGATGACATCAATAGATCGGTATTTCATTGACTTGCATGTCTCCTGTGTTTGAGGGTTGCCATGTTCAGATTTCTTGTGTGTGGCAAGAGGTGATGATTAATAGCTTCCAGGAGTACAAGGAATACCTTTAAAATGACTAGTCAGGAAATAAAGGGAAGATTGGCTTACATCCAACTAGCTGGCCCATCTCGGGACCACACTCATTGAGGAACTCTCACAGACATAGCCACGGAAATGTGGCAAAGGCTTTCACCTTCGGTCAGCACAGAGATCCACTAAATATCTTACACAGAGCAAGGAAACTGACTTGACATTAAAAAGGCAACAAAGAATATTATGAAAAACACACACGAGAATAGCATAAAACAGCTGCGCTATAACAGCCAGTGCATATTAAAACAGATAATATTGGTGTTTAAACAATAATTAGAAATGATTGGGAACATTGTTAAATAGGAAACATACAAATTACAGGGAAAATAATCCATTTTATTGATGACATCTTTTTCTTTTTGGCACCTCCCAGCATTCCGCAGGAGCTACACATGGAATTCTGGGAACTGTAGTCCCTAACAACAACAGGGCAGTGGGAGGGGAACTAGGGAGATGTTCTATATTTAGTTGTAGAGTTATTTACGATAATGCTGTTGACACTAATAAGATGCTCAGTAATCTGGGAGTCACACCTTCTTCACAGCAATAGGTAATAAAAAACAATTTCCCTTGCATCAAACAGCTCTAAATGGATAACAAAACCATATCGCAGAAGGAAGAAAAAAAAAAAAAGCACATTGTTCTAAATAAATAATAAAAAGTCAGTTTTTGGGATAAATTGCCTTTTATGTCAACAGCTCAATTAAACAATATTTATCAATTTCCTTAAAATATAATGGGATTGAGCACAGGTCAAAAATGAGAATTATAATGACAGCGGCACTATAAATACACAAGGGCAAAGCACGGGCAATATGTGTGCTAAATTGCCAAAAAAAAAAATCCCCCTATGGGCAGATGCTTTTCAGGTGATTGGCACTTGGAAATGTGGCACTCCCAATAATGTCAACTAACACCGTGTCATTAGGGTGATAATGATCCAGTCCTGAATGTTTTAAAACCTAACTCCTTTTCACTCTAAGTGGCAACATGAAATAAGGGCTCAAAAATGCCTGCGCACGGTCATTATCCCCCTAATGACATGGGTTTAGTTGACATGACTGTAATCCACATTTCCAAGTGGCGGTTTGTCTGACAAATACTTGAACGAGCACCTTTAGGAGATTGCCATATACCATGTCAGGTCATGGGGAGGTTTTTGGATAATTTGCCACTGACCCTAAGCTGAAAATTGCCAGGACCAAAGGACATCATAATGCCTCATACCACTCCATGCTGCCTGTCATATACCTGAATTTGCCAATATATATTCATGTGAATATCAGGTGGCACAGAGGGAGTGTTTCTCCATTGGCTGAAATACGCTTGTGGAAACAGTAAATGTGCTATTACCCATAAGGTTCTTACCTTTGTTACCCATAAGCTGTTGTGGTTTTGACAATTTAAAAAAAATCTTCAAACACGCTTATGATTGCCTACGTTGTCCCTTTACATTTTCTTGTGCAGAGAACACAAAAAAAACCCTGTGATATTTAGCTGCACAGTTCCTGTTTCTCCTGGTGTTGTTCAAGCCCCACACGAGCAGCTTCTCCTACACCCAGCACGGAAGCCTAATTATCATCATTCCAGTCACGCTCAGCCCCTAACAGCTGCTTTTTATATCTGCCTAAAATTAAATCATTTTGCGAGTTTGATTAAAAACATTTTGAAAGGGGGTAATAAAATATACAGCTAACGGTAGCTCATTTGCCATACTGCGCTATTTGCCTGAGTGCTGCATTTGGATTTTTATAGTTCACATTATTAGGTTTCACAGGTTGAGCATATTGGCAAGTAGAGTG
>CM044445.1:39955827-39967253 GCA_024363595.1 Xenopus borealis | reverse complement strand
AAAAAAAGAAAAACGAAGACCAACTAAAAAGTTGCTTAGAATAAGCCACTCTACAAAATAATAAAAGCTAACTTTAAGGTGAACCACAACTTTAATTACCTTTATTATACTACCCCATTATTGCTGCCATTGCTCATTTTACATTAACTTATGGTGGAGTAGGAAGAATCAACTGAATAGAACTGAATAGATTGAATAGTGAAAAGTAAATCTGCAACTTCTCTTAAATTCCAGTTGGCCGTGGCCATGGCTGATCAGATAGATACTCTGACTTCTTAGCACAGGTATTTGAATCAGGGCCAACTCCTATAGGCTATATAAGGAACATTGCTCAGCCCAAAAACATAAAGAGCCAGCACTTTCACATAGCTTTAGGAATGATCTGCTGATATAATGTTGACATGCTAAAAAACTAAAAAAAAAACAAGCCTCTGGCCCCTGGGCCGATTAAGTTGCATATCAAGTAAACTGGCCACACGCAGGCAGCTTAAACAGCACGGTCCTTAATTTAATGTTGTGTTTATAAGACTTAATATATGCAACGCTGGCTAAGACTTAATGCATGTAAATGGAGAGTAATGTGATTTCATTGAAAGCTGGATTATCGTGTTCAAATAATATGGTATTTGTTACGCTCTCTCAGAAAGGGATTTAGAAGAGGACAATTTCCCGGTGTTCGTTTTTAAGGCAATCTAATAAACAAGGTGTTGTGATAAGCATTCTGTACAATCTCCTTTCAGTCCTGTGTTTAACAGCTTAATCCGCCATGATTAAATAACTTGTGTTTGGTTTCCTTCTGTACAATTACAAGTAATGGATGAATACATGTTCTTCTGTGACTTGGGTGGGGGCGGCGGAAATTGCAGGTGAACAGAACACCATTGTTAAGGGGTTCAATAAAATACTAGATCCTCTTCCCCCTACAGCCCTCATCTACAATGGTTCTCCTGAATTATTTGTCCATATTGGATGCCTAAACAACACAAGATTACTCTCCATGGCACAGGTCTTCTCCCTGAGAGGAAAAAAGCTCAGTACAATCTCACAACCCACTCGTTGCTGTCATCCAGAATAAACAGAGGAGCTTGCAGTTGGTATAGTGCTAATGAATGAGCAGAGGTGGTGTGGGAGAAACCTCTTTAAAATCAATAGTAATGTTTTATTCTAGTGGTTTTTCCTATAAATCAATCGAAATCTAGCTTACAGCATGAAAAAAGGGGTTGTTAAAGAGATTCTGGCACTTGAAAATCAATGTTTTTATTTTACGAGGGATGGTAACAGAACAATAACACACAAGCTGTGCCGTTTATGCCCCAATAAACACAACTACGAAAACATGTCTTTGTTTGTCCTGTCTGGATGCTGTTATAACATTTCCCAATCACTTCTATTATTAACCAAATGCTTACTAGAAGCTGCAGGTCAGCTAATGTATCATGCACTGAAAATCAACTTTCCGTGGATAAAGAATCCTCTCACTGGAAAAACTATAGAGAAAGCCAAACCTGCAGTTTCGGGGGGACCTGGGAGACAGAGGGCACAGACTGCGGGTCTGCTATTTAGAAATCCTCCTCTCCAGTCACTCTCATACATCAAAAGTAGCACACTCACTAGTGAAAAGGTTGGTAGGGGGACCAGCAGGAGTTTTTGTGGAGGAGCTTGGCTCCTTGAAGTTACGCCACTGAATCCTCTTCCCTCTAGAACCCTAAAATAATGGGAATTAATGTATTAAATCATTAAGACGTATTAAAGAAAAAATTCCAAAACTTTGCATGAAAAAAACCCAGTAAGTAAAAGCTGCTAAGTTTCTATAGAAGTCCAGGGAAATTGTGTCAGTAGATTTTAAGCAACTTTATTTTATTTCGTTAATTTTTCCCCCCAATAAAACAGCCTCATTGAAAAGGAATGGAATCAGTTTATGTGACTTTTTCCACAACAAAACCAGTACTATTCTGTCCTAGCTAGTTCTTTTCTCTTAAATATGCTAGTGCTTGAGTATAAAAACCTTGCAATTTTTTTTTTTATATCAAACATAACAAAAAAAACAGTATCCATGCAATACATTTTAATTTGGAAAACCAGGCAGGCAGTTTTGACCCGGAAATCGGCCTGTACCGATCAAAACCAGGCAGGCTGCAATCCCATGTCAGAGCCATTTAGTTTTAGTGGCAAGAAGGTGATGATTTATAACAGATTGGAACAATTGTTAGAAAATATGTTTAGTAGTGGGTTGACAGTAAACAATATATGGCCAGTGTCAAAAGGCATTTTAGAATACCATTGTCTTCTCAGGGAGAACCAAGGCAGACAAAGCACCAGTAAATGGGGGTCTCTTTTCCAAATTCTCATTGACTTGAGTGTTCTCATGCAATCCTGGTCTAAAGGCTGAAATATCTTCCATAACCAATGCATTCATCTGGATGAATGGGAAGCTGCCTTCGGCTTCAGGGCAGTTCGTTTAACAAGGTTTTCCCTGAAAAGAACATAACCAAGAATCCTATGTGCTATCATGCTTAAAACTCACAGATGAATAATACATAAACAAGACTGTAAACAACAAAGACAATCTTTCTTTTCCAAGTTATATTGACGGAGCATTTGGTGGAATGTTAAAACATGACAAAAGTTATACATGTTCGTTATAACTAATATTGACAATGTATGATCTTGTCTTTGACTAATAATTTGCTTAGAGGCCTGCTTTGTCTTTAAGTCTCTGTGTTTTCCCCCAGTACATCTTTGCAGTTGCTGGAGTTCAGGGAATTTGAAAGAGAGGAACACACCAGCCTGCAGGCTGACTGTTTAAAAAGGATTTCTCCAAAACCCTATGCCGTTATTAAACAAAAAATAGACTACAATATTTCATCTATTTTCCAAAAAAACATTATAGAGAGTAATTAGACAATACCCCTTATCTGGATGGTCCGAGCATGGTTAACAGGTCCCATACCTGCATAACTTTATGCACCACTGTACATTTGCTTCACCTTTAAAGGAAAACTATACCCCGAAAATGAATTTTTGAGCAACAGATAGTTTATATCAAATCAAGTGACATATTAAAGAATCTTACCTACCTGGAATATATATTTAAGTACATATTACCCTTTTACATCTCTTGCCTTGAACCACCATTTCACAATGGTCTGTGTGCTGCCTCAGAGATCACCTGACCAGAAATATTTCAACTCTAACTGTAACAGGAAAAAGTGTGGAAGCAAAAGATAGAACTCTGTCTGTTAATTGGCTCATGTGACCTAACTTTATAGTTTGCTTGGTATGTTTGTGTGCACCGTTGGATCCTAGGATCCCAGGAGGCCGTCCTTATTTTTTAAAATGGCTATTTTCTATTTATGATTACCCAATGGCACATGCTACTAAAAAAGTATATTATTATGAAAATGGTTTATTTACATGAAGCAGGGTTTTACATATGAGTTGTTTTATGCAATATCTGTTTACAGACACCTACATTGTTTGGGGGTATAGTTTTCCTTTAAGGTCCATCAAGAGGTATGCGGCTGTCCTCCATGACTCCTGTCACCCCCCACCCCAGTTATTTAACGCTCAAACATTTTCCTCCCCCTGTTACTTTTTAATAATATAATAATTATTGCACTACATAGTACTCTAGCTGGATACAATGCCCCTGGGGAATCCAAAACAACCTCTCACTAAAACAGTTTGTTACATGTATTAAATATGCGATGACTCTTTACAGGCAAGACTCTTGTCCTAGACACTTAAAGGTGATCTTGGGATACTATCAGTATAGAAGCAACAGCCAAATCAAAGATGTATATCCTTACTGTTATTTGAGCTCATAAGGGAATCCGAGGATTTTCAGTGCTTTTGCTTTAGAGGTGTAGCTGTTGGTTTCTATGTTTGTTCAAAATGTTGCTCAGGTTTGAATGAACTCTTGTTTTTTGGGTCAGCTTAAATGGCTTTACAGATTTAAGCAGAACCTTGCTGCTGTAAAATTAATCATTTTGCCATAAGCATGAATTTATTGGTACGGAATTGGATCTTACGAATCCCACTCTGAAGCTGGAGTATCCATAGTTAGTGAATGTACTATATTATTTCACTTTCAGCTATTTTCAGCATCCATATAGGAGTCAATGAGAAACTGGTCTACTACTAAATAAATAATCTGATTGGTTGCTATAAACACTTGGAGCTAATTGGAACTATTATTCCAAACCATTCTTCCTGTTTCTAAAAACTGTCATTCAGACCACATATGAGATTATAAAATAGGATGAAAAGATAGGGAGCCTAAGCAGCACCCCTTAATGATTGTCCAGCATGTGGCTTTACCAGTGCTGTTGAACTACAACCTTTTGCAGGTGGACTTTGTATAATTCTTTATCTTATTTCAGGGCATGTTTACATTCCCCTCTGTAATAGGATTTCCCGATGAGGAATAAGATGAATAGCCGGTCACCGCTGCTTCCTTCCATCGACTACCTTGGTTTTCATCCCTCAGTGTAATTAGTAATTCAATCATTTTCTCTTTGTTCTTAAAGACTTTATAGTTACATTTCCGAGGCAGCTGAAAAAGTCAGCAGTTTCCCATTTCAGCTTCTAAAACCAGTTTGAAAAGTGTCTCACATCACAGGCATATTCAATTTCTAATATATTAATATACAGTATATTTGAACTATGACAAATGTGGTTTGAAATGCAGCAAAGTTCAATAATGGGTCTATTTTTATTATTATACCCTCCCTTTTGGCTGCTCTAAATCACTGATTATCAGAGGAGTGGGTGACAGTTCAGGCGCACCCAACACTCACTCCTGCAGAGCTAGTTGTTTCATACTAAAAGCGGTTCATCTAGAATGCTCTGTAGCCCACCCGGCCTTTGTTGAGCAATTTATTATGGCTCCTGTGTCTGGGAATGCTGTAAGCATAAGTCATTTGATTAATGGTACAGCCAGCCACAATCTAAATGGTGCCAATTGCACAGTGAATTTACCATTACCAACCAAGCAGATCGCCAGACTGCTCAGAAGTAATTGCACCAGACCAATAGTCACAATTCTGCCAACTCACTAAAAGTGAGTGTATAACCCTTCAGTAGTTAAAGTATTCATTGCTGCCTTGCAGAACTGGGTACATCCCAGGGAGTTTGCTGGTGTCTATGTGGGTTTATCTCTCTTTATGTTGCATATATCAGCCGTGGCTGCTCCCGTGCAGCTTACAAATGGAGTAGGGAGTGCAATAAAATGGAAAATTGTTATGACTGAATGTGTCTTTGCCAAGCATTCATAACTGAATGAGATATCGCTTAAGTATCAATGGGTCCTAGTTATACTCCGTTAAAAAACACACACAAATAACCCTCTTCTGAAAAGTGACTCTGGTAGGATGGACACTCTGTGGAGCACCATTTCCTATAATATTTCAGTCCAAAACATTCCTAGGGACAGTAATTGCCATTTCCAAAGTGGCACCCACTTATAAACTCTATCATCTGTTATGGGTAGAGTGGTGGTGACAGTCAATCAATACTGATGTGACAGCATGCTTTTCTTTGCGTTGGTGGTATCCCATTAAATATGATCTGTTAAATTGTTATTCACCCACATGTACAGAAATCCATCCTGCAAGTGCCTTTATACAAATCATTATTTAACTTCCTAAAATGAGCCTTGAGTAAAATACCCAAAAGAAACAGGAAGTTATTCATTAATAGCATGAGGAAACTGGGGGGATTATTCCATAAAAACTCCCTAATATCAGTTCAAGGCCTAAGGAAATATTCTTTGTATTATTGTTCGCCCAATGAATTAAAATCCAACTTGCGTTTTTTTTTAGTATATATACAAAAAAAAATTTGATATAAGCTATAAGTAGATATACTATCTTGACTTGCTACATGCATCTTGCTGTTTTTGGAAGGAAACTAGAGTACCCACAAAAGCAAGGGGAGAACACAGAATTGTCTTGCAGATAGTGTCCAGGATGGAATCAAACCTGGGACTCAAGTGCCGCAAGGCAGCAGCTCTAACTAGCAATCTGTAGATACTGACAAATGCCTGCTGTAAGATGCCAAAGACAGTCACCATTTATTAAGAGCATAGTGGGTCTGTTGGGGCTTTGTGTGCCTGAAATGCCAGGGCCTATTTGTATTATAGTCTAGACCTGTACTGTGCCACCATGCTTCCATCTGAGTATATATGTGTATTGTGTATATATATATATGTGTATATATATATATATATATATATATATATATATATATAAATAGCAATAGAGCCGAAACGTTGAGAATACATTTTTGAAGTTTCGACACTACATAAAGTCCTGTTTTGTACGGTTTTTCTGTTTTCATTTATAGTAAAATTTGTTTTGAACCAGCACACAAGCACTGGACATTTGTTTGCTGAGTGCACCAGTTCCAATTTGTCTAGTATATATATAGCAGGAGTATTATGGGACATTCGAAAAGATATTAAAGGGGTTACTGCAAAATGTGGGCAACAGAAATAGTCAGTCTTGTCATCTTCAGGTCCTTGACACTGTAAAGTCACTTGGCAAGATACTGGATTATCACACTTGACAGCTTTCAAAAAGTGCTAGAGAACAGCCTTCATCGGACTACAGTTCCCAGAATCCCTTAGGATGATGTGATCTAGAGAGTTGTGCTTTCAGCCACTGCATTTCATGGCTTAAGCCTTGCCTTTCCTTTTTTCGGTGCTTGGGAGATTATTCAAGGAGATGAAAAGAACTAATGCATCTCATCTCTCTGCTGGGTCATGGCTCTCTAACAAGATGGCACAGCAACGTTATGCTTGCCAGCATTCCCAAAGTTCATTCCTTGGCAAGATTTCTACCTTACTGAGAAATGCCATTTGTTATGTAAGAACGAATCTTTTTATTAAAGCCAAAAAGTCACAAAATGCCCCATCATCTCTTTGGTCTGGATGTCACAGCACAGTAGGTTAATGGAGCTGGGATTTCCTTTAATGAGGTGTATGATTTGCGCTGTTGTCATCCCATTTGGCAGAACTGAGAGAGATGACATTTATGTTCTGCACTTGTATTTCCCAACTTGACACTTACACTGAGCACTTCCTCTATAAAGAATCTCCTTGCTGTACAGATGCTATAGGCATTTGTACTGAGCCAGCAGCACATTGTATGACATGAAGGAGGGGAGCAAAATACACTGGATGTCCAAAGACAAGAGAAAATTATTTTAGCTTCATACAAGTGTTATGTTTGCAGATGTGCCTGTCTGCTGATACACGACAAGGGCATATAGTCTAACGAAGTCAAGGCACCCATCTGGGTATAGGGTTGCCACCTGGCCGGTATTTTTGATGGTTGATCCCAATGTTATTAATAGGAAAAAAAGATAAATATATAGGAAGGCTGGTATTTTTTTCAAGAAAAGGTGTCATCCTTATCTGGGTGGTAAATAGTAAATTTCCAAGCATTTATGTGGCCCTGTAAATTTACATTTTATATGGTTCTCCATAACAGAGTAGGCTTTAAATATTGAGAATAAAGTCAGTATCTGATGTTGGCCCTGAGGCCTGTACTTTCCAACTGGAGGCCCGACTGCAGCTATTCCAGCCTGCACAAACATCATTGTGTTTATAATTTTATGATGATCCAACTCGTGGATTTGAGAAGAACTGGAATATAGGCTCATGGCACTGCTTTTGGTTTTTTTTTTTTTTACATATTTTTATGTCTGACTCCTACATGTCTGGTCTGCTTCTGCCTGCATCTATACATCTATCCCAACCAATCAGTTTGCTTTCTGTGCTCAACGTGTTAATAACTATAACAAATAGTTTTCAACTTTTTTACTTGGCAGCCCCTCCGCTCTCAGACCATTATACTGCTTTATTGTTGCTAAGACCCCTGTCCCTTTCATCAATCATAAATACTGGATGATTAAAAGAGGGCTTAAATTTGAAGGGAAGGATTCACAATAATAATGATAAACTAGCTCTAAATTCCCATTGGTAAGATATTAACATTGGCAAATAATTAAAAAAAAAGAGGAAAGAAATAAAATTGAAAAAAGTTGCATAGGTTTGATACATAATAAAAACGTATTTCAAGATGAACATACACGTCAAGCTTATTAACTGTCATTTTGTCTCTTTTATTCTGGTGTAGACTTTCTTCACCTGCTAGTCCTCAGCTTGGCGATGAGTAAAATCATACCAATCTGCCTTTCTTAGATAAATCAGTAACATTTCCCTCCTAACCCGTAAGAACTGTATCTTATGACACAATTTCCCCTGGACTTATTTATTCATTGTATTCATGTTACAAATTGTACCACAGACCTAAAAAGGAGCACAGAGTCATATGTACACATGGCAAGACAAACTGAGCTGACACTAGCAGGCTCTGGTCAGATCTGGCAAGTAAAGACCACAGGTTCAGACTGCAGTTTCTACAAACATTTTTTTAAATCTTCCCAAAATGTGCCAGCTGTTTGTGACTGCCAGTCTGGGACTGTAAACCAGTGTCTTAATGGTAAGGGTCAAGCATCTATGATCTGCTTAGATCTACTGTATAAGCCACCAGGGCTCAATTACGAGGTCTGCTTGTAAGTCCTTGACAGCTAGTAATAATGTCTAGTTTATTAACCTCTAGAGTACTATTCTTAGAGTATTTGCAATTACAAAGCCTTGGGGCATGCCCCATCTGCTCTCAAATATAATGAAACATTCTCAGCAGTGGGCTTCCTCAGGGATTCCCCATTGTACCTGTATGAATCATTACAAAGACAGGACTTAGTAGAAAAATACTCAGGCCTATCTGGGCTGTGTAAAAGAATATGAAAATGAACTTAGAAAATCACTGGTTTTTTATGTTTATTCGAAATAAATTACAACGGCTGTTTTTTTCAGAACATCCCATTTCTCAAATACACACACTCCCAACAATACCTAATGGGAACACAATATGGATATGCCAGCTCTGCCTGTATAGTTTTTAAACATCACAAACTCTCACTAGATTTCTATTCTCTATGAATAACAGTGGATGATTTATATCAAACAGAACTGAAAAGGTGAGGATGGCGTTATCTTCATGTTTGAGGCCAAACTGCAAAAAAAAAAATTACTAGCAATAGTTTCCATACACTGGCATGACAACATTTTTGGCATTCACCTGTAGCTCAATGTCGGAACAAGTCCTGCCCCTCAGGATGTGAGCTATTGTTATGCAGATTTCCTGCGGCATTCCAGATTGCAGGATAGCCGTCTCCGCTCGGCTGTTTAAATCTCTTAAATAATGACAAATTTTCAGCATCTGGTCTGACCCAGATTTGACTTTCTACTTGTATCAAATGATGAAAGACGCACAGTTGGGAAACAGCACAAATATTCTGCCCAACAAGCAGTGATTTAGTTCTTGATGGAGTTTAAACAATGGAGTTTTTCATGTATATATTTATTTGAAGCGGTCACATACTTATAGGAAAAAAGCTTTTAATTCAATCAAGGAATAAGAATAATATCACATATGCACCAAATCACAATGGCCAAGCGTGCACATTCCCAAATCTGTTTAAATGCAAAGTGGGATTAAAGAACTAAAATGGCACTTTTTATATGAAATGGAGAATAGTGTATAATGGACATTGGCATATTTGGAAATGCAGTTTTTAAAAGCTGGATTATTAGATTGCCTGGACCTGTACCTACCCCCTCAGTATATACCTAACTGTTTTATTTTGTAGGATAGTTCCTAAATGGTACATGGGTTGAGTTTCAAAGAGATCAGGACAGGTACAGAAAGGAACAGCTATAAAGCATTATATTTTATTGACATGTTAATGGTAAGCCAATATTACCTTGTGTATGTTAGATGCAATTCTGTAAACTTAACATAGTCTGCTGTAATAGCTAATGCTGGAAAATGTAAAAATAAGGATCTCCACTACACCATTACAATGTAGATGTACATTTTTATAGAGGTATTCTTGTTTTATTCTTCCACTATTCTGCATCTTCTTTATCCCTACCAACAGTAATTATCAAACTCTATATTATATAATGTAATTAATAGGAAAAAAAAAGATAAATATAGGAAGGTATTTTTTTCAGGAAAAGGTGGCAACCCTAGCCATAAACCTATTTCCCCTATCAATCTGTGTGGTTTATTGGCAATATCTATAGTATATAACTCCTGCTCTATTAGCAGCTCTAGATGACATCTGCAAGCATATAATAACCACCTACTGCCTAATAATTGCATTTTTTTTAATTCAAGTGTATAATAACCACGTACAACCTAATAATTGTATTATGTTTTTTTTTAATTCACTAATTGTAAAAATTAGATTAACGTAGTAACCGATTGTTCATTATGACAAGATCCTTCTGGCACTGGTGATAGCATTAAGGATAATGCAATTTGCATCTTCTTAGGTGTGAAATCTTCTGCTTAAAGGAAAACTATACCCCCAAAATAAATACTTGAGCAACAGATAGTTTATATCAAATTAAGTGACATATTAAAGAATCTTACCAAACTGGAATATATATACTGTACATATATTTACATATAAGTTGTTTTAGGCAATATCTTTCTATAGAGACCTACATTGTTTGGGGGGTATAGTTTTCCTTTAACCTGCTGCATTATGCACTTGCAACAATGCATGTTATGCAACTCAAATGCTGACAGAGAGGCAACAATTGACAGTTGCGTCAAAGACGACCCCCTGCTGCCAACATGCTAGTAGTTCAGGTGCTGTTGTCAGGGAGTCTATTGAAATTGTTGTCCACAGTTACAAAGCATTCCAAACTCTTAAAGCGGCCTTCAAGCTTACTACAGTATATAAACAGCTGTTAATTGTGGCCACTTAGAACATAATCCCTTAGGGGCAGAGACCTCTTATCCTAATGTTTTGTATACTTGTGGCACTTACTGTGCTTTTTTTGTTTTATGATGGCTGTCATTGCGAAGCACACACTGTTGATTTCACATAACTATACAAATCCATTTATTATCTATCACTCATATTAGGATCTATGTGTAGATTCTCTATTACAAATCACAGCTTTGTTTCCGAGATGCCGCTTACAGCATTTACAGAGACAGTGTATTCCTTTGCCTTACAGAACTAATAAATCCCCTCTGACTCTCATTTCAAGCAAATTGATAAGCAATTTATTATATTTGTCAGGTTAAAGAATACATGTTAGGACTGGAAATCTGCCCCACAAATATAAACCTAAAGGAAGTTTTGCAACCAAATACTAGTGCCTATAAAATAAGCATTCTTGAAAATCACCAATACATACCCCTCAAATATGTAGGTATATTACCTATATACAATAGGATTATGTAATAAAAGGCACTAAATTTGCCCAGGGACAGTAGTCCATAGCAACCAATCAGCAGGAAGCATTTACTGGTCACCTGTTTAAAGTTAAAGGG
>CM044445.1:39925985-39936259 GCA_024363595.1 Xenopus borealis | reverse complement strand
TAAAGAATAACTGCACCATAGGCGGCCGCCTACTCTGCCTACCCCTAGTTCCGGCCCTGCTCACAACGTGTTTTGGTTGCAGCCAGGGCAAAAAATGTTAAGTTGAGCAATCGTTACACAGGAAATTAATCACTACATATTGGGACAATTGCAAGAAAAAAAAACTTATTTAGGAAACAGGATTATTAAAGATGCAGTTGCATTGACTTGTTGATGCAATCCTCGCTCTAATGGCTTGCATTTCCATTATATCGATGTGAGCATATCTGGGAAATATCTGCTTGCTTAGCGACCTTGACAGTCGCCTTACATGCAGATCTTATCATGTATGGCAAAGCTTAGGTCCCAAACTAAAATCTTTGTAAGCCTCCCCCACATGACCTTGGTGTTGATGATAAGCTGGGTCATTTGTTGTAGTCCTACTTACCCAATCATTTTCTCTCGCTACAGGTGTGAAATGCTGCCATACCTTCCCATTCTCCCTTGGCAAATGGTTTCCTGGTGGGCACAATAAGTTGTTCCCAACTATACATAAACATCTATGTGGATATGAACAAATGCGGATACTGAAAAAATGGAAGGCATTCTATAAAAACATTAGTAGCACATATTGAGGACATGTTACACTTTATTCTTACAGAGAAAAACACAAATGCAGCCACAATATTATCAGACAAATGCTGCCCTCTTCACGTACCTGTGATTATATCACTCCAAACATCACATTTGCTGCCTGCAAAATCTATAACTGGCTAATCAAAGGACCTACTGAAAGATTATGAACTGGAATTTAGATGGTATGGAAAGGTGGTTAACTAACTGGTCAAGTGCTGTGCAATGGATCACTTAAAATTAAATATATGTAGAGCTGTTTATTTTCCCCTACTACTGCAACTGAACACTGGAAAGCGATATTATAAACATGTGTCCTGTTCAGATCACTGAACCTGTAAACAGCCACATAATACTGTATCTATAGTCAACCCTACTCTTTAATCAGGGTGGGGGGGGGAGAGAGAAAAACAAACACACAACTCTAGATTTTACACAGATAAACAATTTCACTGTCAACAAGAGACTTTTATATTTGTGCTGAGTATGTAAGAAACATAGGCACCTACAGATTAATAGTTTTTTTTCTAAAGTTGCCATGCAGATACTTTTCTTCCTTAAAGGGAGCTAAACTGTAACATTTCCAATTCCCAGAAGAATGCATTATTTAATTTAACACCTACTCATTGTTTAATGAAGGAAGAAAATCAGAGTAAGGGGGGGTGCTAAATTGTCAGTCAGTCCCCTAGTGATGCTAGTTGCTGACTTACTACCCCTAGACTGGTGCATCTGGGGCCCACTGAGAGTGTGGCTGTCAGGGACCTTCATGCAAACTGATGTGTTCTTCCCGGCACCCAGCTTCACACCATTCCTAGTCTACCCCCCCCTTCCACATACATGCTTCTCCCTGTCACCCAGTTCAACCGAGGAAGAGGAAATGGGGCAGTCTGATTTGGACATTTGTACCATGCATGTCCTTGTCCAGCACAGGAGATGCCTGGGAAAACTACTCACTAAGGCCATGCAGCGCTCAGAGGAAAAGTAACAAAGCTGTTTTAAAGGAGCACTGACCTGGTACGAAGTTGCCTCACTAGTTGGTTTCCCCCCCAGTAACTCTAGGTTGCGTTCTCCTAAGGTTCTTGCAGTTTGCTTAGGAAATCAACTCAAGTACATGCAGCAACCTAACCTTTCTCCATGTTATGGTGAACGAAGATCAGGTCAAACGGACAGGAGGGATATTTTGTATAACGATAAAGAGATCCCAGTGAAATCACTTAATTGTAAATGCCCCCCTGTTGTAAGGAGACACATTTATACACACATTTATAGCTCATTTTCATTACATTCATTATCAGGGTTGACCTGCCTAGACCAGAGAATTGTAAAGGAATTAGCCAATTGAAGCATTTGATATATGAGTGCTTGTTCATTATAACATGTATGTACCTATACCTCATAACTCAACACACCGAAAATCAAACACCAGAATCTATGTATTAAGTATACATGCATGTACATATATTTTATGCATGTTTTAGGCCTTGTTCTTGACTCATCTGACCATGCCTGGTTACAGTTACTCAACATTTTAGGTCTCTGCTTTAGGACTGTCAATAAACAGATATTTAGGAGGTATGATACTTTATAATTAATAACATGCTGAGATTATGCCCTAATTATATTTCATCAAAACTATGCAACATAATACCACTGTTTAACCTAGATGGTTCTTAAACGGACACTCCCTGTTAAAGTTAGTGGTTGAAGTTGTTCCTCAGGGAGTGTTGAATGACACTAGATTGTGACTGGAGAAAAGCTTCTGGTCACCAGCTGGCTGGACTTGGCATTATTCTGAATTAATATTCAGAACCAATTATGTACCATAGTAAAACACCCAATACCAATCTCAGTCATACCATCACCAAACCATCACCATTTCTGGAGGCCTAATGGCAACTTAACCTCAAGACTAGGACTTCGACCCTGAACATGGCCAGAAAATGTAAGGCTCTGTGATTTTACTCTCAACCATGGGTCCAAGATCAAAGCCAATCCAGGTACCTATCCCACTTGATACCCGCTGTACATTTTCCTGGTTTCCTACAAGATTGGCAAGACAGGTTCACTAAAGGACTGATAGATGTGAATTGCTGGATAGAACAATCCAGCCAAAGACCATTCTGTCGCAAAGACAACTGTGAACTATTTTTAATGAGCTGCTGGAATCCATTACCTGAATTAATGTGTCTGGCGCTGAACATTCTTCCTTTTTGCAGAGGAATTAGCTTTGTGTAATCTGACATGAAAATGGAAATTGAATGCTAGCAAATTTGAAGTGCAATGGAACAGATGATTAAAAAAAAAAAAGATTCAATACTTGTAAGAAAGCTTTTAGAGGGCTAATATATAAAATTGATTTGAACACATTTAATAAAAATCAATACAATTAGCAAGAAGCTGGACACTAGCGGAGGAAATGGATTGCTACAGGGCTTTACAAGACAAAAAGATATGGCAGTTCTGATTGGTGTAAAAAATATATAAATATGACTTTTTAATAATCCTTGCCACAACGCTTTACAGTAATTAATTAAATTGACACCATCTTATTTGCTGTGATCATGCTTGAGCAAACCCAGAGAGCTGGCAAAGCTGAACATTTGTGCATCTCTCTGTGTGTTTATTGGTTAATGGAATTGAAATTGGTTTGCTTAATATTTTATGTATAGCAGTTTAAATAAATGTTTACTGTACAAGATTGGATCTGCTCCATCAAGCTTTCAATTTTAAGTGAATTCCCATTTATTTTATAACTAATCCCCTTCTGGCCTATGACCAAGCAGATTATTTCTTCTTTAATTTTACTACTGGGGTTTTTAAAAAAAAAGGGGGGGAAAAAACACATTTTAAGATGAAAAGCTGAATTTGTCTTATCCTACTGCCAAAGTATGGTGTGATTTAAAACCGGGAGAAACATTAAAAGAAAGAAGGATTCAACAAAAATGAATAAAAATAACTATACTTATCAAGATAATGAGTTGACCAGTGCTTTGCCCTTGCTGACAGTAATTTTGGAGTCTCCCTGCTGTTTTGTGAGGACTAACCAAGATGGAGATGCCTGGTACCTCTACAATTTGTCATGTATTGTGCCAGACAATTTCAGGAATTGTTTCTTGATGGTATCATGTTGTAGTGACTTGTTTAACTTTCACTGTAAAACCATGTACCTCATCACTGCAAAGTGATGGACACAGTTTAGCAACCAATTTAAAAGGCACAGTTATAAGTCTCTGCCCCGGCCATGTTTCTTGGTAAAATTATACTGGACAAAAAATATGGTTTCTGATTCTGGGATGTTCCTGATCTCGTTAGGACCACTCTCAGTAAGATTAAATCATTAATTCATGTAAATGTTCTAAACTTCTGAGAAAAATTAGGTAACTAAATTTTGGGGGGGTTTTTGGTACCCCAACACGTGTATAATTAAAGTTGGTTTCTCAACATAAAGAAGGCTACTCTACTTCTCTCTAGGGCAGAGAAACAGTGATGACGAAGGACAAAAGCACACAAGGTATTTTAATTGCTACAACTAAGGAACTGTAATCTAAACACAAAGTAATGTTGCGGGTCATTTCCCACTGACACCAATGAGAAAATGTTGGTCGCAGCCCTCAGGTGACCCACACCATCTAAAGCATTTTCACTGAGTAGGGGTAATTAAAAGGCCTTGAGTGCTATGGTCCAAAACTAATCTTTAGCACAAAAAAGTTGCAAACGTTGGAAGTAATTACTGCAAGCACACAATAAACTTCAGAATTGTGCTATGTACTTAAATATCTACTGAAAAGAAAAAAAAGAGTTTAACCATTGTAACATAAATCAGGAATGATAGTTTATGGGAGTATTCTCCCTTTAAATGGGGATATAGTAAGATAAAAGAGTGCCAACTGGGCACTGGTTTCTGGAAAACTCCCTTTAACTTTCCACTCAACAGGATCCAGATCAACAGCTATCTGGACAACACCCAAAGCCATCTGCTGTAAAGTGATGCATTCTATCCCCTATAACCAAGCATTTCAGCCTCATAGTTCTGCATAGACTGCAGAAGAAATGCTTCTACCATACAAAAGTAAACTGGGGTAGGAGATTTTAATTCAGTAAATAGCTTGGAGACAACCCCAACTGGTCACACAACTTCAATGCATTTTTGTATTGTTAAAATGATGAGGAAGAAGCAGCAGCTATACATGCAAAACAAGGATGCACCATGTCCAATGCTCAAAAGTGCTTTTTCAAGGACTTCTGTAAGGTACAGAAAATTAATGTTGCACTACAATACATATACAGTATATGGAATAAGTCATTAAGCATACTTTGGCCATTGCTAGAGAATGGAAATTGCTGCAGGGAATGGATGCAGTGTGGCAGCTTCACTAATATTTGCCAAGGCAATAATATGCATTCTTACCTGATTGCCCTTTTTATTCAAACAAGATAGAATAGACAGTGTATATTTATTCTGGTTTGTGCTAAAGGCAACGGATGTCACGAGGCAGGTTTGACAAGAGAGAAACAAATGGCATGTAACCTTAGAAAGGAAATTTGCCTGGCTTAAAAATGTTAAGGCCATAAATCTGATGAATTTTGCAGATATTCTATTAGGAATACCATGGGGTTAAACAGAAGAAGTGAGTGGAATATAAAGGCCTGTTTTATATTCGCCCAATGTCTGAATGAAGTCAGAATGATGTGTTCACACATACAATCTTACTCAAGGATTCAGCACTAGGCAAACCTGTCTACTGTTGTAAATTAGTCTAAGTGCATAGTTCTGCTATCCATTAACTAGGGTCCTCCCCCTCCCCAGTCCTTTCTTGTAATTGAACACCACTCAGTTTCAGACCTGGGGCTCTCCACTACGAATAATAATAGGTAGGTGAAAAAAAGGCAATGCTGCCTGCAATGCCGCAAACTCACTGTCTCTGCACAAAGAAAAATGGCTCTCAGTGAAGCAGTATACACAGCAATACAAAAAGGTCATTGTTGCTGAAGGACTCGGAAAGGAAACCTAGGGGGTGTAGCAAAGCTCTCTGCACCATCTATAGAGAACAAATGCACTGGGCAAATGCGATCACCAGTTCACTGATATGCAATCAAAGGAAAGCCAAGTATCCCCAGCATACAATGGCTTGGAACCACCTCAAAGACCTCACCTCTTTTTTCTGCCCTGATCTTCTCAGAGACAGACGCGTGCCACCTGAATGAGTCTACTCAGTGCTGTCTGCAGCCCATATACCTCGTCACTGCAGCTGCTGCCCTTGCTCTGTTTCTTCAGTCCCATAGGTGCCAGATTTATAATGTGTGCCTCTCAGCTTTTTGCAACAAAAGTGATAGCAACTGTAGTTGAGAAAGCTCGGAAAGTCACAGGTAAATGAGCCTTGTCGCTCATTTAACAGTTTACATGTGGCAAAATTAGGATTATGGCACACAGGATCGTGTTAGGCCTTTACCCACTGTTTTTTTCCGAGAACAGGTAGAGTATGTGTTATCCTGAAACCCACTATCCAGAAAACTCCAAATTAGGGGAAGGCCATCTCTCATAGACTCCGTGATAAGCAAATAATTCTATTTTTTTTTTTATTAACGTAATTTCCCTTATACCCAGTGCTTTGCACGTAATCCCAAAAGATGCAGAAATTTACTTTGGTGGCAAAACAATCCAATTGGGTTTGTTTAAAGTTTAAATGATGTTTAAGCAGACTTAAGGTATGGTGATCCAAATCAAGGAAAGATCCCTTATCTGGAAAATCACAGCCCCCAAGCATTCTGGATAATATATCCTATATTTGTATTCGTAATCTATGGAGTCAAAACTCCTGAAATTGTGCATTTCAGCCTGAGTATTTGGAGAGCTAAAAACAGAATGCAAAAAAATACCCCTATCCAAGAACCCTAATGGTACAGTAAATAGGTCTGATATAAGGGTCCTGCTTTCATTGCAACATCCTCACCATCAAAATGAAATATACATTATTTGTAGCGAATAAGCCAGTTTAAATCAGTATTATGCAAGCAGTGGCATTCAAAGACAATTTACAGCTAGTTTTCATCTCTATATATTCGGTGGTTCTCGGATTATTTAACTTTTTTGTTGTTCAGATGTCTAGTTTGGAATTCTACATGTAGTTGCTAGGGTTTGCGTCACATAATAACTAGGGAGTATTCCCATTCAATCAAACATGCATATACCATATGCATCGAAGTTTTCAGCAGAGAAAACATGCTCTGTAGATAGAAAATGCCTTGCCCATACATGTTATGGACAAACATTACTTAATTTATTACATAAAGAATATGTTATGCCTAAGGTTTGAAAGTAGTTCAACAACAAAAATTAGTGAATGATCCATTACAGTAAGTAATATCTGTTTAACAGATGTTGCTAACAGAAAGTAACATTACAAAAATAATTGCTTCTTGTCCATTAAGGGCAGAGACACACACTCAGATTCGGGGAGATTAGTCACCCCGGCGACAAATCTCCCCTTCTTCGGGGTGACTAACCTTCCCGCACTTTGTTTTCCAAAGTCGCCCAAAGTTGCGAAACTTTGGGAGACTTCAGAAAACAAAGTGCTTCGAGTCCCATCCCGCCGCCGATATACATTTACAGCCGTCGGGAAGGCAGTTCAGGGAGATTAGTCACACATTTATTTTAAAGTATTTATCATTGCTCATGATGCAGGCTCAGTATCGTTCAAATAGTGCTGCCCGATAGCTTCCATTTTTTCACAACAAGGAGACTCAGGTGAGTCTCTTGGTTCGCTGCTCTCTAAGCACAGATGAGAACTATTCAGATCTGGGAATTAGAACAGTCTGGTTCATTTAGTTGTTTTGTTTATAGTAAATTAAGTTAGTACACCAACAATTATTTGTATTATTGTCAAAGCATGATCGGGTTTCTCTATTCATAACCATGATCGTTTATTGTTTTGTACAATTATTTTGCAATGTTTTTTCCATAAGCACTGCAGACTGTCTAATCTACCTTAGTTATGGACCTGTAATATCCCCCAACTATCGCTGGGTTAGTCCAGCATTCACCAGTCTCAGCCGACTGCCGATTTCATTTGCATGTTCTGCTTCTGAGAAACAACTCAGCTGAAGGGTGTTCAGCTATTCAGTCACTGCAGAAAAGTCTCCTCTGTTACACAACGTTAAATGTGTTAAGGAATTTGCATGCCACAGTGGACAATATAACGCTGTTGGTTAAACAAAAAAAAAAATATGAGTGCTGATTTTAATTCCACTGAACAGCTTTATAGTAGCCTATTATAAAAAATCATGATACCTGTCCCATGAAGTCATAGGAATGGCACGGCCCCATGAAACTGTATAAAAATTAATACAGGAATATTTGTGCTCATATTTCAACGTTTGTCTGCGTTTGCATAAAGCAAACTCTTTATTGGGACTTTAGACTGCAGCTCTTAAGCTGCTGCTAATAAACTAATATTCTCAGCATGCCTTGGATTAATAAGGGTGGAGAAACTGACAGCCATGACTGCTTTAACTAATTAAGGTAAGAATTTTGCTTTAATATATTGATTTTGTTGTGTAAATAGCCAATTTAAGGAGATCACTATACACATAGCGCACCCCCTTTCCCAGCATGTATGCAGTAAACTATTGAGCCCAAATTATTACTTTTCATTGCGAGGCGAACAATTATGCCTATTGCCTATGATGACACTTTAAAAGCATTTTCAAGTTAAAACGTAAATTTCTCTGAAACAATAATATCCATTAATGGGTAGCAGGGCTCCCAGCAATTTTGACAAGCTAATAACAATACGTAAATGTGGAAGTGCAGATTGTTTGCAAATGATTTAGCTTGAAACAAGGGATCTATTAAACACTTTCTAGTTTACATTGATAGTACAGAAAGCCATAAAAAGGAAGCATACACAATACTATGGATTTTCTGTTATACAAATATAATGTATTATATTTTTAAAACAAAGCCCAAAAGCTTATGCTGACTGTTTATGTATATATTGTATCTTAGAAATTTACTAGGATAATATTACAGTACGTCTTGTAATTTTTTTGGAATAATATTTTTTACATCATTTTATAGTTTGTTTGTTTTTTTATTTTCAGTAACAAGCCTTCAGCAACCGAGGCTTCAAATCATCTTTTATTTTCATAGGCATCCATTATTATATATATGATATTTGCCAGATTATTCATGACTTGTGGATTATAAATAACACATACATGCCTTTTACTCTGCCTCACTTAAGCCTCATCTCTCTCACTCCCAATATTAAATTAGCCTCAGGCCTTCCAAGTAGTAGTAGGAATGATCAGCTGAGCACTCAGTCGGTATATTTGAAGTTAAAATTTCATATTTATTGGATCATGTTAAAAATCAGCAATCGTGAGTGTAGCAAGCCCCATGCTTGACGCGTTTCGTGGCGTCTCGCCACTTCCTCCAAGTAGTAGTACAGTAAATGTTGATGACCCATTTAGATCCTCTCTTTCATGAAGTAAAACACAGCTTCCATATGATGGTAGGATCTGCTTGTTTGGCCCTTGGGCCGAGGATGATGTCAAAACAGGGGCCTGATGTGTGACTGATGTGGTCCAACGGAATTTTAAAACCTGTCTGATAGATATCTTCCTGATTTTTGCCTACATATGGATTGGGTAGGACCTCTTAAGGCCCCATATACAAGTCAATAAGCTGCTGATTTGGGCCAAGCCAGCAGCTTCTATTGCCTGTGTACAGTCAGTGCCAGAGATGATATAAAGGGAAGTTAGGAATACCAAGGGAAAAATATCCGTAATGCAAGCTTGAATGCAAGTGCCAATAACTTTTCCAGCTGTAAATTACATTTCTTTCTAAAAATTATACAACTGTTTAGAATATTTAAATTTTCTAGGCAAAAATGAATACTTCTTATTTTGTTGCCTTACATGTCTGACACTTTTCATTTCCCATCTCACTTCCCTACAACAAATGCACACCAGAGCTCTGTCCTACATTGAACCATGAATATTTACTACTCTGCCCTTCTGTATTGGTTGAGATGGCTTCTGCACTTCCCTGTTTCTATCTGCTAATTCATAATGATTGGAAACAGTTACAAAATATTGCACTGTGATTGCAATGTGACACAATCCAGCCCTACGGTGTCCCATTTTGTTTGTTCACGTTGAACAGAAAATGCACAGAAATCATTTCCAGTATCTGATGCTTGTATGGATAATATCACATCTGGGTTTTCAATCTACAAAATGAGTCTATGCCAAGGTTAATGTAAATATGGCAATAGAGCAGGCTTTTCTATCAGTTGGCAATATGCTGTCTATGTACTGATATTATTATTCTATACTCCTGTATAATATGGATTTGGAATAGTGTAGTAGTGAGCTGTGAAGGCCTCCTTTGACCTGCATTTACGTATAGTTAATTGCTTGCATTTAATTATATGGCATTGTATAAAATCAAGAACAAATACACGTTGAAAATAAATTTGATCTTCTAGACCAGTTCACTGGCATTATTAGAGGTAAAACAATTCCCAGTGGAGAACTAATGATGAAAGGAGAAGTCCCATTGTTTAGGGGGAAGAGCGCCATCTCAACATTCCAACAATGACAGAAGTACTTCACATCTATCAGCTTGTTTGTCCTCTGACTGTTGGATTGGATCGCCA
>CM044445.1:39906859-39924256 GCA_024363595.1 Xenopus borealis | reverse complement strand
TTAAATTGTATCTATGTTACACACAGGTGCCTGGTACACATAAAGACAGTTTTGTGCCCAAGTCCATAAGTACAGTAGTTGATGCAGGAATTAAATCCAAACTTCACTGAGCCCAATAGCTGCTTTTGAATATTGCCCCAAGTTCAGAAATAATACTTATCATTAAGACACACTGTTTTTATTTTAATTTTATTTTCAATGCCTGGAATGGTTGAGAGGATGCAGCCTTCTAGAATGAGTGATGTTAGGCAATGCTAAGGTAAGTAATCTTAGGCAGAAGACACATTTGTCTGCACTTGGAGCACTAGCAAAAGTCACATCACTAGTTCTTTGAGTAGAGGACACACAGATAAACATAACTCTTGCTGTGGACAAACTAGTCATCAATAAAAAGTGATGACTGGATCTGCCTATGAATATAAATAGGGTATATTTTGCAGCACAGTGGAAGTCTACTTGTACTTCAGTGAGCATTCTAACAACAAATTGTGCTTGACAGCAGTGGTGAGAGATTCCAGGCCACATCTGGCAATGCTTGGCTGCACCTGCATCTTTATTGTATGTGAAGGCAGTCTGTCACACAACATAATCAAAAGGCAGCTACTCTTAAAGCCAAATATTTGGCTCTAGCCATCAAAATCAATGAATGCCATCAAGATTTGCAATATACAGGAGATAGTTATTATCTACTGCACCAAAGGGTTCCTGGGACATGTCTAGTCTCTAATGTCTGAGCTAATATTTCTGCAATAGATATTATTACAAGGATGATAGCAACTGGCTTTTACAATAAGCTTTCCCACAGATCTTTAGTTGGTTAGCTTACTATCTTGTGATGCAGGATCAGTATAAGGAGTATTGAGAGTTATACTCATTATAATAGCAACCTCCAGTATCCAGCTCTGTAGTGTTTTACAGCCTTCATCTACACCCAGCAATGCACATTCTTCTTGTTCTACTAAGCATCTATCAATTTGCAGATAAATCACCATTTGACCTAAGTCATAAACAACAGGGTGTAAAACAACATTGTGTATACTGTATATTTGCTGTGACTGTCGGTGTCAACTGACAAGTGGAAATATTACTAACAAGTATAATTTATAAAGCACTACCATAATCCACAACACGGTACAACAGTAGGGTATATATTTCAAAAATACACATTCTGATCGATACTATAGGAGAGCCCATCTTATTACAGTTTAGAATCTAAGAAAAAAATGTAAAGAGCAGTGACAATCATCTACAAAAAGGGACAATATTAGTGGGCCATTGCAGCAAGAGCAATATTACGTTGACAACGATCACTTTAAAGAGATACTGTCATGGGAAAACATGTTTTTTTTTCAAAACACATCAGTTAATAGTGCTACTAAAGCAGACTTATGCACTGAAATTCATTTCTCAAAAGAGCAAACAGTTTTTTATATTCCATTTTGAAATTTGACATGGGTTAGATATATTGTCAATTTCCCAGCTGCCCCAAGTCATGTGACGTTTGCCAGGACTTAAGAAGGGAAGTGCTTTCTGGCAGGCTGTTGTTTTTCCTTCTCAATGTGACTGGGACATGGGTTTTTATTATGGAGTGCTGTTCTTAGAATTTCAGTGCAGGATTCTGCTGGAGCAGCACTATTAACTGATGCATTTTGAAAAAATTTTTTTTTCCCATGACAGTTTCCCTTTAAGTATAAGAAATGCCATCAGATTGCGTGCTTCTGCACATTATTGCTGGAGGATAGCTTAATAAATTTATAAGATACAGACTTTGGAATAATAGACAAAATAGAATGGACCCAGATGCATTTTCATATTTAAAATATCAACATTTCTCAGCAAAAATCTATATATATTAAAAAAGAACAATTATTATATTTATGTTAACATTTCAAGTTTGTTTATCCTTATATAAAGTAGCAGATTTCTCTTAATTGTTCCAATTTTCACAGATTGCCTTTTGTTTTCTATTCTTCTCTCATCCGCTCTGAACAATTGATCACTCTAATGCTTCATCCATTGTAGAAAAATACAATACCCACAGATACCCACTGATTATCTCTAAGAGGACAAAAATGTTATAAGAGGTAGCTTTGCCTTACCACAAGAATAAAATTGCTATTTTAATCAATGCTACAAGTCACACGAATAAAGAAATACTATAACACTCTCTTTTCAAAGAAAAGTTTAAATTGTGCTTGACTGTTTTCGGCTACTTGCCAGCCATTTTTCATGAAATTGCATTAGGTGTTGTGGTTTTATCTCTTTTCGTGTTTGTAATTACATTACTCTTCTACTTAATTTTAAGGCCTCTCTAAATGTGCAATGAATAGAAAAGGAATTGTACTTTTTTTTTTTTTTTTTAACTCACACTCTTGGGTCTGTATTGGTCTGTATATTGAAATGTAAATAATGAATCAATAGTTAGTGAAGGGGCTTGATTCATTACAGCAGAGGTTTTACAATGGCTTCCCCATGTCCTTGGCTCAACAACCCTCCTTTAATAATTGGTGGGGTGGTTGAGCTTTAAGTTAACATTTAGTATGTTATAGAATGGCTAATTGTCAGTTGGCCATAATTTTTTTCTTTTTCATAGTTTTTTAGCAATTTGCCTTCTTTTTCTGACTTTTTTCAGCCTTCAACTGGGGGGTCACTGAACCCATATAAAAAAAACAAAGTGTTATCCCAGGCAAATGCCCCTAAGTCTTTACTTACCCCTCTGTGCAGATTCTGTACAGCACGAGCATATAGGAGTAAGTAAAGACTTATGGGCATTAGCCCAGGGTAACACTTAGTTTGGGGGGAGGAGGAAGGGGGAGTCTGTGTAAGGTTGGGGTTTTTTAACTTTAGGGTTTGCTTATCCTTTAAGGGGAGGGAGCATGCTATGTCAACATAGCCACACCCGACAGTTTTGGTCACTTGTAAGACCACATACTTTTAAAGTAATATGCGCATCTTCATAACTGAACATAACTTCAGTAATGTGCATCATTTCATATTACAGCAACATATGACACAGTATGTATATATGCACAGTGATTACAGGAAAATGAAAATTCTCATGGGAAAAGGTACCAAACCATTCTCAATGTTTAAATATCCAAACTGTATTGACAAAAGGACGCAAAACGGTTTCACTTATTGCCCTAGAAATGTTCATCTTTGCTTACATTGGCTGCCAGCCCTAAGAGCTAGGGTGTAGCTTGGACATTTTATGGAACTGCATTAGTGAGCCAGCTTTCCAAAAATGTTCTACAAGCACAGCTGCCTCTAAATAGTTGCGAAATATATAAGGGATCTGATTTCAAACTCCGACTACACCAGTAACAAAAAAAAAAAACAGCATATTTCTCCATAGAGTGATTTAAACCCTAACATATATTACACTTGATCTTTCCTTCTCAAGCACTGACACTGCCCAAGCAGAGAACATATGTTACAGATAGTACATCTTTGTATTGTACATGTTTATTTGTAAAGCGCGGTTAAGGAGCCGCAGTGCTGTACAGTGCATAAAAGTACAATATATATAAAAGTATACATGGGGGAGACAAATCAGATAATAAATATATACAGAACCGTAGGGCAAAGAGCTTAAGTGCTTTGTGGTAAGAGACATAGTGGGAAGGAGGTCCCTGCCCACGTAGAGCTTACAGTTTAAATCATCTTTCCAATAAGTGAGATCCCTATGCAAACTGGATTTCTAAAACCTAACAACATATGGACTTCATTATACCCAAACTGGTGTGTGACAGTAACACTGTCCATTCCCCAATAATTAGAAATGACGATACACAATTCTCAGGACAATACACAATCCACCTACCTAAAGGCTTACAAAGTTAGATACAGTGAAATACTACAACCAAGACCTTTGCCTTTTCTTATAACCTAAAGATTGTATGTAGTCCCATGACATACAAATTCAGTCCGTTTTTATCATAGACGAAGTGTAAAGGGCTGCCCAATTTCTCTGACAATGTGTTCAAAAAGCGCAATTTCCCACCCACCAGTTCCTCAGGGTGCAGTAATTCAGACCAAGGCCTTCAGTGGATGGCCACTGAATTGCTAGTGTTACACAGGTGACATTTATTGTATGCCAGTAAATATGATAAATAAGCTTATGATGGGGCAAGGCACATACCTAAACTTTTACAGCTGAAAAAGAACTTCCCAGAAAGAACTGATTGTCAATGTCAAGCTCTTACCTACAGCCCTGTCCTGTTCTAGAAGAACTTCCCAGAAAGAACTTATTCTATATGTCAAGCTCTTACCTACTGCCCCATTCTAGAAAAACTTCCCAGAAAGAACTGATTGTCAATGTCAAGCTCTTACCTACTGCCCTGTTCTAGAAGAACTTCCAAAAAGAACTGATTGTCAATGTCTAGCTCTTACCTACTGCCCTGTTCTAGAAGAACTTCCAAGAAAGAACTGATTGTCAATGTCAAGCTCTTACCTACTGCCCTGTTCTGTTCTAGTAGAACTTCCCAGAAAGAACTGATTGTCAAAGTCAAGCTCTTACCTTCTGCCCTGTTCTGTTCTATTAGAACTTCCCAGAAAGAACTGATTGTCAAAGTCAAGCTCTTACCTACTTCCCTGTCATGCTCTAGTTATCAGCAAGGATCCAGCCAACTGACACTAGCAAAAATGTATGCTTCTCTATGGTGTAAAGGCTTGAACTTCAGGATAAACTAATATCAATAAAACATGGGCAGTTCTGCATAATGTGCCCAAGTTGAGTGGGGGGAGACATTCCCCTCTGAAATCAAAAGGAAATCACTCCCCCCCGGCCTGAACAAAAAGGATCAAATCTGTTGTTCTCTCAAGTTAAAGCCATTTCATATGATTGTGGACATTATAAAAGTGTTCTTTTAACAATTGCAGTTTTACATGTACTACCAATATTAACCAAATTACATTTTGTTTCAAACCTGCATTTCCCAATAGTTGCAGAGCACTTAGGGATGATTGCTGTTCTGCAACAGTATGACACAATTAAAATACACAGATACATAAAAGCCCTAAGTTACCATATTAAGATGTTTCCTCTGATCATAATCTGTAAACAAATAAGAATGAGGATAATGGCAGTGAATAAGCGACTGATAAAACATCTGCCAGCCTTAGTGCTTTGGTTTGGAACACAGACACACGTCTCAGGGATTACTTTCCTGATTTGTATTTTATATTTAATGGCGATGAATCAATTTGCCAGCCCAGCTGAAAGCACAGAGGTTAGCAAGTCCCTTGGACACCAGCTTGCCCTCTTTGATGCCCAGGGGTTAAGAGACATCGCCTGCCAAGCTGATACAGAGCACTAATTCAGCTATAATAATGTTAAGGGTATGTTATAATAGATACATTTGATTACGCCGTGTTTACCCTTCTTACAAGCTCCCTGGAATTTCAGATGGAAGCTACACTGAGTATACACTCCCAAGGTCAAATTAATGTACAATATGTGTTTTAATTACAGGCTGTACAATGAAACCCTATCTGCTAAATGAATGGTAAGAGATCACTGAATAAGGATCTGTTGTGTATGGATGTCCCTTTGGGTGAAGGAAATCTTAAGACGCATCAAACTGCTGCAGCTGATACCACGGTGCTCAATAGAATGATATAGAGTGGGAAGCAGAAGGAAAAAAAAAAGCATAATGCAGTTTACAGCTTCCCTGCTGAATTAATCCATATCTGTTCTAAGGAACAAATAAAAGGCTCATAGTCTGTCTGCCACTGTCGAAATTCTGACGTAGTTGTCCTCTGGCAAAGATGCGGTTAGGTTTCATGAAAAAAAGAAGAAAGAAAAAAGGGTATGGTGCTAAAAATAAAACAAACACTTTGTGGGCACTGCTAAAAGATTAGCAGATCCAATAACAGACATTTAATCTTTCGCTTTTAAAGGGACATTGAAGTCTTAGAAAAGTTGCTCCTCTAGAAAATAAAGCTAGCCATGCATTCAAATAGAAGTTGAAGTTGCCAAATGAGTGGATCTTTCACCAATATGCCTACATTGAGGTGAGCTATATCAAACTGAACCAGTCATTGGGCCCTCGGGCCAAGGATTGGATCATTATTGGATCTATGCAGCCCGTTGGGGCAAGGACCAAAGCAATACAATCCAGCAGTAAAATCAGATTTGCTCAACACATATATGGATCATTTTTTGCCAGATATTGGTTGGGCATAGCTATTGGCTGGCACCATAGACAGGCAAACTCAACCTGTTATTTGCCTGTGTATGGCCACTAACAGGCTTGTTTTATAGAATAATGGAATTGTAAAAGATCATCTACCCAAAAGAAAATGTAATAATATGACTTGGAAGCTTTTGTTTTTCTTTCTTGCACAATCTTGTCATTAAACTAGCCCAGGTGTTTATTGCATTTTGTCATCAGCTCTGTGGTGTCAGCCATACTTAATCTGTTGGCTACAAAAACCCCACATAGCCTACTGCTAGTGCAACTTTGACTAATATATTTCAAAGCCCTACCAGAAAAACTACAGGTATTTCAAATCACACTTTCAGTAAATGGAGCTAAATTACAACAGTACACACTGTATGTAAATGAATTATGGACACATTAATTTCATGTTGTCCCTTTCATATAACCATTCCGCAGCTGAATGTAATATACCTGAGCAGTGAAGTTATCGATACAGATCTCAATTTCATAGACAGACAGATGCTAGAGAAAAGGATGATTGGCACAGAAGGGCTTGTGCTAATTCAATAACCACTCATATAGGTACAGCTATATGTAATTTATTCTTTTACACGTGTGTTCCTTGGCTTTAAATGCGGACCTTTGCGCTTTTTAGAGAATAGGTTTTGTTCTTTTTAGGCATCAGCAAATGTGCCATTTTTAATAACCTGGAGATAATAGGTTCTGTTTGACTGCATAGTCTAAACATGTAATTCCTTTAATCACGTTAGTAAAAAAAAGAACCCAACAAAACATTCAATGGTCGGACACTGTTTACTGGCATTATTATCCACATGATGTGGCTGAAGTGATAAGCTCATTGGGTCAACTAATGACCCTTAAATGTAATTTATGGTGACGGGGCCTAGTCAAAAAACAATGCTGATTAGTTGCTATTGGCAGCTGCATCTGTGCAATTTAGCACCTATGTTCTTAAATCAGGCCTGTGCGCCTCTCCCTCTTTTGAAGTTGCAGCTTAACGACAATTGAAGGCTGCAGCCATCATATATTAATTGTTACTGACAGCATCTTTCTTCACTATGCACACTATCCTAAGGCTGGGGCAAGTTCCCAGATAAACCTAAATTTGAAGGACACTGTTTCTTGACTTTCTTCCTGCTAACTAAATATGTTCACATGCACAGGTGATAGATAATTGCTTGCATGTGCCGTAACTGTTTCAATACAAAAAGCCTTTCAACTACTGTAGTTCTAGCTCAGGACTCATTTACTACTAAGGGCAGGACTACACGGACGATTTCAGTTAATTTTCTGCGCATCCGACGCTGGGAGTCAAAACACGTCACAAAAACAAGGCAAATAAGAGAAAGTTGGATGGTGTCGCAGGGCTGATTCGACACAACACGACTGTCGGATGAAAATGCTGCAAGCTGCGTCTTCATCGTATCGCATCAGATCAACCATGTGACACCATCCGACTTTCTATTACATGCATGGTCTTTGTTTTGACTCCCAGCATCGGATGCGCAGAAAACGGACCGAAATCGTCCATGTAGTTCTGCCCTAATGCACAAAATTTGCACCTCTGTAGCAGCCAATCACGTTTTTCCTTTTATTATTCTTCTTGCAGCCAACTGAACAAAGCTAATTGGTGACTGGTTGCTATAGCTTACTGCTCAGTGGTATCAAATGGTGTATCTACAACTCTTGCTGCTTTGACCTCTGTGACAATTAAATGGAGAGAAAGCAGCATTCAGCCTTTATATTTTATATAGCATTCAACCATAACAATTCTGTATGTTTAATCAATAAATTCCTACACCAATGAAAAAACAGCACTGATCTAATTTGGAATCCAATTATAATAAAGCATGTAATACAAATGCCATAATCCACAGATATAGAAAAGCACTTTTACTTGCATGCTACATCGGTTCAGTCTCTCCTTTTCAGCTGAAAATGTTCAGTGATAGAGATAAAACGAAATTTAGGGACAAAAAAAAAACAACTTACAGTTGACTGGTGCTACCTAGGATACCCCTCAATGCTATATTATTAAGAGAGGTGTATGATGGGAATTGGTTTATTGTGCTGATCCATAGTAACCAACTCCTGTTCGTCTATCATTTATCTCCTGAGCCAGTGACATATGGGACTGTCTATTCACACGCTCAGCATTTTGTCTGCTCCAACAAACACTCTCTGCCTTTTCTGCTTGGATAAGGAGATTTTTTAGTTACATCCATTATGTGTGTATCAACATTTATGGCAGCAAGATAATTGCCAAAGAGCTCAGGGGAATAAAAGCTCCCTCTTTATACCATAAGCCCTCTGAAAAAAAAATCAATATTAATATGAATTACTCCAAAATCCAGCTTTAGTTTAGCTATGTCATGTCTGGGGTATGAACATCTTAATACAATACAGATATCATACTACTAGGATATGTCTTTAAATAATGTCAGAAGACATTTGGCAGAATGTAATAAAAGTCGGTAACGGAAACGGCTTTGTGCAAATTTAATATGGCTTTAGCGAACTCTGAAAACTGTTTCGCGACTACTTCTAACAGTGGAAAACCGTTTTTATAGTTTGTGCCAATGCGCTGTAAATATAATAAAACTTCATACTGAAAAAGTTTTTATGTTTGCTCCAAAAAATTACGACACCTTCAAGCACTTTTTCAGAGGGCGCAATTAAAATTCGCAATGACCAATTAAAATTTGCAATGCAATTTGCAAGTTTAAAGGAAAACTATACCCCCAAAATAAATACTTGAGCAACAGATAGTTTATATCAAATTAAGTGACATATTAAAGAATCTTACCAAACTGGAATATATATTAAAGTAAATATTGCCCTTTTACATCTTTTGCCTTGAACCCCCATTTCGTGATGGTCTGTGTGCTGCCTCAGAGATCACCTGACCAGAAATATTTCAACTCTAACTGTAAAAGGAAGAAGTGTGGAAGCAAAAGACACAACTCTGTCTGTTAATTGGCTGGTGTGACCTAACTTTATAGTTTGTTTGGTATGTTTGTTTGCACTGTTGGATCCTAGGATCCCAGGAGGCTGTCCTTATTTTTTAAAATGGCAATTTTCTATTTATAATTACCCAATGGCACATACTACTTAAAAAGTATATTATTATGAAAATGGTTTATTTACATGAAGCGGGGTTTTACATATAAGTTGTTTTAGGCAATATCTTTCTATAGAGACCTACATTGTTTGGGGGGTATAGTTTTCCTTTAAGGAACAATATTATATTGCGAGATGTGCATTTTTATTCTTATTGGTGCAAATATTTTTTTCTCTTTGCAACTTAAATTACATTCCCCCCTTATACTGGTATATTGTGTGCAAAAGATGAAAGGCACTTTAATTTATGCGAGTTCTGAGTGGATTCCAGTGCACAGGCATTGGTTTACTCCTAACTTATGGCACACTATATACTAATATACAAGCCAAATATGAAAAGTGTAAGGCATTCAATAATAACAGGCCATAATGATTTGTGCCAACCAATGATGCAATGGCTTTTTCATCTATGGGTTATCAGCCATGAAATCCCAGAGCTCTTTCTGCCACCACTACCTATATCATATTAAAACAGTGTATCAGGTGTTCCAGTAGACATAAAATCACCAGGAAGAGGCAAATGATAAGCACACCGGATGCTGGTGAGGTAGTGTGTTTGTACACATGCAAAGGCAACGATATTCCGCTGTACGCCTTGGAAACCAGTGATTTAGTTCAACAACAGTTTAATGCCTCAGGATGTCCATTCCTGCTCCATTTCCTAGTTTTTAGTATTTATTAAGGAGCAGCATTTTTTTTAGTGCAAAGTATTAAAGGGAAATTAGATGGTAATTACTGTTATTAAAGATGACTGACCCCATTCACCACCTAATAATAATAATAAGAGCAACGTGTACTTTTATATATAGGACTAAAAAAAAGACAACCTGTGACATGCTAGCCCTTGCTTGCAGGGATGCTTGGAATAGTAGCCCAAATGCTTCAAGTCACCTACAGCTGAACTTTTACAATATAAATCCTCCTATGATCCACTTTGCAATAAAACCTTTGGAATGTTGTCGTGTGACTCAACCTACAATTGTCTTAGTATGAATGAGAAAACAAAATTGCTCTGCCAGTCATCTAAGAATAGCACATGCATTGTCATCACATATATTCACTTCTCTTTTGCATTCAATTAGGCATTTGTTGAACCATAAGGGGAATAACAGTGAAGGCAGGGTTTATTTAGCTTCTTCTCAGATACCCCCAATTTATTCTGAGAATGTTATTTGATCTAAAAACTTGTTTTTAACTCAATTATGCACCTCACTGTTAATACGAGTGGGGATTGCTCTGACTGATATCCAACCTTGTCAAAATTATATATCATGGAAGGTGGTCTGATATAGTATATTCTATATGTTGTTTAAGGACAATATTTGCATAATTCTGACTACTGTCTAGATCTGTATTGCTGAATGGCAATGGAGGGGGAAAAAGTCTCAAGATAAATACCAGCATTATTGACCACCCTGATGTGTTGGGAAAAAAAGCTCTGAGCTACTAGACATTTATTTTATGTTTCCGTGTTTGTTTTCCACTCTCAGCAACAGGCTGTTTCCTGGTTGAGCTTAAAACTCAGTGACGTCCCAGTTTCAACCCACACAACACATCTTTGTCACTCTGAACGTCAGCAGCAGGAAAACATGAGCATTCAAGTTTACTAAAGCCTTCATAGCCTGGAATATCCTTGTCTCTGTCTGTCTGCCTCCCATTCTGTATGAACCAATTGATTCTCTGGCTGAGCAGTGCTCAGTGGGGTGCAGGCTCCACTCAGAATAAAAGTTTTCCATGACCCTGCAAGCCAATAACATGAACAGATTTATGCAACAAGGCATGACACACTATAATTGCAGATTTAGTGGGAAAAGTACAAGTTTTGCATAGTTTCATGTTCAATTAAAAAAAATTGCAACCAGAGCTGTCTTTATGGGGTTGAAATAAGGGTGGTTGCCCAGGAGTCTCCAAACATAGAGGAAAAAGTACAAGTTTTGCATAGAGTTTCATGTTAAATTAAAAAAACATTGCAATCAGAGCTGCCTTTATGGGGTTGAAATAAGGGTGGTTGCCCAGGAGTCTCCAAGCATAGAGGGTCCATACAGGTTATGTACTGTATGATTGCAACAATAGGGATGTATACGTTTGACTGTGCATCATAGCTTGTAACAATTTTTCCTCTAATAAATAATTAAAGCCAAATCTCCTTATAAACAATGTATATTTTAGGCAAAACGTATCAAGGAAGGACCGTTTGTGTGTTTTTCCAGAAGATTTTCCCCTCTTGCCAGGAAGTCTGCATCTGACCATCAGCTGTGACCCTGGCCGTGTCATTTAATATTCCTGTGCCTCAGGCACTAAAAGCAAAAGAATGAGAGAAGAACCGTATGTGGCCAAAAAATAAAATCCTCTATGGAAAAAAAATTATTAGACTCTGAAATATGATATAAATGTATGAATGCACAGGTACATTCAGACATAGCTGAGGAGCAGGTGGTGCTAGGCTGCAACATAAAAACATATGAATAATGCAAAAATTGGGAAAAAATAAATGTATTGCACTACCATGAAAAAGTATATATATACACATACACACACACACAATGTTGATTCGACACAACACGACTGTCGGATGAAAATGCTGCAAGCTGCGTCTTCATCGTATTGCGTCAGATCAACCATGTGACACCATAAAGAATAAATTTATGACCTCCAATACATATAAAATTGCATATGAACTGAAAAAAAACACAAATGGCCAAAGCATAACATAGTTTCAGCACCACTGGATGTATGCAACCTATAAATTTGAATTCTTCAATTATTCAGTTTTTCAGATAAGGAGTCCTATTTTCCAAAGGCAAAAAAAACAGTTAAACAATTAAAAAATATATCCATTGTGCTTCCAACTTGTAAACACATAAAAGATATCATGAGAATATACTGTATATGCATGTTTGGAGCATAAATATTTATCTAGCTTAGCAACAGCCAAGGGGCCTATATAGGCTGGGAATTCCTGTCTTAAGTTGGCGATAGACGCAAAGCTAAAGTTGCACTAAAATTTGTTTTGTACAATTTCCACACCGTGTGTTGATTGTCCTGATATTTTTGTACCATGGAGTTCCAGCTTGAATGGCTGCCCTCATGGCTGTTTATATAAACTTTGATACTATCGTTGGGTTTCTGAAGCAAACATGCAACAGTACAATATATTTGCATTACTTTGATAATCTTTCAGTTTT
This sequence comes from Xenopus borealis, assembly GCA_024363595.1. Lineage (NCBI taxonomy): Eukaryota > Metazoa > Chordata > Amphibia > Anura > Pipidae > Xenopus > Xenopus borealis. Next base: position 39,911,766 of record CM044445.1, on the reverse strand, counting down.
CTGTGTTACTGTGGTACGCAAGATGTGGATATGCCTTTAACTATGTATCTAACATATTTTTACCCTTTGTTGCCTCTCCTCCCTTGATGCAACAGACATGTAACATGATACAAGATCACAGAGTAAACTGAGTGCTTTAAAGATTCTGTAGTGGCGATTACCAGATTTTCTGCTCAAAATGAAAGGCCAAATGTCAGCCAGTTCAGCCATGGTATGAGGTCAGCTACTTCCTTTTGGTTCAGATGCGTCTAGGGTTGCCACCTGGCCGGTAAGAATGATGGTTGAACCCAATGTTATTAATAGGGAAAAAAGATTAATATATAGGAAGGCCGGTATTTTTATCCAGCAAAGGTGGCAACACTATATGTGTCCCGCATGCTACCTTGACTTGTCACTGCATCAAGTAGGAAAGTAACATTTTTATATGAAAACTGAAAGCCAAGCACAATGGCCTTCTGAACACGTGAATTTGCACCGAAGAGCTGTAATATTGTTGGGAAAGAGTGTCAGCAGTTGGTCATAAGAACATTATGACATAAACAATAAACAATCTTACTAATAAAGCAAAGGATCCCGTTTGGCAGTTCACACAATTTCCAGCCAAGCACCGAAAAAGTTAAATCAGCAGCAAAATACAAGGCCATGCCTCCCCCCCCCCCCCCCCCCCCCACCGAAATACACAGCAAATTATATACTGCATGGAAAATCAGCGGATCTGAAGAGAAGATGTCTCCTTGTTCAAGCAAAAAGCTGATTAGCTGTTCTTGCTGGCAGAAACCAGCTGGTCAGTCCGGCAGGTTCAAGGCCATTCCGACTCCCCTCTTATGAAAGCACCATATGCTAAATCTCTCATATCAGCAGCTTTGGGTTTCAATAATCCTCCTACAGAAAGAATGGTTGGTGATGCGAAAGAAATAGAAAATACGGGTGAAGATTGAAGGGCAAAATCTTTTTTTAACACGGCTATTCGAGCTCTAGAAGAGGTTTTCTAAGCAATAAAAATAACAGTGCCAGCTGGCTGCTATTTGGAGTTTTCTGTGTTCAGAAGGGTGGTTTGTTGTAGTTGTGGTTCTTTGAAAACTTCTAAGCTTTCCTTATGCATGCAAGCTCATCATATCAATCCTTGTGTAGAACCCCCAGAATTCATCTACAACTCCAGATCTAGGAGCTAACCAACAGTTGGTTGGATATACTTATTTTGTACCTAATTTACACTAGCGACAGAGTTGGGAATTGGTTGATGATCTGGCTACTGCAACAGCAGACTGGCACTTTTCATTGTTTGGGACCTAGCGTACTTGAATTAGTAGGGTGTATTTAAATCTCAGTTCGAGAATCTAGAAAAAAAAACCCAATCTGTTAAATGAACTGCTTGTTCTTAATCTTACTGTGCCCCCTTTCACACAGATAAATAGGAATAGGGTCACTTCAAAGTTACCAAGCTGACAAAACAGAATTAAACAACATAGTTACTGGGGGAAAGCCCCTAAGGCTCACTTCAAAGTGAAATATTCTTTGTTTATAGATACAATGTACACTCTATGTATCCTTCAATCCAATTAATAAAGCTGTCAAAATTCAGCTTATAAAGTCAAATTTGACCAAGGATGCTCTCCTTTATATTTAACTTGCTCTCGACACAGTAACCAAAAGGGAAACACAAGGATTATATTGCCTTTTAGGCTGGGGACAGACAGGGAGATTCGGGGAGATTCTGTTGCGGTGATTTCCGGAATCGCCCGAAGTTACTTCGTGAGGAAACTTCGGGCGATTCCGGAAATCGCCACGCCGCGTGTGTACAGCGCTGGCGCTTTGTCATTTAAACAAGCGACAGATAGGGAGAAGGAAGTTCGCAGAGATTGTTGCCTGCTATTAAAAGCCAGGCGACAGAATCTCCCCGAATCTCCCTGTCTGTCCCCAGCCTTATATAATAGTGAGTGAATGTAGAATTTGTAGCTTTATTCATTTGAACATTTGTGTTTATTTGTATAAGTGAGAGCAGCTGTAATCGATTGGGCTGCAGTTACACACTGAAAAAGTGCCTCTGGTGGCCATTATGTTAAAAGCGATGAGGAATTTCTTTGGCATGTGAGTACCTTTGTTTTCACTAAGCCCAACAAATCACGCATTGTATGGTTGTTCAACAAAGTCAGACAAAGCTCACTAGTGTGCATTATGTCTGAAACAAAATCATTTAAATCATTTAAAATAAGGTCACACATCCACCGTTTCAGCTGCACAAGAAATAAAACTGGTTTGTTGGGCAGCAGGAAAAAGGCCAGCCCAGCATGACTAGCACATAATGTCATATTCAATAGCTGAGTCTCAGGAATGAGACTGGCAGCAAATGACTCATTAACATAAGTGAATTCTGCAAGTAGCACATAGGGACAGCACACATCTTTCTATGGATGAATCTGCATTCAACCTTAAAAAAAAAAAAAGGAAATATTTGCCTTTAACAAAGCACAGTCATTTCCCAGAGACTGTACTTATAACAAGTTTTATAGGTTTAAATGAGAGGTTCACGTGTTCAGTACTGGTTTATTTGGGTTAGTAAACCAACATGTTTCAGCAACTCCCCTACAGAATTGTAGCGTTATGAAACAGATTTGGGACACCTTAAGCAGTATTCTATTTCGAAATTTGACAGTATCCTGGGAGACAGAGATTTTGACTTTTACAGGGCCCCTATCCTTTACAGAGGAATGTCACCTTAAAATGAACTTCTAGTAAAATGAGGACATATAGGGTAAAGTAATATGTCGTTAAAGCAAAAAAATATTCGCAATGTGAAAAGGTAAACCTTTGCGCAAGCAAATTCTGCTTCGCGCGAATGCAATATACCTTTTTGCAAACCCGGAAACTGTTTAGCGACCACTTCCGCCAGCGGAAGGCCGTTTGCGTTTTTTACACTTTGCGCTAATGCGCTGTCAATGTAATAAAACTTCTTACTGAAAAAGTCGCAATGTTTGCTCCAAAAGATTACGACACCTTCAAGCACTTCTTAAGAGTGCGCAATTACAATCTGCACTGCGCAATAACGATTCGCAATGCAATAACCGTTTAAGGAGCAATATTGCATTGCGAGATGTGGATTTTTACTCTTATTGGTGAGTAATGTTTTGCTTTTAGCGACTTTAATCACATTACCCCGACAATAGTCTAAGGCAATTTTCAGTTAGCCTTTCTTTAATTTTTTTGGGGAATTTTAAATTATTTACATTTTGTTTGAATCTCTCAGGCTTGGAATTTTAACAGTCATCTTGCTTAATTGTCTTAACAACCAAGCAACCATAAGGAATTCAAAATTAAATATGAGGACAATAGGGCAAGGGGGGAACAAAACAATTAAAAAAAGAATAACAGGTTAAACAAATGAAGCCTATGTGGCTTAGGTTGCTGGGGTAAGAAAACCTGAGTACCAGACAGCATTTTCATTTGTTGGAAGAAGTAGAATACATTGAGTAATAATTCAAAACCATACAAAAGTTTTCTGGGAAATGTTGTTTATCTTTAAGAAAAACAATTAGGGAAAGAAAATCCTGGTTTACCCTTCCTTGGAAAAATACTGAACAAAACACTGCATGTGCCATTGGAATGACACACATACTTGTAAACGTTACTCATATCATGCAGTCTGTATTATAGGTTGTGTGTTCTGCTGAACTCTTCTTCCTTGTTGCTAAAGGTCAGTAACAGACAATCTACTGTAAATGCACAATCCAGTTTGTACCCCTGTAAACTCATAAATATCTATATATATATATGTGTGTGTTTATACCCAGATACCAACACAGTGTTCACTTGTACTTTCACATTTCCATGAAATCTATGAGCTGCAGAGGATAAAGGCGTGTGCAAGCACTTCTTGTTACTGAAGCATGCCCTTCTGTTTTTATACTTTCAGGAACCATCACTTGCATCTACACTGAACAAGAGCCGAGGGAGGGAAAGGACACATGGGCCGTCAGTCTGGACAACTGTCCCCCTCCTCCTCTGCAAATGGCCAGTTTCTCATGCAAATCCAGATTCTTAGCTGGTGCCTTGGCTAATGCAGACACGGGAGGAGGGCAGAATTATGGGAAGGAATCTCAAAAGACTTCTCCAGTGTCATGGAAACAAAGGAGATTGCAGCTTACATTTTAAAACAGAACATATACAAACATAAGAGATCATCCAGGAGGGGGCGGACGACAATAATCTGCCTTTATTTCTCTTTATTATGCAATAACACAGGCATCTGTAACACCTTCCATGCCTAGCATTTAACCCTTATGTAGCATCCAGGGAAAAGGCAGAAAAAGTTGCTATCATTAAGATTAAGCTTTGGTTCCTTACAAACAGAAACTTGGGAAGCAGAAAACATTTGTTACTTTATTTCCTGGTCTTTGGAACACAGCAAAGTACAACCGTTATCCTCGCTTTATAACACAGTATTTGTGGTTCAACGTTAAGGCCACACAAAAGGGTGAGTCTGGCAGCTCAGTAATTCAGGCTCAGAGACTCTAAACTGATACAATTTTGCAACATTTAATTGATACATTTCACAGCAACATCGCTGGAGTATTAGCAACTATTGTATCAGTTCTAACAGCTGCCTGTAATGAAACCCAGAGATTCTGCTCAGCAGGGACAAAGATAAGAAATGTATCCATTAAATGTATCAGTTTAGAACAGGCAACCCCCCCCCACCCCAGAGCTGCTTTAGAAGTTGAAAAATGACACTTTACACTTCAATATTAGGAACGGTTACAAATAGAAAATAAACAGTAATTGGAAAAAGGTGATCTATCTGAAAACAGCTAGTTGTTTGAAGGTGAACAACCCCTTTAAGATAGATCACCAGAAATAAAGGCTTTATCCAATTACTTTCTTTTTTCTATGTGTGACAGTTTCTGTAATAT
>CM044445.1:39738060-39759873 GCA_024363595.1 Xenopus borealis | reverse complement strand
TGCCTGTATGTCACAACCCTTAAGGTGATTTGTAAATGAGTTTACAACTGAAATAACTGTTTGGCAAAGAGAAATAATTAAAAGAATAATCAAACACTTGACATGACATTGGCGTGTGTAAAATTTCTTTCAAGTGTAAGAGCCAGGAGTACAGATGGATACTGCTATCAATAGCAATAACATTTACAAATTAGTACAGCTAGATACATTTCATCTATGCACATATGCAGATAGAATTATCATTATAGAAGAAAGAGAAAACTCCAAAGGATCATGCCAATCTGACATTCACCAATGTGTTTTCTACAACTTTTAAGTGTTATCTATACTTTTGTGTCTCTCTCTATCCCCAATTCTCTCCCAATCAACACACATAAAAACATGGGTAAATAAACATTGTGCTAAAGACACTTGCTTGATTTATCAATAAGACAAATCATGTAATGCTAAATGGTATTATGGTAGTTTTGTCTGAGTTTCTTCTCTTGAGGGAAAGGAATGATCTTTATTTTGATCTTGCTGCATTTCTCTGGCAGAATGGTGTACCAGTTACAGTTGTTATCACATCTTAGCAAGCTCTCAGAGGTGTTACTTGCCTCTGGTTATAGTGCCATGTTTGTGTCTTGCAGTGTTCACAGATCCATTCATATCCATATTCTTCTTCTGTTTATTGGGCCTAGACATTATATATATATGTGTATATATATATATGACTGAATTTTGCAGAGCTACTATATATATATATATATATATATATATATATATATATATATATATATATATATAAAAGGGAAACTGTCATGGGAAAACATTTTTTTTAAATGCATTAGTTAATAGTGCTTCTCCAGTAGACTTCTGCACTGAAATCCATTTCTCAAAAGAGCAAACAGATTTTTTTATATTTCATTTTTGAAATCTGACATGGGGCTAGCCATTTTGTCAATTTCCCAGCTGCCCCTTGTCATGTGACTTGTGCCAGCACTTGAGGAGGGAACTGCTGAAGCTAGGACCTTACGTTTTGCAAATCTGCTCAATTGTTGCTCCTCCGCTCTTACTCTGCCTGCACCTGGAAGCATTGCCTATGCTCAGACAGTCACTGCAGATTTAGGTACCAAAACATGACATTTTTAAATTTTGCACCAAAATCTGTCCTGCCTGCAAAAAGAAGGGGAGCAGCCGGCAGTGGATTCTCGACCTTTGGAGAATCTATATCATCTGGCCCAAGGCTTAGCATTCTTCACTTAGTAATTGCATCTTGGGCATATCTTATCTTCAAGGTGGATTGAATATTTGGCAAGATGTTTAGATCCGACCCAAGGACTGTCAACTTAAAAGATAAGGAATACTGCTAAAGCAGTGTATTGGAAATAGATTAGCCACAATAGTGCAAGCTATAATAATATATTTATTCTGCAGATTTCTTTACCATACCTGAGTAAACAACTCTTGAACCTCTCTCTATTTGCTTAGGATAGCAGCTTGGTGTGACATCATTTCCTGCCTGAGTCTCTCCCTGCTCACTCAAAGCTCTAGGCTCACATTACAGCACGGAAAGGAGGAGAGAGTGGGAAAAAGGGGAAACTGAGCATGCTCAAGTCTGTGCCTTTTTTTACTGAAGTCTTATAGAGAAACATTTGTATACACCACAGAATGAAAGAAATGTGGTGTTTCTTTTGACAGAGGAATGAGAGCTGTTTACTGTTGTATTTATATAGACCTCTCTGATTAAGATTACTTAATTTTAGCCTTTCCTTCTACTTTTAACCCACTTAAAGGACCAGTAACATCAATTAAAAAAAAATCGTTAGTATACATTGAAAAAAACCCATTAAGACAAATTAAACTTTGAAATCACAAAGTCTTTATTAAGAAATCACTTACCAAAAACCGAAACTCGGTTTGCAACTCCTCATCATGCGGTGCTTGATATCTCCTCCCTACCTTAGCAAGTGTTTTTTAAATGTATACTCACAATTTTTTTAAATGTTACTGGTTTTAGAATTATAGGTCTCCTTGACACCATGTGGCCACTGGCACACTCTGACTTCAGCATCTGAATCGTGCACTGCCAAACCCAGGCAATGTTGAATTCATCTGGGAAATGTGCACCTTAACTACATGGCGTATGGTGCAAAGTGTGAAATGTATGCCAGTTTTTTGCATTTTGTACTTTTCCATGCCAATCATTAGTGAGTCATTAGTGAGCCCTAATGAAAATGCAGGTATATTATCTCATATAATTTATTTTCATTTATTTAACAATGCACTATAATTTGTCATAAAAGCAGCCAACTGTAGCTCTCTTGCTGTTCCTGAACTCCAGCTTTCTGGACAAGGGTGAGTAGCAAGAAACCATCTGCCATAGTGACAAATGCTGATTCTGATTCTTATTCTACAGTAATAAGCGTTTTGATGTGGTTTTATTGTGCTTGTAGGCACTGAGAAAAAGACACGTTATTCCTTATTCAATATCACAGAACACTTTAGAAGCAGTTCCTTATTTAGTAAGGTCAGTAAGAACAAGGTGCAACAGTTTCTTGCAATACTCCATTCTGTCAAAGAGGAAGACATTCAGCTTATGGAACGTCTTTGATATACATACTGTGCCACCTACCACTCCATACATAAAACTTACAGTTGTTGATGTAATTGGTGACTACATGACTTGGCATGAAGAACTATTTAGCTCCCTAATAAAACAAATAGTAATTAAAGCACCTAAATGAGGTATCATTGTGCCTGCAAAATGGCATGGCATGCAAAATGGGTACGTTATACATTGATGCACACCCTTATACCAGTTTAAACACTATGGGGCAGATTTACTATTGGTAGAATTTCGAACTGAAAAAAATAAAAAATACGACCAACTACTTTTTTTTGGTGGGTAATTCTCGATCAAAAACGTCCGTATTCAATCAAATAAAAATCGCTCTAATCATTCAATTGCATCTTTCGAATCGAATGATTCAAACGATTTTGCGCAAAATCCTTCAAATTCCTAGGGCTTAGAAAATTTCTAGGAGGTCCCCCTATAGGCTACAATGGCAATTCAGCAGCTTTAAAGGGGAATGGAACCCCCAGGTGCAAACGCAAGTTTCAAATTTTTTCAATTCAAATCGAAATTTGGGCTATTCGAAGTAGGCCAAATTGCTTCGAAATTAGAATTTTTTAAATTAGAATTTTATTTGAATATTCACTTCGACCCTCAGTATATGTGCCCCTATAAATATACATGTGTCTGACTACTTTGTAGTATGGTGCAAATGTTAATTGTACACTTTTTCTGTATTAGCTTGAGTTGGGTAACCATTTTGACATGGACCTACAGAACAGATAAACCTTGTGCGCTTTAATATCCAATCCAGTTTTTTTATTTGAAGAAAATAAACAGTAGAAACTAAAACACAATCCTGCATTGATATTTTCTCTCAGCACAAGGCTGAGCAAAAATAAGGATTGCCTATAGCTAAATTACATTTTAACTCCACTGTATATAAATATACAGTATACTTCTGATTTACTCTGCTTGTGTTTCTCTATCTTGATATATAGCTGGATTCCTTTAAAGGAATTGTTCAGTATAAAAATAAAAACTGGGTCAATACCAATACAAGGATTTTGATAACTTTTATGTTTACAATAGCTAAACACTGGACATCACCTTGGGTTCCAATTTCACACTTTAAAGACAAGCTGAACTGGATAATGGTTAATGAAAGACTAACCAGTATACTTATTGATAGATTCAAGAAAATATGGAAACCATAGTATAGATATTCCTTCCCAACAACTACAGGAACCCCTTCAACCCTCTGGTAATCACTATATATCAGGAACAACTAATACTTAATGCAAAATACTTAGCTATATTTCAAGTATTTCCCTCAATTGTAAGTCCATAGAATCATTATTTTTTATGATCTTTAAGGGACCTCACAGAAACCACCCTAGATCATGTAATGCTCAATACCAATTTTTATAAAACATAATATGCTGTTACTTTTGATTCAGTTTGTTCATTTTTCTTTAAATCAGTCCTTTCGCTAGACCAAGACAGGACCTACCTTTGTTCTCTTCTCTTTCTTCATTTTTCCTCTTCATCCAAATATCTGATGATATAACATGAATGTTACAACTACTTTCTCTAATTATGTTAAAACTCAAATAAAACTATTAGAAAAAATAAAACCTGGGTAAATAGGCTGTGCAAAATAAAAGATGTTTCTAGTTGGCCAAAAATGTAATGTATAAAGGCTAGAGTGACTGGATGTCTAACAGAACAGAACACTACTTCCTGCTTTGCAACTCTCTCGGTTTCCGCTGATTACTTTCTTTACTGAGGGTCATGGGTCATAACTGGTTGCTTTTGAATCAGAGCTGCATGCTGCGGATCAATTGCAAGTGTACTGAACATTTATGTCCTGTGTGGCCCCCCTTCAAGTCACTGACTTACTCAGAGTTAGAGAGCTGAAAAGCAGGAAATATAGTTCTGCTTTGTTAGACATCTAGTCACTCAAGCCTTTATACATCCAATTTTTGGCTAACTAAATATATTGGAAACATTTTTTTTGTGCAACCTATCCATTTACCCAGTTTTTATTTTTACAGTGAATTGTTCCTTTAAAGTCAACTGAGAAAAGAAGGTTTTTTTAATGTTTCCTTACCAGTCTTTTTAATGCTTTCCTTGCCAGTTGCATTTCACCAAACCTAAAAAGCATTTCTTAAAAGTCAGGGGGTGCTTGCACATTAGAGGGGTCATTTATATCCACCAGTGCAGTCAGCAAATTGGGGTTGACACATGTCGTGTTTTGACCTGGACAGGCTGGTTTTCAAAAGGGCTGTCAAGGTCAAATCTGCCTGTCCAGTTTTCCAAATAAGGAAAACTGAGCAGGACTCTCCTAGATCACTCCTAGATTGCCAACTACCATGCCATTGCCTGGCCTGTGTGACATCACCACCTACCCAGTGAAATTGCAGTCCTGCCCTGTAACATACCCACCCACCCTCCTGCCTAAATTTCTGGATGGTGAAAAGTGACAACACTAAAGCAGATTGCAATTGAGTACAATTAGGGTTGCCACTCGATATTTTTCCAGAAAAGGTGGCAACCCTCAGTACAATCACCATGTTTTTTCTCACAGGGCAGCAAGATTCCGACATTGTTGTGGTCACAAGGACGCATTTATGTGGTGCGGTTGCACCTATTGCATCAAAATTAACACATCTGCATTCCCACGGTTGTAAATCATATATAATTGTGCTGAAAGTTTTCCAAGTCTAGTTGATATAATTTCCAACACAAGTGTGCTCTTCCTATTGATGCAGGGTGCTGAAGGAGTTGCCCGTATTGACTCAGTGGCATACTCAGTAAATGACCCCTTACATGCCCTCTGTTACACCTAAGGATATGTTTTTTTTTTTTTTTTACAATTCCTGGATTCCTGTGCACTTATATGTTCTACTGTGTATTCCTGCAATAATGTTTGGCTTTTGTACCTTTGTAAATTCATTCTGCCCTAATTTGTTACCTTTTTATTTGTGTGCATCTCTGAATATAATATATATATATATATATATATATATATGTAAAGTGTTTTTTATGTACAAAGAGATCAATAAGAAAGACAGGAAGCATTCAGCGTACTGAAAATTGTGGTAATATGTATCAAGTTGACAAAATGGAAGAAACTCTACGCCCTATTGCCTACTATTCATTTTCCAATGAGTAAAATGAAATCCACCTTATTGTCTTAATATTCTAATACCTACACTTCCATCTGCTCAAAAGGAATTCAGGATATAGCAGCTGTTGATCTGTTTCACCTCTAAAGTGATTACACTTGCAGTTGTGCTGAATGATTTAGCCCTTCTAATCCAATGTAGATAAAATATGCTTTGTAAATGCAAATGATTACAATGCTTTCTACAGGAGCAGCGGGTGGCATGACCTGGGCTCAGAGAGATATTTTTGCAGATGTGATGGTATGGTTATCAAATGAGTTTTGAAACATAATGGGAACAAAGACCTTTTACTCAAAAGCAAACCCAGTAAATGATTCAAGTGAATGTTCTAATAAAGCTTACCATTGCTAACAGAATATAATATTGTCACAGTCACTTTCCAAAATAATAAACCCTCAGGCTATAAACTGCACCAGAAAGTCAATAAGCAGAACATTAGACACATTCAATGCTATTACTTATAATCACCCAGCTTAAAATCAATGTCTGTCTAAGCAAACCCTTTTGTTTCATTCAAAGGACAAGCAAAGTCCTGAAATATGAAAGGCAACAAATCTACAGGGACCTAGGTACTAAGTTGAGAGTGCTTGCTGGTTTCCTGCATGGTCCTGGCATGGTGGTGCCATTGTGCTTGCTAACCCAAGCATTCCTTTCATCCATGCAACTTTGTCCATGTGCACTGGTTTGTTTTTTTTAACATTTACAAGGTCCTATAATATGGTTCTTAATATTCATCAATTATTTTTTAGTTGAGATCTGCCCAGGTTCTGCAAAAGCATCCAAGTACAATAAAGTACTGCAAAATGCAACATTTTGGGCAAGTGAAGTCAAAATATTGCAAGTTTAATATTTGTTTTAAACTATTTGAATAAAATCTATAATGATTGTCGCACCTCTTTGTTGTACTCCTATAACTGCTGGTCTGCTGATGGTACATTTTTATTTGTGTGCTTCTTGGAAGTTATAATATGTGTTACAAATGTAGGCTATTATACATGGGTTGAAACTGGAAATGGCAGTTGTGACTATGCATATTGTTTGTATTTAATGTTTGTAATAAAGGGCTACATTCAAATCAGTGAGAAAAGGGGTTTATCATGTGAAAAGTCATGGACAAGTTTCAATTTGAGATGCAATTCAATTCACAAAAATGTATCTCAAGCTTTATTGCTTGTTACTCTGAAGTCTATGGGGAAAAACTTGAACTGAATTTGGATTAAAGTTTTTTCTCCTTGAATTGAATCTCATGAGTTTAAGAGTTCTTTTAGAAACGCTTTAAATCTATTCAGACTTTTACTAACTCACTACAAATTGTCAGAATAATGATTGTCAGAAATTTTTTTTTTCGTGGTATTCATATTTTTTTATTGCATCGCTCAGCTTAATTTTTCAATCATACTTTTTTACTTCAGATCGTTTAATAAATCTCGTGGCATTCGTAGTTTTAGGGGCCCATTTATTAAACATTGATTTTTTTTTTGGTCCAACTTTTAGAGATTTATCATTCACTCAAAGCTGCTAAAAATCTGAATGCAAAAATCTCAAACCTGTCCAGGTAATGTAGAAGTCAATGGCAGATGTCCCTGAAGATGTTTCTTGACATCATGATCTGCATTGGATCATCAGGAAAAGCAGAGTTTTCAGAGCACCAATGGTACAATACCAATTGTCACTCAGATTATTTCGAGAAAAATTATTGATAAATAAGTTCAATTCATGGAAGGGCATTTAGTAGACTTTGTTTTGGTAAAAAACTGAAATTCGTTAAAGCTTTAGTAAATCAGCTCCTTAAAGTTTGTGAGTTATAAAAAACCACTAAAATTTCATCTTTGATAAATAGGCCGCCACATAATTGTGAGTTAACATTTGGGTTTTTTAATAAATAAATAAAAATCCAAATCTTGAATTGATTTTTTTTTCCATGATTGAAATTTTTCCTCCATTTTTCATAAATGTGACCAGGTGATATCCCATTCTGTGACCATTGTGTCCAGCAGGATGACGCAGCAGTCTACTTCAAACTGGGACGCAAGTGCTCGGAGACACATCAAGCCGTCTTTTAGCAACGCATTGCACTCAAATCACTAAAATCCCCTTCCTACTATGTGTCAGCAAAACCATCATATATAATCACAGATATTCACTAAGCAATGTTATTTCATTACATATGATAATAGGATTTTATATAATCATGTATCCCTTATTACTTGGACTATTATTCATCTACATAATATCAGGTTATATTTCTCATATATTTCTAAATGCTCATCTTTGTACATAATAAAGATCGCAGAGATGAAAAAAGTACATTATCTAAAACAATAGTACTTGAATATGTAAGAAAAAAGGCAAATGGGTATTAATGTGGAGGGAGTATCTGCTTTCTATCAAAGCAATTGATGTCATTTTCCAAACTGAATTCTACTCATTTAATGTTTGGGAACCCCACTGTTTTTGAGAGTCTGGGGAATAGACAAGAACAACTTGAACATAAAACTCTTCTCTCTGAACCCAAATGGTTTAAACTGATTTGGTATGCTCAGGGATTTATACTGTATTATTATCATAAACTGCTTGACTCATTTTTTTTAAATGAAGTAAGTTTTCCATTGACTAGGAGCCCATTTTGGTTTGTCATAGTAGATTCATTTTTAAGTAGCCTGGAAAATTCAAGTCAAAAACCAAAATATAAAAAGTGTGTTAACATCACTATGGTGTTATAAACTAATTCCAATAATTTTAAATTATCCCATGAAAAAGAAATAAAAAATGGATTTTAAAAAATATTTCAAATATTTCAATTTAACCCCCCAGTCCTTTGTATGTTGCTTTTAGACTGCTTTGTATGTATATTTGTTTAAAGTTGTGAACCACAGCTATCAAAGTTAAAACATTAGTGGGTAAAACACCCTTCATGCCATGTAGAAATGGATGGAACTGTGGGCCGTCAACAAAAAGCAGCTTAAAGTAGTCTGCCAAATTGGTTATAGTCCAGGATAGACATTTGTAAATATTTCTATAATCTGTAGTAAGAATGCACCAAATCCAATATTTTGGGATTCTTCTGAATCCTGAATATTTCATTAAGGATTTGGACGAATTCTCAACCAATTTCGAATCCTAACTTGTGTATGGAAATGAGCGAGAAGAATGCTTGAAAAGAACATGTAGGCACAGTGTATGGAAAGTCACATGATTTAAGGATTCAGATTCAGTTTTGCCAGGGACTTGGATATTTCTGAATCAAAATCCTGCTGAAAAAGATTGAATTCTGTCCAAATCCTGAAACAAATCCTGGATTTGTTGCTATTCAAGTCTGCAGTAAATTTAAGAGGACTGGTATTTTTGTTATACAAATATGGGATCCACTATCCAGAAAGTTCAGAATTCCGTTAAAGTTATCTACCATAGGCTTCATTTTATCCAAATAATCCAAATTTTAAAAAAATATTTGCTTTTTCTCTGTCATAATAAAACCGTACCTTATACTTGATCCTAAGTAAGATATATTAATCCTTATTGGAAGCAAAAACAGATTATTCGGTTTATTTAATGTTTACACCATTTTCTAGTAGACAAAAGGTATGAAGTTCCAAAGTACAGAAAGATCTGTTGTCCAAAAAACCCCAGATCCCGAGCATTATGTATAAGAGGTACATTTCACTTTTAGCCTGATACTTTGAGTTTTAGCAATATCTATATGCAGTTAATGATCTGTGTAGGGATTCCCACCATCCTTGTTAATCTGAGAAAAGAGACTATTTTTCCATCCAAAAATCCAATTTAAAGAAAACAGCAACTGAATTTGGTATGCTATATCTACAGCTCCATAACTGCTACATAATTACTTATATGAGTGTTATTTACTCTTTTCTCAGGAACACAAATTAAGTCATACAAATAGTTTTGCTCCTCAACATTGCTATATTTAGGGGCAGATTTACTAAATTCACATGAAGGATTCGAAGTTCGATCGAATTTTCAAAACGTTTCGAATTCTCAAATGTTTTTTCGAATGAATTTTGAAAATTTAATTGAATCAAATGATTTGAATAAAAATCTATTCAACTATTCGACAGTCAAAGTACTTGCCCTTAAAATTTTTATTCAACTGCCTAGTTCGCCAGATCAATGCTACTGAATTGAGATTCAAAAATTTTGATTGAATGAAAAAAATTTGATCGAATGGTTAAAAGCAATTTTATCGATCGAATTTTTCTATTCAATCGTTCGGCAAAAATCCTCCAAATTCGAATTCAAATTTGTAGAATTTTTATTCACTAAGTATTCCAATGGTCGAATTCGACTCTTAGTAAATCTGCCCCAAAGTGTTTGTTGGATTTGTCATGGTGTCCGAGTAACAGGAAAGCATTTTTGGAAAACACTTTTGTCACCTCATTTCTTTCCCTTAAAACAGAGTTGTCAGCAAAGGTTAACCAAAAAGACCCTAAATGTTCTCCTTAATCTATTGGCATAACAATAGAATCAGGTGACGCAGTGATTGGGGGCCCAGACTATGGACCCAGTCGAGACTTCTGACAATTTGTTTTGTGATAATTACAAATTGCATATTGTAATCATCTTCTTCACCCCCCCCCCAAGAAAATTCTGCAGGGCCCAGTAAGTTATAGTTTTGTCTCTCTGCTTTGGTTAGTCATTTTTAAAAAAAGAAGAGAAAAAAGAAGGCTCACATTTGTAAAGCAGACAAGTTTAGACAAAATTATCATACAGGGCTGTTGTGACTCTTACATTATGTATGAAATATTTGAGAAGAGACTGAAACAAAAATAAAACTATTGGAACGCCATAAAACAGATTTTCTCTGAAGGCTAATTAGCTACTATTTTTGCACAAGTTTATTTATTTATATTTGGGAACTGCAGACAACCTCGTTCTGAAGACATTTGTTGCAAAAATATGTTCGCCTACAGTTCTTTTTCTGATTTAGCCTCTTATATGTTAAACACTAGAAAAATGTTTATTTATATAAAAAATATTCACTGTGCTTGAATTCTCAGTAGATCTTTTTGGTGAGTAACACAACTTCTCAGTTTTGTTGGTGCTGCTACATTTAAAGAAAAATATCCAAATGCAGAAAATTCAATCTGGCTTGTGAAATAGTTATAATGCATATACAGTATTATAGTTTCTAATACATGGGTGACATTTTTGGTTTGCAAACTTGGATATTTTTTGCATTTTTGTACCATTTAAAGCTTTTATTGTTGATCATGCTAAATATATGGAGGGTACACCAACAAACTGCTGTTGTAATAATAATGCTGTTGCTGGTGAAATAAAGTCTAAAAGAGAAGACAATTTTTTCATAATCAAAAAAGAAAATACATATATATAGCTAGACAGATAGATAGATATCCTTGATAAAGGCCCCAAAGGGGTGGTCGAAACCTTATAATAATTAAAGGGTTTTATTATTTTCACAAAGGAAAAACTGACGTTTCGGTCAGCAATCTGACCTTTCTCAAAGTGAATTAACAAACGAATTAACTCTTTAAACCCAGAGTGGCGAGAAAAAAAAACAACAGGAAGTGACCACATCTAATTACAATTAAATTAAACAATTTAAACACAAAATATAAGTGTAAAACTAAATATTTACAAATATATACAAAATAGATGAATTAATAATAGTACATAGTGTTAGTGTGCATAAAGTAAAACCAACATGCAGATTTAGCCTTGCAGGAAAAAAATGTTCTCACTGATGAATAGAAGTTAGTCTCTCATAAGCATGGTGTCTAGGATGGAATATATCCATTTATCAAATTGATTCCATAAACTATGTATCCATTCCAGCTACTGTCAAAGTAGTATACTTAGGGGCAGCTTTACTATATATATATATAATATATGTTTGTTATTCATTTCTCGCTGTATTATCAAAATGTCTAAAAAATCTCACGTGAGAGAGTAAAATGAACTAACTGATGTTCAGTTAATTTTTGTTACTGATCAAGCTGTAAGACCTTTTTTGATATATTACCCATCATTCTCTAGGATAACGCATTGTCTGGCTAATACATCCAGGTTCAGCCTCAGTTGGCATATAAAAGATAACAAATGATCAGAAATATATTTTAATACTCAAATACGGTATTTTAAACGTTTAAACACAATAATAATCTATCTTAAACTAATTTTGGGGCAGATACTCATTAACGTTATTCTCTCGACCCCATTTATTCCAACCTTTAGGGGCAAATTTACTAAGGGTCGAATTTCAAATATAAATAAATTAGAAATTCGACCATCGGATTTATTTTAAAGGCTATTTTCGATCCAAAATGGATCAAATAGGTCCATTTTCGGTTTAATGAAAATCGTTCGATTTTCAACAACTTAGAAAAAATCTCTGAAAAGGTTCCAGGAGGTCACCCATAGACTAAAATGCCAATCCAGCAGCTTTAAGGTGGCAAAGTGTCAAATTGGAAGGATTTTAAAGAGACAGTACTTCAAAATTTTAATTTTTTTCAATTCAAATCAAATTAAGGTGGCGAATTCAACGTTTTTTTAAAGAGGCAGTCATTTTCAAAATGAATTTTGAGCTATTCGATAGTCAAAGCAGCCAAAAAATTCAAATTTAATTGAAATTTTCACTTCAACCCTTAGTATATGTGACCCTTAATATCATTGTAGATATGAGCAATGCCTCCACTGGGTGCAGCATGTGAAAGCCATAGCATCCCTTCGGCATAGACGCCTCCTCCACTCTGAGGTTTAGGTGCAGTTTTCCAAAAATAAAATGGTAGCTGCATGGCCACCTATATACCTATCACAGTTTTTTGGAGTGGCCTGGTACTTTCTTTAGCTAAAGGGATACGGTCAGACATGTTTTTTTTAAAAATGCATCACTTGATAGTGCTGCTCCAGTAGACTTCTGCACTGAAATCCATTTCTCAAAAGAGAAAAAATAAATTTTATATTCAATTTTGAAATCTGACATGGGGCTAGACATTTTGGCAATTTCCCAGATGCCCCTGGTCATGTGACTCGTGCCAGCACTTTAAGAGGGAACTGCTTTCTGGCAGGCTGTTGTTTTTCCTTCTCTATATAACTGAATGGACATGGGTTTTTACTATTGAGTGCTGTTCTCAGATCTACCAGGCAGCTGTTACCTTATGTTAAGGAGCTACTGTCTGATTACTTCCCATTGTTCTGTTGTTAGGCTGCTGGGGGGAGGGGTGATATCACTCCAACTTGCAGTACAGCAGTAAAGAGTGATTGAAGTTTATCAGAACACAAGTCACATGACTTGGGGCAGCTGGGAAATTGACAATATGTCTAGCCCCATGTCAGATTTCACAATGAAATATAAAAAAAATCTGTTTGCTCTTTTGAGAAATGAATTTCAATGCAGCATACTGCTGGAGCAGCACTATTAACAGATGCATTTAAAAAAAAAATTTTTTCCCATGACAGTATCCCTTTAAAAATTTCCCTCTCAGTCCTCATACAATATAAATATGGAGAGGGGCAAATACTGTATATACAGCTGCCTATTCCCGTGTTGCCATTATTTCTCTGGATATGATGCCTGCACACTACTCTGTAGGCATTTATTATTTATGACTGTTTGAAAGCACTGGGTCTTCAGAGCAGCAGTTAAATGTCTGGCAATAATTATGCAATGGTTGCTTGAAAAAATATCAAGTAAAGAAAGGAATAAGGTAGATTTAGATATCTGATTTAGAGACTTTTTGTCTATTCATGATGCATGGCAAATATTTGTACCTTTTCTATATAACATGCCTATGAAGCTAGAAGGCAGTGTGTATTTGTCAGATAACCCAAGTAACCATATGTAGGCTAATGTATGCATTAAAGAACAAATTATAGCTGTAATACCCCTCTGTTCATTTCCCAGTCAGTCTGTATTAGCTATGGCATGTTAGCATTCAATAATTACTTACCAACAATGCTTGCCATTGACATTCTTTTTTTCAGCTGCTATGAATAAGAAATAAAATAAACACACCACATAAAAACATGCATGAATGTTTGCACCATGTTGGATCAAACTGGAAAGGTTTTGGGATTGTTTTATGAATGAATGCAAACCACAATGTTCATATCATTGATGGTAATCAAATATTTCAGAAGAAATTGCTCTGCAGCACTCTGAAATGGTGAAAAAACTGTGTTTATTTATGCAAAAGACTAGGCAACATTTCCAGCTCCTGCCCTTTCTCAAGCCTACATGCTTGTGTTACACATTCAATTAAATCAGTCTAACAAGGGGAGGAGCATGTAAGCTCCACCTATTCACACAAAGGTACAAGGCCCATGATTCATAGGGAAACAATTATTATAATGACTCCTGAAGTATTATTTATTTTTGGTATGATCCCAAAATAAGGTTCATTGTGGGGGAGGCCCATTTATCAAAGTCCGACTTTATCTCATTTTCTGTAAAAAAACTACGACCTAATCCGCACAGGTCTTCCCCTTTGTTTATCAGTATATTTTCCAGGAACTATCCTCTGCGGGAAAAAACACGAAAAAAATCTTTCAGATTTCCACTAAAGTTTTGCCCGAAAACCAAGAAATCTTCAGATTATTGCACAAAATATTGCAGATCTAGATATATTCGCAGTAACGTAACTAGAGGGATACGGGCCCTGGCGTGTGATGTGCAGCCTGGCTCCCCCAAACCCCCTCACCCCCTTCCACACGAGATTTTCTGGCAGGAACCAGTGATAATCCGTCCAGAATCAGCGTGTTAGCTGGCGGGGGGCCCTGAGAGGGTGCGGGCCCTGGCCCAATCACACCCCCCTGATCCCCCAACAGTTTCGCCACTGTATATTCGGGACTTGTCCCATTGACGAGATTTTTTTGTTTTTTTATGTCCCATAAGTCCATATCACACACAAAACCATTTATTCATTCACACTGTTCGTGTATAGTGTTATATACTCAAAATATAGCTATTTACATATTGACTATATTTGCGCTCATCTTGGTCTGGATGTCTACAATAAAAACATCATTCATCCCAAGGTCAGGAGCAGTACTAAGTGTGCCATACTAGTAGTAATAAAACAGGACTATATTTTATCCATATTTATTTTTGTATATATATTTCTGTAAATCGCATAAATCCAGAAAAATCCCATAATGAAACTAAGCAGCCTCCTGAAAATGCTACGGCAAAATACTGCATTCGTGCATCATGGTTTTTTTGATATGGTTATTTAATTGATTACTATATCCTGCCACATTTGCTATTTGCTAGTTCATTTATATAAGACTATATTTTAAGAGCTCAGTAAATTTAGATTTGTATTTCAATTACACGTACCTACCTTGATTTGCAAGCTCTGGATGTGTCGCATCTCTCTTCTTCTTTCAACTCTCTTCACTCTAATATCTCAGCTATCTCTTGTCCTAATGTGGCTTCCTCTGTCTAGTACAGCACACTCACCACTGCCATTAATGAGCTTGTTCCTGTAAAAACTCAATTTGCTAGACCCAAACCACTTCAACCTTGGCACACTGCTCATACTAAAGCGCTCCAAAGATACTCACATGCACTTGAGCGTCGCAGGCGCAAATCCCGTTTAGAATCAGAATTTTGGAGCTACAAATCTGCCCTGCGTTCCTATAACACCAGCCTTTCCCAAGCCAAACAAACATACTTTACTTAACTCAATTCCCTTTCCAAAAAACCAGCACAACTTTTCTCCACCTTCTCCACCCCCTCCATGCACATCTTTCCCTGCTCAAGACATTGCTGAGCACTTCAAAAACAAAATTGACACTATCAGAAGGGACATTACACTAATCAACCCCCTATGCTTCCACCACCCTCCCTCAACACTTCCTCATCAGTGACAGGGGTGAAGGAGCACTGGGAAGTCTCAAAACATTTGGCCTCTTCTCACCTTACCACCTGCCCGCTTGATCCTATTCCTTCAGGACTTCTCCGCAGTACCAATCCTTGTCTAATCAAAGACTTAACTCATCTATTTAATCCCTAACTCTCAACTGGACTATTTCCATCTCAACTAAAACATGCTCGTTACCCCATCTCTTGATCCCTCCAACCTTGACAACCTCTGACCTATCTCTCTGCTACCTTTCATCTTTAAACAACTTGAGTGCCTAATCTACAACTGACTAACCTCATTCCTCTGACAATAACCTGTTGGACCCCCTACAATCTGGCTTCAAACCACAACACTCCACTGAAACTGCCCTGACCCGACTAACTAATGATCTTTTAACAGCTAAAGCCAGCAAAAATTTCTCACTACTAATACTGCTTGATCTCTCAGCTGCATTTGACACTGTAGATCACCCTCTCCTCCTCCAGTCCATCCATTCACTTGACCTTCGTGACAGAGCCCTGTCCTGGTTCTCTTCTTACCTTACCAATCGTTCCTTCAGTGTCTCTTACAATGGAGTAGCATCTTCCCCCCTACCTCTCTTTCTGTCCTGGGACCCATATTATTTTCCCTATATACTTCCTCCCTCAGGAAATTAATCAGCTCGTATGGTTTCCACTACCACCTCTATGCTGACAATACTCAGATCTATCTCTCCTCTCCTGATCTCAACCCAGAACTAATAACTCATGTCTCCTCCTGCCTGTCCACTATCTCTACTTGGATGTCACAAAGCTACCTTAAATTAAACCTCTCCAAAAACGGAAGTGGTTCTTTTTCCTCTAACTAACACCAGTAACATTCCGTATAGGTTTAATTCCTGGTGCCTAGTACTGTGCTGTAAAACTTCTTGTCTGTTCCTGATTATCTGTGTTTGACCCTGCCTGGCTATTTTGACTACTCTGTCCTCTGAAAACCTGACCCTTGCCTGAAACCGACTTTTATTCTGCTTAACCCTTGATTGACTTCCTGGTTTGACTCCTGCCTGTTATTGACTCTGATCCTGTCTCATCCCATCTGATTGATTACTCGGTTTTGACCTCTGCCTGCCTGACCATTCTAATCTGATCTCCTGTTTTGACCCTTGCCTACTATCTGACTCTTATCCTGCCTGATCCCTCTGCTAGTTTTCCCGGTTTTGACCTTGGCCTGTCTGACTCCGTCTGTGTTCCGCCTGTCTCGACCCGGCCTGTTATTTGTCTACTGATTCTGCCTCCGCCCTGACCTGTGACCTTCTGCCCAAAGACTTTGCTATACGTTCGTGCCCCTGTGCTTGTCCAGAACTGTTTGCTTTGCACCTCTCTTATTAAGACCTGGCGGCATCCAATTAGCTGAGGGCTCCTCCCGAGGTGAAAGGCGGCAGTTATAGGCAGAAGCAAGAGCCTAGGACAGGGTGCTTAGCTTGGGTTCTGGATTAGGGTGCCGATCGTGACACTATACCAATCTCCCTTCGGAGTGCTGACCAAATCCACACTGGACTTGCTTGAAATAATATCAATCTGGTTTTATTTGAGATTATATTGTGATTCAAACAAGGGGTGTGCAAAGAAATTTTTACGCGTTTTGTGCCTCTACACCCAGGGTACAATGTGTAACACGTAAATATATGTTTAAATAGCATTACAAATCAGTGTCAATCAGCATTTAAAGGTAGTGCAGGTAAGAGATATAAATATGTTTAGTAAAAATATGCAACATCACCGTGAAAATACACCCAACAAATTGATGCAAACTTTGGGGGTTATATGTGGAAAAAATGTGCACTTTTGTAAATATGCCCCTTTGAGTTGTTTTTGAGTTGAAAAGGCACTTTTTATTTTTTTGTATGGAGATATCCAAGAAACAAATGGATGCAGCTACTGCTGCTCAATAAAAATGTACCTTTAAGCCCAAAATAAATTTTGCAGACAAAGAGATTAAATTAACTACTGCTCTTCCTTTCTGTATGTAGAGTCATATGACTGCCATAATATTTATTATATCTTAATGTAAATTGTAAAAGTGGCCATATGTGGGGTTTTTTTTAAATTTTTGGACGAAATCCCTTCTCTTCAGTGATTGTTACTGCCTCCCATACATATGCATGTCTGTTAGAGTAGTAAGCAGGCCACCAATGCAGTAGTGCCCTCTATAAATCAGCACAATCAACTGAGGCACACAGGCAAGTTAAACATTATCTGAAATTCAGACAGATACTGGAAAGGAAAAGAGCCTTGCTATATGTCTGCTCATTGCAAAAGTGGAATGTAATTGATTGCCGAGGAGTGCATTTAACAGTGCCAGGGAATAGATTACACTTCTGTAGCTCATGGTTTTTTTTTCATCTTATTTTATGAGCACGGCTGCTTCAAACTTAAGCTTGTTTTTTTTTAGTTTGCCTTACTTGCATCAGACTTTTAGCTAGAAGATTTATTACCAGGACTCTTGTAAGCTGAAACAGATGGAAATGTGAGAGACACAACATTTCAGATATATGTATGTAATTGCAATATACAGCTGTATGCTTGGACAAATTAGGTGCAAATGCTTTGTTGATATACAGATATACTGTGCTATTAATTATATTATGAATGACATATGAAAATGTCTATATAAATAAGTCAGATTTTGACAGTTTAAACACCTAGAGTAATTAGACTGTCTTTAGTGATTCTAAATTGCTTATTAAATCGAAGCACTTTTGCGCAGCAATATTCAAAATACTATTATCATATGTTAAACATATTACTTCAGCAACACCAGATTTGTATTTTTAAATAAATATTTGGGACTAGGAGTAGTAACCAATAACACCCAACCAGCAGGTAGGATTTACTGGTAGTTGTTGGAAAGCAAATATCTTATTGGTTGCTAAAGGTTGCTGCTACTGGGCAAACATAGAGCATTTAATACAGATGGGGAATTGTGTAATAACACTGGTCCCCAACAATCTATAGCTAGTGGTTATTTTAAATGTACAATAATTCTGCCTGATCTGTGTAAAGCTGACTCCTTGTTCCTGCAGCGGTTTTCCAGCTTTGTGTTAATTATAGTGTAATATTATAATTAGTGATGGGCGAATTTATTCACCTGTGCAAAATGCAGGCGAAAATGTAAAAAAATTGCTGAAACGCCGCTGGTGTTTTATTTTTTTGACGCCGGCAGTGGACGCCTGCGTCCAAAAAGAGATGCGATTTTTCGCAAATTAAACACAGGAACCCCCAGTGCGAGTACCATGCCCTGAGATGGAACCTTCATGTGAGCGCTGATGGCTGTAATGTTCATTTGAATTTTGACAATATGAAGTGTTACCCATTTATACATCTTGTGTTTAAATTCAAGGATTCGCAGAAATACCTGGACATAATGTAATAATAGATTCAAAATATTTGTCCAGTTCTGGATACAGCTTACTTTAATAAATTATTTGAAGCTGGTCTTCATTATTCATCTTATAGTTGTGCTTTCAATTGGGGGTCACTGTCCCATCTAAAAACAAATTATAATAACTCCCCCTGGTGGTCTAGTGGTGTGGCAGGGACACCACACCGCTCTTCTTCCTGTGCGCTATGTACTTAGGGCACGCACGGTGCACAGCTTCTGTATTTATAGGTGCATGCATGCTGGCATGATGTCAGCGCACAATGGCGTCTAAATTTAAAAGTATTTATATTTTTTCTTCCAAACTCCCAAATGCACTTACATTTCATTGCATAAACACCGATCCATGCATTTCCAATTTTTAATTATGTATGCTATTTTATTCCAGAAACACAAAGCAGCCTATGCCATTGTTCAATTTGTATCAGCTCGCAAACATTTTTTAAAATGTTTATATCCAGTTAATATATCCTGTAATATATCCTGCAATATCCAGTTAGCATTGTCTCCCATCCATCAGTATTACTGTCTGTGCATTGTCAGTATGAGAGCTTTATCAATAAAACTTCTTAATTCAGAGATGTTTTCTATTGGATGTTTTCCAAAGACAGACTCAGACCCCAATTAATTTGGTCCAAAATGGTTGCCTGCTGTTAGAATTTGTATAATACAGATATATTGCCCTGTTCATGAGATCTGCTGCTAAAGTATCAGCAAGCATTCAGAACAGTAAATGCTTCCAAGATATGAACACTGGAGAACAGGTGAATCAATACGAAGATGAACAATTCTGACAGAACCACAGTGTAACTCAGAGGATACAGGAGAAAATATTCAATTTTGTGGGTGCCTGAGGACATGTTTTAGAACAATTTCTCTGGGGGAGCTGACCCAGCCTGACTATTTGGCAGGTCTGGAACAGTGTGCTTACAATATATCATGCTGCTTCTCATAACCATTTGAAATTGACAACAGAACTTTAAAAATCAAGCTTAATTCTTTTACCTTTACTAGCAAATGGGCTGAAATCTTGGGTTTGACATGAACAAGGGACACATTTTTCCTTTGGTGAAACACACCCACAATTCAAAAACATACTGTATTGGTGAGATAATTAGTTTCTGGGTAAATTGTCTGAAAATCATATTAGTGGTAGGGATACTACAATCTCCACTTGGAAAAGGACTGATGTACAGTATATATATATAGACATTGTATAGAGATGTGTGTATGTATGATCTATTAATCTATGTTCAGTGGGACTTGGCTTTTACTATTGAGTGTTGTTCTTCCAGGGAGTTGTTATCTTGCGTTAAGATGGCCATAGATGTAAAGGATCTTTCCCCGATATGCCACTAACTGGCAGGGCTATTTTGGGGTAATCCGAACATTTGGCCCTATGGCCAAATGATCAGATTACAACTAACGCAATGGACTTCTGACGGGTTGGTCGGAAAAGAAAATCCAGCATTCCCGATCGATATTGTGTCCAGATATCGATCGGGTATACCCATCAGAAGCCCCCTACATGGGGAGATAAGCTGTCAAATCGATCTAAATGATATCGGCAGCTTTATCTGCCTGTGTATGGCTATCTGGTTACCATCGTTCTGTTGTTAGGCTGGTGGGGGAAAAGGGAGGGGGTGATAGCACTCCAACTTGCAGTACAGCAGTAAAGAGAAGTTTATCAGAGCAAATGTCACATGACTGGGGCAGCCGGGAAACTGACAATATGTATATCACCGTGCCAGATTTCAAAACTGAATATAAGAAAAATCTGTTTGCTCTTTTTAAAAAATGATTTCAGGGCATAATTCTGGTGGAGCAGCAATATTAACTGATGCGTTTTGAGAAAAAAACATGTTTTCCCATGACAGTATCCCTTCAATGTGGGTAAAACCAATGCTGGGTGTGATTATATATGAGCTCAATATCCCGTTATCCTCTATAAAACCTTATGCATTTGTATGCAGCAGGATTCAGCTCATCTAATCATAACCTATTCTGCTAATATATGTTGAGCTTTAACAATTCATCTTACTTATTTGAAGTTTTAAGCAGGGTCTGTAGTTGTGCATGCCTCTGCAAACTGTAACTGTAAATAAGGATTACACAGTTTGATTAAAATGTATATGCATTTAAGGTGGGTGTATATTGAATGTAGTTTTCTTTATAGATATAACAGATTTAAAAAATATAAGTCATCTATTTGTACTAAATGTTTGTGAATATTTGCATTTATACTTGAGTTAACACACATGTTTATGTGCTTCAATAATTTCCATACTGTAAGTGCACTGAATTGTACATTAAATTGGATCCAAACCAAACCAAAAGTTCTTCTCAACAACAAGAGGTCATTAGGAAGCTGGTGGTTGCTACATCTTCCACTGTGCTAGTTTATATTTGCTTGTGTGCCTTGCCCTGTAAAAAAAACATTCATTTAATGATGCAAAAGCCATTGTTCTGGGTTTTTTGTAAAGTGAGCTTATGACTTGCTGCAGTGGAGCCCTAGTTAGCAATCATGGAATCATGGTCAGTTTAGTATCAGTGGAAGGAGATGGTCCCCTTTCCAGATACAGTAGCCTTAGGGAGTGGGAGGGTCCTGTAAGCCGCAGAATGCCAGTTGGCATTTTCCTTTCCAATAAAAGATGGGAAGGATTGGTAGGCATTTTTAGTCACATTTAGTGGAAGATAGGTTGGTGACTGGAGTCAGAGGCAGAATGTCTCAGTAAAAAGGTGAGTCCAAATGTCCAAAACTGCTTTCTAAAACTGGGGTAATGGTCTTTGTGATCAAGGGTTA
>CM044445.1:39663533-39689125 GCA_024363595.1 Xenopus borealis | reverse complement strand
TGCGCTCCCCTGCGGCTGAACGCAGCAAAACGGAACACAGGGGAGAGCAGGTAAAAACGCCCGTGTGTAAGGGCCCTAACGCATATAGGAGGGGCAGGCAGTATTTGATTGACAGCTGAGATTTTTAAATGAGTTTACAACAGCGATGAATAATTAAATAAAAAAAAGGTCCACTTTAAAGGAGAAGGAAAAATAAAAATCATGACCTATCTCCCTTCAAAGTACTAATGACATAGCGCTCATTACTAAGCAGCACGAGCAGCTTGATATAGGCAGCAAAAGGAGCATCAGCATCATGAGTTGGGGCTGGCTGGGGGCTTACCTGAACATTGTTGAGAATGCATTTTGCCATGAAATTAGTAGATATGGCACTAGCAAACTCTGTCCACTTGTGCAACTAAACATCCACAAAGATCAAAGCAGAATATAATGGTAATAATATGTACTTTACCAGATGAACTGTGAAATAACTACATAATGCATAAGAAAATGTCATCTCCCAATAAGCACAAAAGTATATTCCACAAAATTTTTCAAAATTACAAAGGCATAAGAAACCGCTAACTAAAATGTTTTTCTATGTAATGCTAATACGAAGATCTCTTTAAGATTTAATCTTACTCCCAGATATATACTGTGTGTGTGTGTGTATATATATATATATATAATGATTTTTCACTCTTATTTTGATATTAGCAATATGCTGTTCTGCTCAGAACCTAACCTCCCATTAGTCTTCCCCACGTTCTGCAAACCACAGTGATATACAGTATGAACATATAAATCAAGTTAACTTCAGCAGTTGTGTGATTTATGGTACTGCTCATACAAAAGTTATAAAGTTATTGAGGCTGTAGTTGTTTACATAAAGTCTAAGCAACTTAACATTGTATTCATTTCCACCAATATATGCATTAAGTTGACTAAATATTTTACATACATTACAAGTACATCTTTTTTCAGAACTACCATTGTCAAATGCCCAACTCATTATTTTAACAGCTGTTTTCTGTCCTATTACAAATCTAGCATACAGTAGCTAAGAAAATCTGCATTTAAGGAACGGGAGGCAAATGTATTGAGTAAGAGTATAATTTCCATATGTAAAGCGCTCACAAAGAAAGTAAGCTGCATGAGCACCATATTGGTAAACATGTTCCAGTACAATAGTAGAGACATTGAGTAATTATAAAGCAATGTGCAATCCTAGAAGCAATGTGAGTGTCTTACAAATATGAGTTCATTTTTTTTTAATGTTTAATAAACACAGAAATGATATATAGAATCCTTTCTGGCTTTTAAACTTAACCTTATAATGCTAAGTACATGTACTATTAATATTGCTCAGTCATATCTAGATATGATTATTATTATGTATTTTCAGAGCACAACCATATTGTAGAATAAAATGTATTTATACAAAGAAATCACATAAATTACATACATGGAACATACATAGTTGCATACATAGCAACCAGTACAAAAGTTGAGGAAGGCCCAGTGCAAAAGATATTATAATTTAAAAGGGAAAGGGAATAAGGCACAAGGTGTGGGGGTTGGCAAGATTACAAATAATCAAGATGAGAGATATAGCATATAGTATGGCATTTGATAGCTAAACAGAATGAGGGTAGGCTTCTCTAAATAAGTGTGTTTTAAGAGATTGTTTGAAAGCAGAAAGGTTGGGAAAAAGTCGGACAGACTGTGGGAGAGCATTCCAGAGGAGGGGTGCAGCCCTTGCAAAGTCTTGTATATTATAATCACCTAGTATTAAGGATGGGGCATCAGATGAAAAGAAATAAGGAAGCCAAGCAGCAAATTTGTCAAAAAATTGTGTGGCTAGTTCAGGAGGTCGATATATCACAGCACTGCAAAGTGATACAGGAGAAAAAAGCCTAATGCAGTGAAAATTACAGAGAAGGAACAGGTGGAAGTACAGTGAGAGAGACAAGTAATCTTACCCCACCAAAGCCCCGTTTCCAGGTCTAGGAGTATGAGTAAATGGTAGGCCCCCATGGCCAGGTTTCAGTAAGTAGGTTCAAGGAACTGGTGATCAAAATGGTCATGCAAAGTGGTGAGTTTGTTGCAAACAGATCTGGCATTCCAGAGAGCACAGGTAAGATTAACTGTGTTTTGGATAAAGGGATTAGAGTTCTGTTATGCTGGAATTACCACCAAAGGGAAGGAGACAGTGGTGGTGATATATAAGATATGGGGTAAGGGCCAGGGTTGGGGCCCCTGGAGTTCAAATGGATAGAAGAATTGGATAAGTCCAAGTTGAAAACTTGAGAGGGTTCTTCAGGCAGACAGACTCATCTACCACATTTCTACACACACATGTATCCCTACTCTGCTACTGCAAGAATCTCTGATTTTCTTCATTGTGGTGCTACATGAGTGCTGTTTCTCTGCTACAGGGAAGAGTCGGTACAGTATGATTTGGCGTGCCTCCACTTAGCCTCAGGACAGACTGGGATGCAATACCCAGATGAGAACTTCCCTGATCTGCAATCACACACACAGAGGAAAGGTTGACAGGTTTATTTGCAGAACAATGTACCAATAAACAACAGTGATACATACATCCAGCCAGGAGTAACTTTTCTTAATACTTTAGATGGTTTTATATCTGTGCAGCTGGGGGTCCACACGTATGTGGCAGTTTCTTCAGAGTCCTCAGAAGGACTCCCTTTGGCTTTCCGTGCCCTGAGAAGAGCAAGCTTTGCTCTTTAAAACCCTGACAAGGACCCTCTTTCCATCTACAACCTTAGTATAAAGTGCTCATCTACCATTGCGGTTCCCCATTCTCATTTCACACACAGTAATATCTGGGACCTGGCAGCACCTTGCTTGCATTCTGCTGCTTCTCTCAGCACTACCTGTGTAGATCTTCCTTCCTGTCAACTCACAATGTTGGGGACTCCATCCCTTCCTTTACAGAACAACACAGAGGAGAGAAGAAGTTTACATAGCTACCATATACTATAAAATATATTGTCATAAATCACCTTGGAGTTCCATGACTTGTATAAAAGCAATTGGCCTTTGGTCTTGTGGCTTTATATGTTCATGGATTGCCTTTGTGACTTATAATATCCTATTTTACAACAAGGGGTACATTATTCCATATATATTTATATTTGTTTACATACAGTATAATTACAAATGTTAAGTGAAATATGGCAAGAAAAGAAATACCCCTAGGGTAGCAGTTTAGTAATTACAGTCAATGTAAGGTGCTTAGTATATATATATTATATATATAATTTATTTAATTTTACTTTTTATTTCTTTCTTCTTCAAAATGATCATAAGTGTATTATATTTATTATAAATAGATGCATACACCAGATAATTTTTCTTGTGATGTCAGTAACAAGCAAACCCTTCCCATGTTCTCTCTTGTTCCAGTTTCTAATGTAGAAGTGTTGCTAAGAGTGGCTTAGAGAGCTCACTAAGCCTGTAGAAGAACTTAATGAGCACTTGCTAATCTTGACAAGTACTTTTCTTGCACTGTATTTCCCATGGAATATTTCTTGTTGGCACCATTTAACCCACTCCCAACACAAGTTCTGGCACAACAATATATGGATACATGTGACCTGGCAATCCAGCTGTTGTTGGTAGCATTCTTAAATGCAAGGATATAAAATTAGCAACAACTATCTACCATACCTTATAATGGTGTTGGGTTTAAGAAGTGCATACACGTTGTTCTACGCCTTTAAGTGGCAGCACCCCAGACATCTCTCCTAGCAGAGACTGGGCAAGGCTTTCCCATTTCTGTAGAGAGCACAGCATACTCCCAAAGCTAACAAGAGCTTAGTTTATACTTTAAAATAGGATGTTCAGTTCTAGTAGTTATGTGAGCTCTATGGTGCTACATACACTTCCTCCTGTGGGCAGCTCCTACCCTATGACTGGAACACTACTGGCATTAAACAAAAATAAATATATATATTTATGATACACAGTATGCAGGTGTGCTGCTCCAATGAGGTGAGTTGAAAAACTCCTGCAATAGGAGCCAGCACCAAAGACCCAGAAGATGAACAAATAGAATAAATAGTGTGATATTGTTTGGTATACAAGACCTCTTTTTGTGCTTGGTGGGAACTGTTTAACATCCACTGTCCACCTGCATCACTACCATGGGTGTGCGGTTTATACAAATGGTCTGAAACTCCATTTGTTTCTCATCAGCTACACTAATAACATTTCTGTCTACAGTCTTTGGCAGAGAAAGTAATCCAAAGGAGTTATCAGACAATGGACTACAGTTTGTCTCATTTGAGTTTGAATTCTTTCTAAGAGAGAGGAATATTGTGCATAGGAAACCTTCAGTGTATTACCCACAAGCAAATGGAGAAATCGAGCGATTCAATAGTCTAAAAGAAGCAAAATCTTACTGGGAAATCTTGGAAAGCATTTACAACAGAGTTCCTACATAACTACAGAGCAATGTGCCATGCAACAACCCAAGCACCTCCAGCTGAATTACAACATGGCAGACTGATGCGCATTAAGTAACATGTTGCAGACATCAAACATCCACAAAATACTGTTCATACAAACTCATCTATGGCAGACATTGTCAAACGTCAACAAGCCAAATGCAAGGCTTATACTGACAGAAAATGTGATGCAAGAGACTTTCAGCCTGGATCTTTAGTAAGAATTAAGAAACCAGGACTACTGAAATAAGGACAATCTAAATTTAAAACACCACTTGAAGGGATATGCCAGTGAGGACCATACACATATGAATTATCTGATGGACACATATGGAATGCAAGTCATCTTGCACCTGCTAGATATGGCTTTGGAGAAGATCAATTGGACGAAGGACATTTTCCTACTCCTGATGCCAACTGCAATAGGCCTGAAGAAAGAGAATCAGAAAACTACCTTCATGGACTATGTCATGTGAAAAATTTATAATATTGCTTTAAGATGCATTGTTGTTGTTTATTACATCTGTCCAAATGCTTTCCTACTATAGGGGTAATATGTGGTGTTTATACAAATGGCCTGAAGATGTCACTGTGCACATGAGTTATACTGTGCATACACTGTACCATCTATAATGCTTAAGGTGCTAGAGTTGATGTTACTGTTGTGTAATGGCTGCATGAACCTGCATACAGCACTGTTCATCCTCGGCTATCAAAACAGAACAATAGGGAATACATATTTTACTCCCTTACATAAACTTTTTAGGTGGGTAATAAATCAAAAGTTCCAGAAGTTGCTACCAATAAGTACCTCATAAAAAATGAAAAATGGAGAAAAAACAAGAAAAAAAGGAAGCAAAGGAAAAAATATATAGTGCAGCGTTTGTCTATAAGATCTGGATCAGACGAATGCCACGGACATCCCAATACACAGAGTGGAGACACGGTCATAGGAGAAAAGTACCACGGAGGTCTTGTAACTGCAGGGCCACAGATATCCCAATGTACAGAGTGGATTAGCCTCCCCGATGGGAAAAGTGTCCCAGGAGAGGAACGCTGCATGTAAATTTTAGAAATGGTTAAAAAGAAAGTTCTGGAAGAACCTGGGAAGCTACTGACAAATCTTGATATGGGAATTAAATTCTGTCCGTCTGTAAGTATAATCGACTACCAGAAATGGGGTCTCAACTTGTGGGTACCCACCTACTTTCTAAAAAACTTTGTCTCACTAACTAGCACAAGCACATTAGAATTTGAAGGTGTTACAAGTATGAGAATAGTCTCATTTGATAGGTAATTTAGAGTCAGCTAGAAAATTCCAATCTTATTCAATAATGGGTGCACGTACCATCAGAGGTCCATCTTCCACCAGAGTTAATCAGCCGAAAAAGTAATAATAAATCATTAGCTTCATACTGTAAATTATTGAAAACACACATTTATGAATTACTCTTATGTAACTAGATCCAGCACTAGAACAAAATAATATCTTGTTTGCACCTATGTAAAGAAGTCCTGATGATCCAAAAAACCTAGTTATATGCACAGAAACACTATCTTTGCAGCTGCAACACTATTTACATGACAACTAGGACAAATGAGTTTTTTTTATTGCTGGGGGATACTAATTTGTTCTTACAGACCATTTCTTTTTTGTGACACTATATAAAATTCAGATAATATTTGTGCATGTCACATTAACTCCTGAGATAAAAATGATTTTTTCACAAAATAAACAGAACTCTGCACCCTATTATCTTGTGCTGCATCCACATATATTTTTCTTCTAGCATACAATTCTCTCTTTTTCTTATTTAGTGAATGTGACAATATGAGAAATTCATTCTTTGACTGATTGCATAACCACACAGGTACCAGGGCTTCTGCTGTGATCAACTGCATTCAGACAGCCTTGACACATTCATGACATACCTATTATGTGCAGCTTGCACCCAGATGGTTATAGAAGTCACTCAATCCAAAAGCAAGAACATGTGTTAAAGGGGATCTAAAGCCTACAGAATTTGCCAATGAAAATGATACTGGCCAACATTTTTTATTACCGATCCAAGATATTTTCGGAAAATTCTGTGCTATTACTATTATATCATTTGATGCAAGCATTATATTACTATTTAAAAACTTGCTGGTGCAACTTAAATAAAAATAGTCTCCCTAATCTATTAGTGCAGGTATGGGACCCATTATCCCGAATGTACAGGACCTGGATCTTTGCATAATTTGGATCTTCATACCTTAAGTCTACTAGAAAATCAGTCTAACATTAAATATACCAAATAGGCTGGTTTTGCTTCTAATAAGGATTAATTATATATCAGTTTGGATTAAGGTACGGTTTTATTATTACAGAGAAAAATTATTTCTAAATCTTTGGATTATTTTGATAAAATGGAATCTATGGGAGACAAGCTTTCCATCAATTATATTTTTCTGGATAACAGTTTTACGGATAACAGATCGCATACCAGTACTGTATTTTACAAACTGCAGAATGGGCTGTTTGCAAGTGCATGAGTTAAACATTGCATCAATAGAACGTAAAGGAAAAATGTATACCATGAACATTCCCCATTTTTCTTAACTGATATTTGCGGATATAACAGCATTATCTGTCTATGATGAATTGTTGTAATATATCGGTCTATGAAGAGCACCTCAGCCAAGGCAAACAAGATGGCAAATTTCTCTTATATTTATTGATTATGCATGGATTAATCCACTGGTTGTGTGGCTAGTTCATCCATGTCACCCATATGACAAAGTGTGGTTGTCATTTTGCCTTGCCCTATAGCGACCCAGGTTACTGATGCGTGGGGCTTGTTTTATGTCCACAGGAAGAGCATGCTGAAGAGGCACATATCATCATTAGTCTCCTGTAAGACTTAAAATTGATATATGCAATCCCTTATCCAGAAACCCATTATCCAGAAACCCCAGAATTACGAGATGACCATCTCCCATAGACTCCATCCAAATGATCCAAATTTCCAAAATCCAAACGATTTCCTTTTTCTTTGCAATAATAAAATAGTACCTTGCACTTGATCCCAGCTAAGATATAATTAATCCTTATTGGAACCAAACCGGCCTATTGGGTTTATTTAATGTTTACATGATTTTCTAGTAGACTCATGGTATGAAGATCCAAATTATGGAAAGATTCGTTATCTAGAAAATCGGGATAACAGGTCTCATACCTTTACTATATGTTTGTAGGTGTTTTCACTGGAGTTATAGTCCCCTTACATAACAAGGAAAATTGCTTGTACAGGAGTGTAAGTACCTTACACCGCTTCACATTAAAATGTTTCCAGTTAAATTAATGACACCAACACAGACCCAACAGTGGGGCAAATTCACTAACGCACAAAACGTCTAACACTAGTACTAATTTACCAGCGTGATGTCATTTCGCAACTTCGTCAATTTACTAACAGTGTCCCTGGTGAAAATTCGCTAACAAAGTAGATAGAATAGCGCAACTTCGCACCCTTACGCCAGGCGAAGTTGCGCACTGACGAAGGGACATAACTATGCTAATTCACTAAGATGACCATTTTACTGAATGTTATCTCTTCCGCAAGACTTTACTTCACCAGGTCAGACCTGGCGAAGTTCAATACAATAGGAGATGGGAGTTTGAAAAAAATCTTGAATTTTCCCAAAAAAATGCTGGTGTCTTTTACTTTTTTTAGGGTGATAGTCTGAAAAATAGTCCTTCCCCCCTCCTACATTTCCTAACATATGGCAACTCAACTACAAAGTGGGCACATGTTTAGGGCAATAGGACAACTTTATTTTATTTATTAAAGGTTTCCTGGGCTTGTGT
Organism: Xenopus borealis; assembly: GCA_024363595.1. NCBI lineage: Eukaryota > Metazoa > Chordata > Amphibia > Anura > Pipidae > Xenopus > Xenopus borealis. Next base: position 39,680,821 of record CM044445.1, on the reverse strand, counting down.
AGTTTAATGTAGTGGCTGTAACATTTACTTCTATTATACTTTCAACTTTGTGCCGTATGCAAATTAGGCATTACTAGTGTAAATGCGCTTTGCCTGACGAAGTGACGGTAGAGCAACTTTGCTACTTTTTGCCTCCCGGAGTGCAAATTCGAATTTTAGTTACTTAAAGGCGGTTGGTGAAAATTCGCCTGGCGAAGTGCGGCTTAGCTTAGTGAATTGGCCCCAGAATGTTTTCCTAGTGTGAAGTTTAACCCATGCCCATTTTTTCAGATTAAGGGGTTCATGTATAAACACTGGACAAATCTATGGCAACCCATCAAATGTTTGCTTCCATTGTTCAACCTGCAGCTGCCTGTACAAAGCCAGTCACTGATTGGTTGCTATGGGTTACTGCCCAGGTGCCAATTTGTCCAGTGTTACAACTTTTACATCTGCCAGTACTGGTTTTTAATTTAAAACAGTGTATTACAGCTCAGAATTCTTTCATTTATGACAAATATAACTGCACACGGCATTCTCCTCAATAAAAAAAAAAAAGAGCTTGAGTTGGTATTATATGATATCCATTAGCGATTAGTTTATGTATTTGTCATTTCAGTTCCTTAAAGCTATAGATTCAGTGCATAGCTCTTCTATCTGTACTGCCTTCTGCTTGTACTGAAGTCATTTGCACATTGTGTGATGTTGGGGTATTGTTGCTAAAAGGAACGTGCTGTTTGTTATGCATTGAAGAATATTCCTCGGTGTACTGAGACTTTACCGTGAACAGATCCCCGTGGTGATTTGCAGCAATCAGGCATGAATGTGTCCACTTTATTAAGAGTTTTTATTCAGTAGAATGCCACTGTTTTGTTAATTGTCATATTCTTATTCATAGCATACCATTGAAACACTGGGACATCTGAACAAAGAAGGCACAGATTACATGGAAATAAAACTGGATTGTGGCGAAGTCAAGTGCTGAACATCTAAATACAGGGCAGAAATTTTAACGGTATCTGTTAAATAGGTTAAATGTAATTTTAAGGTTTCCCCTTCTGTCTTTTTTTTACTGTAAATGTGTAAGATCGTTTTCCACAACGTCTAATAATTGGTCTATATACAGGTCAATTACAGTCAGCTCAGACGGAAAGTCTAAATGGGATTCCAGTATCAAAATGAACCCAGGTTGAGTCAGTGCAAATGATGGGATCCATTCATTGTAGATGCCATGTTTGGTTTCAAGGGGGAATTTCCACAGGTCCTTAGTGACAGTAACAGCAATACTGGGGAAGAATCTCTGCAGGAAGTGGTGGACAGTGTTTAGCGGGAATCTAGCTGAATACTAACCTCTTTGAGGTTTTCCTTTAAGAGTGCAGGATGAAAACAACACATTAAAATGCAAGACATTTTATTAAACACTGGGTAATACAGGCATGGGGTATGTATTATCCAGAAAGCTCTGAATTAGGGGCTTGTCTCCCATAGACTCAATTATATCCAAATAATCAAAATTTTTATAAATTATTTCCTTTTTTCAGTATCTTGTACTTGCTCCCAACGAAGATAAAATTCATCCTTATTATAAGTAAAAGCAGCCTGATGGGTTTATTTAATGTTTAGATGATATTCTAATAGACGTAAGGTATGAAAATCCAAATTATGCAAAGATCTGTTATCTGGAGAACCCCAGGTCCTGAGCATTCTGGATAATAGGTATCACATCTGTATAATAAAGGACACTAAGGGGCCTATTTACTAACATTTATGGACAGATTTACTGGTTTGGATTGATTTCAAGTAAAAATTCGAATCAAATTCGAATGAAAAAATTCTAATTTAATTTTGGGCTTATTCGACTACCGAATAGCCCAAAATTCGATTTGAAATAGCCAAATTAGAAAATGTTTAATTTGATTGCCAAAGTACTGGCCCTCTAAAAAAATTTGATATAACAATCGGCAGAACCTACTGCCATATATCCCTAGGGGATATAATAATAAAAAATTTCGCCGAATGCTTAAAACCGTTCAAATTGATCGAATCTAACGATTTTATCGATCGTTCCAATTTTTCATATTCGATGGTTCGAAAAATTGAATTTACGCTAAAACCCCTCGTATTCGAGGGTTAATTTAGCCTCGAAATTCGACCCTTAGTAAATCATAGTTTTTCTCCAAAAATTTGTTAATTTCTTTAAAATTTAAAAAAAAATTCGTTTTTTGAGTGTAAAGACCACAAAAAAACTTGAATACAAAACTTCTCAGTTGCAGTCCAATAGATGTCAATGGGTGTTGCGCAGATCCTATTGGACCTTTTTTTAATCATAAAACTTTTAATGGCTAACATTTTTAGAGAGCTATTTTTTTAGCTCATCGTTTTTTTACTGTTTGTAAGTTTTATATCTGAATCTTTTAATAATTTTCACTTCATTTGTTGTTTATGAGAAAGAGAGTTTAATTGTTGCTTGAAAAAACCAGCAGTTAGCATTTACCGTCACCTGTAGCAAACATCTTATTGGTCGCTGCTCCTGGGTAAATTTTAATGTTTAACTTATTTAAGAAGACCCAATGAGTGTGTTATTTATTATAAGAATTACTAAGGGGCAGATTTACTAAATTCACCCAAAAAATATTAGTTTTTCCTCGATATTCAATTAGCATTCGATTTTCGAATGCTAATCGAATAGTTTTAGGCTACCCTTTTCTTTGATATTCCATCATTCAACAATCGAATAACAATCGTTCGATCATTCGAATGAATTATTCGATCATTGTACGAATCCTATTCGATCAGGACTTGGGTTCTCATAGGCTTCTATTACAATTCAGTAGGTTCAATCTGGCGAAGTAGGCAGTCGAACAATATTAAAATTTTAAATCCTTCGATGATCGAACAATCGAAAATTCGCTATTCGACGATCGAAAAAGCCTAATTTGCATATTCAACCAAACGAACACATCCTAGATCGAACTCCGATCTATTCAGGTGAATTTAGTAAATCGGCCCCTACGTGTGTTGTTTCTTTTGCATAGTTGGTTGCCTACAGTCTAATTTTTGAGTAATTACCGATATGATGTGTCATTGGTTCTATACCAATACTTATCTTTCCAAGCCTACCAGTATAAGTCTGTGCTGAGTATAAACGATTAAGGGATATGTGGACTTGAAATGTTATAGTGAAAGGTTATACTGCACTATTTTGGTATTCTAGCAAACCCATCATTTTGAAAGAAGTCTTTGTTAAGGTAATACACGCAACTAGAATTTCCACCAGTTTATTTTTAGACTCTACGCTACATTGTAAGCTTGTGATCCTAGTCTGCTGCTGTTCCTCTTCTGTATTTTGGCACTGTGAAACAGGAGGTCTTTTATGTCACCATACAAATAATGTCCACATACTTGCATACAAACCTGGGGCATATTTATAAAGGCATGTAAATATCACGATTATATGTTAAGCATAGTAGTACGGTTGCAGAATAAAATAATAAAATAAATGCAGTATTTGGCATAAAGAAATGCACACCTTTATAAATATGCCAATTAGCTACTTGTAATGTATAATTTCTGAGATTGCACTGCATGAATTTACCTTGTAATTAACGTGTATGGACAATACCAAACATTTATGAATGTTTATTTTGCACTAATGCTTGTTGCGACATCTCTCTTTATACTGTAGATACACTGCAGGTGTCAAAACCTATTTGAGATACTTGTGACATGACTGCAGCAGGAAAAAAAGAAAATACCTAACGTGAACCTGAAATATTTATGATGATGTGTTAGAAACAGGTCCAGTTGGACTACAGTAATTTGAGGTTTTCCTCTTCGTTTTCTCAATGACCATTCTGCGCTGGGTGGTTGTTCTGTTTTGTTGTTACGATATGTTTTTTCAGGAACATCACAATAGTAAACATACTGCAAATGTATTAAAACAAGCAACACATAATACACAGGATGAGCAGTTCTGTAACATCACTGAATTGAGGTCAAATGACAGAAAATTACAGTAATGAGGTCAAGCCACAGAACGTTAGTGCAAGATTTAAGAGATGAAGGAAGTGTTCCATTTTGCATACAATATCCTTGCTCTGTCTAAAAATAATAAAATGGTAGTAGCTTGCAAAGCATAATGTATATAGATAGGTATAGATATGGATCAGCGTTTGGAAAAGTTAAAAACCTTACTGCTATTTGTCTTTTCTGAAGCACAGGTAGCCCCAACCAGCACCCCCTACATTATGGAGGTACAGAATATTGGTGTCTTGTGATAGCAGTAAGGCTAGTATACCCTCTTGTGCTAAATTTTTGCCTTTTGTTTTAATCAGAAAAAATTCAATGTGTTTTCCTTGGTTCTTGAGCTACAGGGGCAAACATTGAAGCTACTGCATGTTTAGGCCTTGCAAGGTAGATAATTAGATTGCCATAAACAGATAATCCCCCTGCTTAAGGGGGATTTATAATAAACGTGAAGACACACAGAACTACTAGTAGCAGCAGGTTACAAAATAGACAATAGTGATAAATCGCTTTGCTAAGACACTACATGCGTTTAGCAGAGGCAATTCTCAGTATTGTCTATGGCAGGGTTGATTGGCCAAAGCACAAGTGAAAAAAAGTCCCTGGGGTGCCAAATGATTGCTGTGATTGGCCATTTGGACTGGCAGCCTACAGTAGGCTCCACTTGGCATTACTCCTGGCTTTTGTGCTCTTAAAGATTGCCTTCAAGCCAGGAATTCAAAACCAAGTGTTTGCTTTGAGGTCACTGAGAACAACATCCAAGAAGTTGGTGAGCAACATGTTGACATACACCTCTGTGGGATAAATTGGAATGCTGATGTGATATAGTCTGATTGCCCTATATCAGTACCCCCCACCTCTTACATATAAATGGAAGCAAAACCAATCAACCAGTGTCCAAACATCTAGTGGAAAACCTGTCCAGTAGAGCACAGGATAAAGTTTGTATAAGCAACAAAAAGAGGACCAACTTCATATGAAGATGGTACCCACATACTTTTGACCATATAGTGTACAAATCAATTTATTACATTAAATAATGCGATTCCTGCAGTTGTTACTTCTTTTATCTAAGGTTGCCAAACCTTTGCATTTAAAGGTTTATGATACACAGTTTACTGAAACAAGTACAGGGGCAGATGTCCAGCTGCCCAGTATTGTTACTTCATTTCGCTAGAGGAAGAGATTGGAGTGACAACTGCTATACCTGGCAAGTGCGCAAAGATGATCAAAGTAATTCAACAAACCTATGAATTTCAGAGGCTTCCTACTGGAGCAGAAATTCCCAAACAAGCAGCCAACATGCTATGTTTCTCAAAATGTAAAGAGCCATCACAGTAATTCAAATTTCAATGGACCATCCTTCCCACTGTTCAGTTTGCCAATATATAGTCCCAATGATGAACAGGAAAGGTGCTACCTGGGGTAAATGGCTTATGACAGCAAGGGGCAGAGTCATATGAATTTTACTTACAGAAATTGGTAGCAAAATATTTTTTTTCACATTTTCAGTTGTGCTGCCAACATCAGTAACTTAAAAACAAATACAGAAAAGACTTATTTTGACACATAACCTAAAAATATATATGGTATTCAAATTTTCCTTTGAATATAGAAAGGGCTATAAGAAAGAGGAGAAAGCACTCATAATGAACAAGAGTTACATTTTCAGAGATTAAATGAAGGCAACACTGTCATAATTCTGATAGTAAAGAGATATGGAAAAAGTATTAGTTTGATATGGTTGGCAATTGGGAAGTAAAAATATTAAATGCACAAGTGCTACTACTGGGTGTAATTGTGTAAAACAAATCCCGGGAAGTACAGGAGCTTCAGCTCAGTTCTTTATGTTTAGTAGCATGATATTACCTTGTAATGTCTGCATTTAGATACCATGGTAGAGTCTTAAAGAAGGGGGCAGTGGTTTTTCTCTTTCTCTAGTTCAAGTGCCTGTAAAGTTATTCATCAAAAATAGACCTTAAAAAGGGTCAGTTATTACAAAATAAGAACATGTTTACTCAGGGCTATGAGATTGCATAAAATCAATATACAGATTGATAGATATGTTGGATTTAAAACAAGATGTTGGAAGAGATGTCAGACTGCATTGCATGATGTATTTCATCATTGTATTTATACATAGTTTTATAAATAGGCCCCTAAGAAATACGAGATTAACCTTTTAGGCTAGCTTCTGTATGGAGAGATGTGTTTTCTTTCTATTTTTTGTACATTAGAGTTCCTACAAATGACTGACATCATTCACAAACCAGCTGCTTACTTCAGGTTGGCAGTAACACGAATTGAAATTCACCTACAGTAGTCTCCAAATGCTTGGCCTTTTAAATGCATATTTTGTAAGTAATGTAACAGGAAAATTCAGTAATGCAATGCTATACTGTACTATGTTCTGAACTCCACAATGTACAAGCATATTTTTAGGCCTTACTTTTGGGATAGCCACACAAACAGCCGAATCAATCTATATAACACAAGCATGTGCTCATGATGCACTTGAGGGCTCATGCCTTACAAAATTAATCAGTGTTGTTCAGATATTTATAACACTTCATTTGGGTCACCTGATATAATAACTATTTTACCAGATAATTGCCTTTCCTTTATTCCCTGGCCATTTTAGTAGTACTCAATATGTTTTATATACCTTTCTTTCCCCAAAAACATCTACTAATACTGTTGTACTACTAATACTAATAATGTTGTACTGTGGGCAATATAGCAAATAATACCTGCTCTCTGACCAAGGCTACTGTGTTTCATGAGCTCTTCAGACATTTTTTAAGCCACTTTGTGTATTTTTTTGATTTACGGATTTATATGTGGAAAAATACATTTAATTGTTCATTATTTTAATAGCTCTGTATTCATTTCACCCTATGAACTTTACAAACGTATGATGATATTTTCAAAATCCCGTCAATCCCGTCAAAAACCCTGTCGCTATTGCTTCATTACCACAAACCTAACCCGAATAGCCCTACAAAATTAACCCCTATTATTAATTATTATTATTATTTGGGCATCCCTGGAACTCTGCATTAAAGCCTTTTAGTCTTACAGAGTAACAAATTAAGCAGATTAATACAAGCTATACAGAAACAACACCGGTAAGCATTTAGTATGGGTTTGAATCTATGAAGTAGAGAAAGTGCTAGCTACATTGGCAATTAAGGGGTTAAGCAATAAAACTAGAGAGAATAAGGTGAGATTTGTTTCCTAAAGGTTGACGCTTCTCTACAGGTGATGTTATTTCATGTATCTTGTGGTTAGTTTAGTCCAACCACAGGACAAGATGTAGTGCCATGATGCAACTCTTGGAAAATATGCTGTCTAGAATATGAACAAGACTGTACAACAGAAGTATTCACTGAGCTCTCGTCTGCCCTTGCAGTAACAGCTATTTTAATTTCTGGCTTACCAAAAAATTCTTTCTAACATTTATTGAGGGGTTTAAACCTAAAAGTTCAATGTTCATGGCCTTGCCTAACAATCGTAGCAAGCAAAAAATATACACCTCAGCAGAACTAACCACATGGATGAATTAAATAAATCAATGTATGTGCATATACTTGTGACCTCCCTCAGATGCATAGGCGTAAATAAATTATTCACAGAACATTGCTTACTAATCAGAACTGATGCTAAACTTAATACAAAATAATAAACACCAATGTGCTCCTGTCTTTGTGCTATCATATAAATGCTGACTGCAATGCACATTATTTATACAAAAGGGGATTATTAAATGGAAGTAGGTATAGTCAACTTCAAAACACATGCAATGCAATTCTAACTTCTGTTAAAAGTAATAATTAAATAATTAATAGCAACCAATCAATCAGCATTACTAGTTATCTATTTGTATGATATACTGGACCTTTGCCAATTTTGCATAATTTATTTTATTATCCTTTGCTTCTGACTTTACTTGAGGAATGTAATAAAAGTCATAAATGGGAACAAAAAATCTTATGAATTTGAACAAAAAAACTCATTTCACAGACAGTTACTACACAGATCATATAAAACACAGTGGCTTATGTTTAGTATTAATATAATAAAAGTTTTATTATAAAGCCTTACATCTCCACATGGTACATACAGAAAATTTAATAAACTTCAGACCTTTATGATTTTAGAAGAATGTGCATACATGTCTGCAATAAACCAAAACATGGCACACAAAGTCATACAATTTGTCACACTACCAGTCTTAATTGTTCTTGGGCCAAACCTGCAGCTACACACTGGATGGTTACCGAGTCATGGGTCATGGTCATGGTCCCACTCACTTCCCCATTACACGCAGCCGCCCTTCCTAACTTATCTTACTGCCTTTTTACCTCTGAGGCTTAGCATGGCTAACCCACTGACTCAAGCACCCACAGTGTATTGCCAAAGAAATAGTGAAATAGAGTCTACTTCCAGGCTCATTGTATCCATCCAAAATGATCAAACCAAAGAGGCTCTCTCGCTTTCACCACCCCCTTATATTGATTACAGGGCCTAGGTCCTCACTCATGCTAGACACTTCCCTGGAGGTCCCTAGATATGACCAATTTTAGTAATCTAGAATCAAAATTACACTCAACTATTTCCAGAATGCAGTATACACACTTTTATAGTTGTACAGCCACCTTTTGCTGCAATATTGGAGTCAGCATGTACCAGTTTTGTAAACTGTTTAGCCCAGGGTTGCCCAAAAGGTAGATCAGGATCTACCAGTAGACTTTCAGCTGGTGATCAGTAGATCTCAAGACAACTGTCAACAATCAGATCGGCATTTCACACCAACATGTAAGTGAAAGCAAGTGAAAAAAAGACCTAAATATCTGAAACATCTCTTTGTCATTTACCTTCCTATTGACAATAAGGTGGTGGCAATAAATTAACACTTTACTGGAAAAGACCCACCATTCATATCATCAAACTTCCAGATTTCAACACACACTGTATTGGAAAAGACAATTACAGAGCCTACACAGCTGTATTTTGCTTTGCCCATTTAATACAATCATTGAAAACATTAAGGCAAGTAATATAATAAACTCATACATATTCCACTGCCAGAATTTATATTCCCTTGTGATTTGTACATACCCGGCAGTTCTATAAAATAGAGTGAGTTAAGCGAGTGTAGAATATAAAACACAGAAAATAAAATGTGAAATAAAGTATGCAAACAATCCATTTATTCTCTTCTCCTTAGATTAATTCTAAATGTAGCTCTGAACAAGAAAGGAACAAATACTTAAGAACAGAGCTCATCCTGCTTTTTTTTTTAACAGGGATTATAAAGGATTGTTATACTTAAGGCAGGGTCTCTGACCTCCACAGTAGCTGCATATGATTGTGCGGAATATGGTAATATAGCCTTATTACCCGAAGTATTCCTTACTTATTTAAATTGGTAATAAATGATTGGCACTCAAATGCATCTGGAAGCAGCTTATAGTTAATTAGCAAGGCATGTAGACACACATTCAGAAAAACCGATGTGATGGACCTGCAATATAATGATACCATATTAATAGTTAATGATGCATGTCAAGACCAACTTTGTTACCGATGGTGAGTTCTTGCTCTTTAAGAGAATGTGTAAGTCAACACCTCCCCCAACATGCACTTTAGCTGGTCAAGCTTTTCTTTCTTTCCTGTGTCTGGTCTATATTGAATCACAGCCAGGAGTAAGTAATTGAAATTTCACCAAGCTAAACACCATGAAGAAGTCAATCATGAAACAAGAGTCACTATGCTCCTCTCAGTTTCTCAGTGTGCAGGAATATTATCACAAAGAAATACTTAAATGTCAAACTTGCTCAAGCAACCATTCACAGCATTGTTTTATGGCCATCCATTAATGGCTTTGCTCAATCTATAAAACATCTAAATAATGCACTAAGAAAAGTACTGAACTCGCTTTTTTTTTTCGATAGAGACTGGTTATAAGTAGAGCTTGATTTATTTTTAAAAAAGTCCAATTCCAAAGGTGATTCATTTTTTTTTATTGATCGTAAAACAAACCAATAGCAATAATTGCAGCTTAAATATTATAATATTATTAACATTTTCTCGAGCTAAAAGCTGGTAACCTTTAATAATTAACATTTTCAGCAGAAAAGCTATCCTAATATTAATAAACAGGATTTTAGACACGCAATACCATTGTTAGAGTTTCATTTGTTTCGAATATTGATGGCATGTTTGATTGACACTAATTGCTTGTAAGGTTGAGCATGGCAGTGAGAGAGAAAATATTTGCTTACTTTTTTGTGTTAATGTGTCCAGTCAAACAGACTGCATGAGGGATAGGCAACCTTTATTCAAGGAATTCTGGGTAAACCTACTTCTACCAGCATTACTCACAAGGTAGAGACATAAGTAGAGTCTTTTCTATGCTCAGGTTCATGATATAGTAGGACATTAATTTAAAGTGTTAAAATTTGATCTTTTTTGTGTGACAAGTGTCCTCCATTTAATTATACTCATGAAGTGTCCATCTACATTCGTAATAACATCAAATAGTTAAGACACCTGTCAATATTTGGAATGTATCTTCTCAGAAGTCAGAACTTTTATAATTGTGCATACTTAGCAATATCACCACACATGATGATATCTATTAGAGGTTCTTATGTTATATACTTTGGCATCATGCAAATATAAAATGTATCTTATTATTTAATGGTTTATGTGTATATTGAGTATAATGCACTTGACGGATGCATGTCTTCAGCTTCTATTATGAACAGCAACATGGATATATTCTATGACAACACATTTACCTGTTTTCACTATTTAGCTAGCTCTTCTTTTGGTGGAAGTAATATATTTAATTGTTTTATTAAAGGGAAACTGTCATGGGAAAACTTGTTTTTTTCAAAACGCATCAGTTAATAGTACTGCTCCAGTAGACTTCTGTACTGAAATCCATTTTTCAAAAGAGCAAACAGATTTTTTTATATTCAGTTTTGAAATCTGACATGGGGCTAGCCATATTGTCAATGTGACTTGTGCCAGCACTTTAGGAGGGAACTGCTTTCTGGCAGGCTGTTTTTTTTCCTTCTAAATGTAACTGAATAGTACGCAGTGAGACATGGGGTTTTACTATCGAATGCTGTTCTTAGATCTACCAGTCAGCTGTTATCTTGTGTTAGGGAGCTGTTATCTGGTTACCTTCTCGTTGTTCTGTTGTTAGGCTGCTGGGTGGGGGAAAGGGAGGGGGTGATATCACTCCAACTTGCAGTATAGCAGTAAAGAGTGATTGAAATTTATCAGAGCACAAGTCACATGACTTGGGGCTGCTAGGAAATTGACAATATGTTTAGCCCCATGTCAGATTTCAAAATGAAATCTAAAAAAATCTATTTGCTCTTTTGAGAAATGGATTTCAATGCAGAATTCTTCTGGAACAGCACTATTAACTGATGCATTTTGAAAAATTTTTTTTCCCCATGACAGTATCCCTAAGCAAGCACATTAAGAAAGAATTTAAGATATGCCCATTCCTCTCTTCACACTTGAACCACCAATCAAGCAGACCTGCTCTTAAGCCAACTACAAACCTTCTTGAACAATAAGGTTATGTATAAGATAATAGAGATAGAAATAGAGAAACAAAAATGTTTAAAAATAAATCCAGTACAAATGAAAAATGAAAATGGACAAAAATCAAGGAAAACATAAAATGGTCACATCTTGGTAAGAGTATGACTTCAGGGGATTGGCTAGTTCATTTCGAAATGGCTTGCATTTGGTTAGCTCAAGCAGGCTACATAGTTATTGCTATTTGTCCTAAACGATGTGGCTTATGTCATGTGATGTGGTAGTCAATTCATTAAGAACACATAATGCTTTATAATAACATGGGATTAATGCCTTTGGCTAAATACAGATTAAAACTCTGACTTCTGGGCATTTGCAAATATGATATGATTTCCTATGAAATTGGGCAAGACATGTGTTGGCTATAGTTTCTCAAAAGTAATTGCTTTAGCAATTTGCCACTATATTTAAAAAAAAAAATCCTCTCTAAAATGCTGTTAGAGAGCTTACTATTCCATCCAAAATACAACTTTGCTTCTTGGTAATACTGCTTACACAGGCATAACTAATGCAGTAATTCTCTTGTGATTTAGGAAGAAAATGACCACCAAGATATATGTTTATAGCTGGTTCTGAATAACGCATCCCATTACCATTTACCGAAAGTGTACAGATTCACTGTAGCAGGTGAAATCTAGATTTATACATGGATATCTGTAAAATGTACAGATCCAACAAAAAGGGCATTATGCCACCGAGTGAAAGCTTTAATTAAAATAAAAAAATATATAGTTCTTTGAATTTATAAATGCTTAAAATGTATTGATTCTATGTCTTTATACTAGGCACAGAAACAAAGATAAACCTTTTAAATGTTTTCTTAAAATGTCAAAGATATGCCGATTAACCTCATTTTTATTCTTCAGCAAAGATGCCAAGTTTGCAGGTTAAAGGTACAATTTATGATATTGAGTCAACCATTTAACATACTGTATATGTGTTTTACTTTTAAAGGCCATCTCCAATGACTATCTTTGACTGTATCAACATAATTAACTCTCTACAGACAGAGATGCCCAGCAGAAAGGCAGCTGATAGAGCCTAATATCTAGCTGTCAAGATCTATGAAACAAGAATATGTTTTAGTTGTTTTCACAAATATTCAAAAATCTATTTCAGTCTAAAAGGCCAGGGTAATTTTGTTTTACCATAGCCTGTTGTTAGTTTTGTAAAGCTAGAATAAAGTTAAACTGAATTTATTTAGAGGTTTTTCTGAATTACATGAGTGAGTAGGAGAGCTTTTTGTTAATGCAACTTCTTGCTATTTTCTAGGCCTATGACAGTATTGATCCCTCTACTTACTCAAGACTTAGGGGCGATATAATAAACTGCAACTTTTTGGGGTTTGGTTTTTTCATTTGTTTGATGCAACAAAATGGCAAAAATTCTAAATCCAAAAATACTCCATATAAAAACTGTCAAAATCATGTAGAAGTCAATGGCAGATGTCCCTTTTTCAATTGGAAGATCTTTCTTTGCTTAGTGGTTTTTGATGTTTTCAGGTATTTATGATGCTGACTTTTGTGTGTCATTATGAACACGTTGTAGTTATTGTGTATCAATACTGAGTTCAGTTTTCGTGACTTTTATGTGACTTTTCTCATTTGGGCTTATTCAGTTCAGATAAGTGACATTCATGGAAATTAATTTATTCGTGGTTTCAAAAACATTTAAAACCTCCAAAATTCAACCTCCACATGTTTGCATGCTTGGTACAGTTGTTTGTTCATGATCAATCCCTTTCCATACCCATAAAACCCTTTTCATTTTTTTCCATTTTTTTCATTCTGTCAAGTAGCAAAACTACTGTACATTTTCCTAGAAATGTAAAAAATCCTTTGAGAAATGTACTGTAACAGCTACTTTGCTCAGAGAAAATAATGAAGAGCAAACATAAATCTAATTTCATAGCCAAAAATGTGTCAATGTTTTGTCAGTGGTGCTCTCACCTCAACTCTCAACTCTTCTGGCAAGAATGACAAAGTTTCTATAATGACAAATAAATCAGAACTTTTCCACTATCTCTACATGTAAGAAGAAGGCTCAAATATTGCAGATTCCACACTAATGCACTATGGGGCAGATTTACGAAATTCACATGAATAGATCAAAGTTCGATCGAATTCCGATCGTACGATTTCATCGGATGGTCGAATATGTAAATTTGGCTACTTCGATGATCGAAAATTCGAATTATCGAATAGATCAGATATTCGATAATTCAACCATTCGATGATCGAAGGACTTTAACTTCAAAATTTTCTTCGACTGCCAACATCGCCAGACCTGCCGAATTGCAATAGAAGCCTATGGGGAATAATAGTAAATCTGCCCTTTAGACTTTCCACTGCTAGTGGCAAGTTAATTTTGGAATGACAGAGCTCCAATATAAAGCTCTGCTGGACAGGCTGCATATACTTTCTAAATAATTGCATTTAAGGGGGTTATTTATTAAAGGTCAAATGTTAGAGTTTTGTATACCTTGAATGAACTTGAATTAATGCACAACTTGAATGGAAACTTCTTTAAGAAAGAACTGGAATGGGAAAAACTTGATTCTGCAAGTTCGAGTTGCGGAACCCGAAAACTCAAATTGATAAAGTTTTCGGCAAAAAGCCTTGAGTCGATGGAATTGTTTGAGTTTTTGGGCAAAACCATCCAAAAAACTTTGAGCATCTTCAAATGGTTTAAGGGACCTCTGCCGTTGACTCCTACAGGACCTGAACAGGTTTTCGATGGTGTATATTCAGATTCAACCTATTTCCAGGGTCGGAGTATAATAAATCCCTAAATATTTTAGTTTTTTTTAAATTCAAGGTTTTTTTTACGCGAAAATGTGAGTTTTGACTTTCATTTTCATTCAAAACACAACTCATACCTTAAAAAACCCTTCAAACCTGTTCAAATTCAGATATTGGCATCCCATATGCCATTTAAATGAATGAAATTTTTCAAGTGAGTTCACTATGGAGCTGCTGCATATAAAATACGCTGTATTGCAACACAGTACATTTTTATATTTCTACAATAATACAGTGCATTATTATTTATTTTTAGAAATATATAATTATAATTTTATATATTTCTACAATAATAAATCTTTAACGCACCTGAATATTTATATTCCTACAATAATAACCCTTTAACAGAACTTTAAGGGGCTGATTTTGAAATTCACGTGAAATGATCGAAGTTCGATCGAATTCAATCGAATAACGATCGTACCAATTTTTTGTAAAATCGGATATTCTAGTTTGGCCTCTTCGATCATCGAATATTGAATAGATCGAATGATCGGATATTTGATCATTCAATCAGTTGATGATTAAAGGAATCAAAAAATACCATTCGTACGATCGAATGCTTCGATTGTTCGAATCGTACAAATTTTTCGGAGGCTCGAAGGAAATTTTATGATTTTTTCGTTGAGAAATCGAATATCGAGCAAAATAATAGCCTAAAACAATTCAATAAGCATTCGATGGTTGAATTATTATCAAATTTTGAATAGGATCGAGCACATTTTGGGGAATAATAGTAAATTTGCCCCTAAGTGTAAGTTTTGCCTAGATTGCAGCTATAGCCTAAAATACTAAGATTTGATATCTAATTTAAGATGAGTAACAAATATTTTTCAGATGGAAAAACAATACCTGTTGTATTGCCTTAAAATACAACATTGCTCTCTACATAATGGCTTTTGGGGTTGCATAGAAACTTTAGAATCATATTCCGTATGAACAATTAGAGGACATTCTTTGCATGTGAATCAAGGCAAAAGAATAACCTGCACCTCACATAGGTTTGTGTTTCACAGAATTGCACTAAGGGGCATTATAGGATGTAATTTCATTGAGTACATTTGGATTAGCTGACTAGTTGTTTAACGGCACCTTAGTAGGAAGTAACTTAAAATAAATCAGAATAACACATTATTCCAAGCAAGCTAAAATAAATTCCATGAATTCTGGAGAAAATCTAATCAAAGTTTAGTTTAATTAAAAACATTAAAAAACATGTACAAAGCCATGTGCAAAGTACATTTTTCTCTATAATGTAGTATTTTTACCTACAATTCCAGTGGCATTGTAGCTGTGTGCCGTACTGTGTGCACAATTCTGCACGGTGCTCCAGAATTCATGCTGTGTGCATTTTTGTGAATTAAAAACAAGTAGCATGCTCAGATTAGGGATGGCATCACTTTCAGTATGTCAATGTGTGAAATATCAACAAAGGTATTAGTGAGCAATTCACTTAGCACAAGCATAGAGTATAGAAGCAACTGTGGAATTACTTTCATGTGTAGGGTAGTGGCAGCTCCAGGGTTCCTTAGAATCAATAAGAGCACTGTTCATCAGTAGGGGTTTGTGGTTCCACTGGAGCTCAGCACAACTACAGCAAAGTGGAAAACATATCTTCAAGTAGCTTTTATGAATGGTGTCAATGGTGTGAATTTGAGTTCATCTGTATAGGACACTTGTGTATGCAGTCGTATGCCAGTGTACTGGGTCGGAGCCCATGTCTCAATAAAGGCATTTTATCAAACTAATCCTTGATTGGTGCTGTCTGCAAAATTCAAAGATTGATTCTATACGGATTGGAGGTGGAAGCCGTGGACATGCACCAAGTTTGGACAATTAAGAAGGTTATGGGTGCTGACAGAAAACTCTTCTGCAGTCGTAAATAAGCCTTAAATGTCGCTAAAGTCCCAGCCTAGGTCTTAGTCTGCTGTTCATGCTTAAAACTCAATCAAAGCACAAATAAAAATTAACTTGTGAAATTACCATTCATGACCCATGCATAAAATAAAAAATAATGCTAATTTCCTCTTTAATCATTATTTTCTGGAAACAGCTCCCAGGCACAAAGTCAGAGCCTGCTGTTTCTCATACCATGCGCTGCAACTCATTTTCTTGTTCCTTTCCATATTAGATCTAATTAATCAATGTGCTAGGAATACTCCTATCTTTAATTATGTTAGCCTAGATATCAAGTGCAAAGAAATATCTCATTTGTTATAGCTGAGAAAATCAATGATAGACATTTATGTCTTCCCTGAGCTGTAGTACAAATGTAAGGATATGGATCAATCCTGCGTCATCTGTGTCATCCTGTACAAACATGCCCGTATTAGATTTAGGTGTGTAAAGGAAATTCAAATGACCAATGCACAGCTAAGCTTTAATTAAATATTCTATAAGTACAGTACTATCTGCTCAGATTTTTAAGCAGGTGCAGCTCTTATATCTTCCAAAAACCTCCAGACACAGCCATGTTTACCCCATCACTGAATTTCCTGTTTTTTCCTCAGGACAAACATGGTTATTTGTATTCTCTACAGGGTTAGTGTAGCCACTAGTCATAGTGGCTTTTAAAGGAATAGATGTGTTTAGGAAAAAATGTAATGTATTTAATAACTTAAACTGCTTCAACAGAATGGGTAAACAACAGAAAAGGCAAATCCACAGTTCCTCCTTTCTTATTTGTAGGCATTGCCCTCAAGCACAGATACTGACCGATGTCTCCAAAGTCACCTATAAAAGATTTTTTGTCTCTTAACCGTAGATTTAGGGTTCCACATTTAAATCTGCAGCTCAGCTGAAGCAGGTAGAATTTGGTGTCTCTACAGAGATAGCTTGAGTACCTGCTAATATATG
>CM044445.1:39634774-39650834 GCA_024363595.1 Xenopus borealis | reverse complement strand
AACCTTGAATTGCTCAAACTGATCTAGTTTTTGAGTGAAAACCTCAGAAAAATACTTGAATATCATGAAGGCTATTAACATATTTAAATTTTTCAAGGGACCTCTGCCATTTACTTCTACATGGCCTTAACAGGTTGACCCTTAATTAATCTGCCCCCTAAGGAGGCTTCAATAGATATCTATATGTATATTCTGCTAATAGTCGTCATCTGGCCAGTAAAAATAAAACCTTGATGCCAATATTATAACTATGAAATAATGATAGGGAAAGAACATTATTTTCTTTTAAAAGCTTCACACATATAGCTAGCATATGATTTACACGGCTTTTGTACTTGGAGAGAAAAACTGGCTAAAAAAATTGAAAAAAGTAGTGATAAATGGGGCACTTCAGTGCGGTTAGTCAAGTACTTCAGGGGCGTGTCCTATTTAAATTGATTTCAAATCATTCATAAAGACTTCATGGTTGGTAATTAGTATTGCTTCTATGTTTACTGATATTAAATTGTGCAAAGCAATAGGATTCATGCTGGATGTTTCCACTTTGCATAGTGATTTGAATAAATTGGGAACTGGGCAGCAAATTGGTAAATGAGGGATAAATGAAAGATTATGTATTTGAATAAATACACCATGAAAACTAGTTATACACTAGGGGTCTATTTATCATGCTGTGTAAAAAAAAGTGGAGTGAAACATTACCGGTAATGTTGCTAATAGCAACCAATTAGATTTTTGCTTTTGTTTTCTAACAATTGAAATCTAATTGCTGATTGGTTGCTCTGGGTAACATCAGCAGTAATGCTTCAATCCACTTTTTTTAAAAACTTTGTTAAATAGTCCCCTAAGGACGTATTTATATAGTTATGAGCAGTACATTTTCATTGCAAATTCTGTGAATTTTCAGATATATGCTATAATTTGTTTATTGTATTTCACATACTCATTTTCTTTAAATAAAATTTTTTGCATATTTTACTACGTATTATAATTATATTTGCAGGTATATTTTCACAGTTTTAATCTTTTTAATGCTTAAAAATGTTCTATGGATTTTCGATTAATTTTCTTTTATGACTTTTCTATTGATTTCCTTTTACTATGAATTTTATAGGGAATTATGTCAACGTGGATTTTCTCACAAGAATTTAAGCAGTCAATTTTAAAAGGAATGGACTCTGCAGTGTTATTTGTTTTACCTGAATAATTTTTAATGGGTTTTTTTTTTGGCATTTCATTGTTTTCCAAGTATTTGGATAATGCTAAAACTATTTACATTTGGCACATTTTGTATAAATGATGTGACCAGCAAGTGGTTGGCTCATACTGAAATTTTAATAAACAAGCATCAAAATATCACAATAATACATTTGTTTTTGGGAATTTGTGAACTGTTAATTTGATACAAAATGGGAGCCCTAGACTTTTCAGCTGGTCAGTGACAAGTTCAAACAATAAGGTTCCCTTACACCAATAAAGCTGTGCAAATGTGGCTTGGATTCAGTCAGCTGAACATAAACAATTTGACTATTTTAACACAAGCGACTTTAACTTTCTTTGTATTGATTGATTTTTTATGTGCAGAATTTTTCTTCCACACTCATGAAATGCTTGGTGAGCTTTTAACTGTATAAAAAAAAAACTTGATCACAGGGCAAAAAATCTTGCAGGAAGAAAAACCTGATACCAGAATATGCAAGCAACTTAAAGAAATAACTTGCCATTTCTAAATTTGTCTAACCCAAACATGAGTGTTAAATGATCATAAATCAACCCCGATGGATTTGAACAGAACACAGGATTTTGCAGAGGCCTGAATCGATCCCATGATTTTGTACATTGCTAAAACCTGTAGAAAGTGATTTCAATCAGTATTTGTCTGCACTCACAAAAAAGATATAAGTACACATTAAGGGGCATATTTATCAAGGCTCTAATTTTGATTTTGTTGGAGTTTGTTAAAACTCCCATAAATGCCCATGAACTCAAAATTCGAGTTGAAAACAACAAATCGAAATTTATCAAAAAAATTTTTTAAAATTTTCAAACTGGGGTGAATAGGATCAACTTGAAAATTTAAATCAAATTCAAATCCAATTCAAATTTATTTTGAGTTTTTAAAACTCGATTCAAGTTTTTCTCCGAAAAAACCTTGAATGTCAGGAAGCCACCAAACAATTCCAAACTCATCCCAGGATGTCCCCCACAGCTAAAACAGCTATTTGGCAGGTTTAAAGTGGTGAATAGTCAAATCTGAATTCTTAAAGTGCCATTATGATACATTTTAAAAATCAAATAAAATGTTTTTTTTTAAAAAACCTCAAATCGAATTTTGACTATTTCCTAGTTGAATTAAAAAAAAAAAAAAAACTAAAAAAATCTAAACTTCAGAATTCTAAATTCAAATTTTCAATTCGACCCTTGATAAATCTGTCCGTTAGCAACAATATATGATATTATTTTGATGTCTCTATCTGTAATACTACAAAATGGGAACACAGTATTGTAAACGGGAATAATAGTGAGGCTGTTTTATGTCTTGAGTTCAGTTACAGCAGAAGCCTGCTACTTAAACTATTTCAGCCCATTGATTCTGATTGTACTTATTGATTTTCAGTCTTTTCAATAGCAAAGCATGAATTGTATACAGATGGCCTGAACAAGAGCTAGAGTAGTCAAGCTGGCATTGCAATCTTGTTGATCACATTTACTTTCCAAGTCCAATAATCTGTGTGGCTATTTTCCTTTGTTTTCATCAGGAACAAAACAGGAGAATTTGAAGAAACAAAAAATCACACTTGTTTATGTTACTGGACAAATTCCAGAACACACTAGGATCTGTGAGTTTACAAGTCACCACACAAATAGAAAGACTATTCCTGGTAAAATGTTGCAAACATTTTTCAGAAGACATAAAATCCAAGTCTGCCCCCCCAACTGACTTTTTTGATAAGAGAATGAACCGTTTCTAAAGCTGGCCATACATTTAAAGCTGACCATAGACGTAAAGATTTTTGAAAGATCCAATGGATATTGTGAGGCCACGATTGTCTCAAAACAATCTTTTAAATGTCCACTGTGTCAATCAACTAAAAAGACCATTTCAGGCGATATTGCCAACAAAACTAAAGGGTCGCTGCCTGCTTGGCCCTGCAAACATAGGTAGATTGCCTGGGGACTGATAAAGATTTTCTAACCTGGCCGATCAATTTTCAGACCCATGTCGGACAAAAAAATCGCAACATGTATGATCTTTGGTATCCCAATAACCGCACGATAATTTGACAGATTTGTCGGACTTCCCTAAGATCGGTTGTTGAGCAGAGAAAGATCTTTGCATCTATGGGGACCTTTAATATCACAACACAAGCAGATCTTTGATTTGACAACCCATGCACAGGACCCATTGAGCAAGGACATATTTGGTATGTGTTACCACCTTTATGTTTTCATTTATTTATGTTTTTATTCAGAATGTATAGTTCTCCTTTTAAAAGTACCTCTGATAACCGAAGGAGAGGGGTAACATTGGCACACTAGAGGCAGTCAGCATGGATATCAGAGTGTCATTATTGGTAATCAAATTACATGACTAATTCATATGCAAGTGCCTCATCTACAGTAGTGACAGTCCAAAAAAAGGATGTGCAGAAATTAAGATAGTTGTGTTTATTTTTATTATGATAATAATATTTTTTATTTTTATTAATAGAAAGCAATGGTTTTATAAGCTAACATTTTTCAGAAAAAGTTAATAAAAGGAAAATATGCAGTTACAGGAAAACCTTTTCTGGCTAAGCAATGCAAAACAAAATCTAAACAAGTGTGACTTTTATAACTTTTTGAGGTTAAGAGTGATATGTCTGACTTTATATAATGGGCAAGAAATGGAACCATGCAATACTACATAAACAGTGGGAGATTCAAACAGCTATAAATGTGTCCAGTCCTTGTGGGATTCCAGTTGTAACTATATACATATGGGGGCCTCTGTTATTACTAATAGATATTCAGATGATCCCTGACATCAATGTATGGGCAGAATAAATATTGGGGTGTTTGCTCTGGGTGTGCTGTTAAAAAGCAAGTGTAAATTACAAAGGGGACCATGTGCATGGGGAGAAACCTCAGCATCTGGGCCATTTGACAGCACTGATATTAGATAACCAGATAACTTATTTTGTAGTGATGGACGAATCGGTCCCATTTCACTTCACCAAAAAAAATCTGCAAAAAAAAGAAAAATTAGCTTAACGCATTGAAGTCAAAGGGCATTTTGACACGTCAATTTTGATTTATACGCATGACTATTTTGTCCAAACGCATTAAAGTCAACGGGTGTTCAAATACTTTTGATGCGCGATAAAAAGTCCATGTCTAGCAAATTTATTGACAACCATGCCACATAAAATAGATTTTTATAGAATATATAAAGCATACTGCTTGTCCCCACAGAAAGAAATGGAAAGAAACCAAATTATTTTGCCTATTTCAAGTTGCTGCCCAATTCCTTATCTGTTTGCATAATTCAACTTGTATTTTATCAACACAACATTGAATTTTATGGCACAAGAAACTAAATAATTTCATTATCTGTACAAATGGCAGGCCTTTCCATACTTCACAAATCAACTGAAACACTATCTCAGTAAGCATGAGATGCTTTACTGTTGATCTTTATCAACACCAACTCTCAAGCCAAAATTCTCAATAAATAAATAAAAATGGAAGCCTATAGTTTGTGCCCACAGTTCCATCTCAGAGGTGGAAGAACAAGACTTCTGGTCAGTACTGATAATTCTTATAATGTACAGTATCAATACTGAACATATTTTAAGCTTTGGGCATCACACATAGTCGATGAATGTCTTCCAACTTGACAGGTCTTTAAAATACTGTGACTGCCACATGAGATCCCTCCCTCCAATCTGTTATTTGCTTGCTGTATTAAAACCAGCGGCATTCATGGTAACCTTTTTTAATGGCAACTTCATCTAAAAAGTAATTTAATTTGCCCACGGTATACAATGAATGCTTGGTGCTTTAGATTCTTACAACCTGCCGCTCTGCTCTGTTGTCCCCTGCCTTTATCTGAAAAGCCAACAATGTCTATGATGACACAAGGATTGTGAAGAAGTTAAAGAATATTGAAAAGGTCAGAACAGCTTCATGACTGCAATACTTTATATTATTAAGCATCAAGCATTTTCACTTCCTCCTGGCAGCTAATTTATAATGAATACATAATGACAGAACATTACTGATCAGCATCCCTGTGACCTGGACTGTAGGGAAAATATTAAGTACAATAAATATTCAGTTAACTATAATGCATCTGACATTCAGGCATGAAATACACAGTAGACTGTTCCAGTTTTTTAATGGCATCAGTACATACTCCATATTTGCTGCACAACTGAATAACATGTTATTCTTATGTTTTTTTGGATGGGATTCTAGGAGGACACATGTTCTTCCAAAAATGGTCTTTAGATGTATATGCAAGTGGTGCTTCACTATTAAGTTAACTTTTATGTTATAGAATGGCTAATTATAAGTAACTATTCAATTGGTCTTCATTTTTTCTTTTTTATGGTTTTTGAATTATTTTCTTCATTTTCTTTGCAGCTTTCAAATGATGGTCACTGCCCCCCCATCTAAATAACAAATGCTCTGTAAGGCTACATATTTATTGATACTTTTTACTCTACTCAGGCGCTCTGATTTTCATATGTCTGTCTCTTATTCAAATCAATGCATGATTGCTAGTTTAAATTGTAGACTAGCAACCAGATTGCTGAAATTACAAACTGGAGAGCCGCTGAATTAAAAAACTAATTAACAAAAAACACAAATAATAAATGAAAATCTGTTGCATATCACCCTCTACATCATACTAAAAGTTAATTTTAAGGTGAACAACTGCTTTGATAATTACAGTGATGTGACCATTTATATAAGACATTATCTATTGTAAATATCCTGATCTTAGTACAGGTAGGGGATCCATTATCTGGAATCCTGTTATCCAGAAAGCTCTAAATTAAGGGATGGATGTTTCCCATCGACTACATTATAATCAAATAATCCACATTTTTAAAAATGATTTCCTTTTTCTCGGTAATAATAAAACAATACCTTGTTCTTGATCCAAACTAAGATTTAATCCTTATTGGAATCAAAACAAGCATTTTGGGTTTATTTAAAGTTTACATGATTCTCTATTAGACTGAAAATATTAAATCCAAATTATTGGAAGAAATGTTATCCGGAAAAACCTCAGGTCCCGAGCATCCTGGATAACAGGTCACATACCTCTATGTATATATTTTCACTCCCCTTATTTGTTCTATACTGTTGTGAGCTGCAGTAATTTTATGGTTTATTTTAAAAAAAAAAAATTATATATATATATAAATTATAAATGTATGCTCACGTCTATGTATAATATTTGACTTAGCTTCTGGCCAAAGCTATTAAAAGCATACATACAGAAAGGTATTAGAAAATCTGAGACTAAGAGAAGGAATTCTTTAATACTGCCTTTTGATAAAATCCCCTTTCTGAAAGCAGGGGATGTTTTCAAATGACTTGCAGCAGATACGCATTCACTGCCAGAATATTAAATTCAACCAGCTCATGTATAAATCAATACATCCTTGCAGGATAGTCCTTGGGAACTTTTAATGAACACTGAAGCTCCACAAAATAATTGTAAGACAATATATGCCTACATTGACATTTTCAGTGTTGGCAGAACTTTCTATTCTGCAGATAAATAAATTTTTCCATTGGATGTCAATGTTTGTTTCAATATGGGAAGAGTCGCATCTAAAAGTGAGTTTCCTACATATATACAGCTCCCCATATATACAGGTATATAATCAAATGAAGAAACTGAAAGGGCTCACCCACTATATAAAAACAAAGTAAAGTAACCTGTTTTGGGTGACAATATGCACTTAAAATTAAGCTTTTAGGAGGAATCACTTCAGTTCTTCCTGCTTAGTTCTTTCATTAGACCAGCAGATTTGTGTAATTTCTTAGTTATCGTTGCTGTTATAGGAGGTAAGCAGTACAGTAAAAAGAGATCAAAATGTGCTAAAAACATGACTGTTTTTGAGGTCCATAGCTCCATTTTGAATGGAAGTTGTTCTTTTGAGGAGCAAAGCCTTTTTCTGCTTGACCATGATAGCAATGATGATGATAACAACATCAGTTAACAAAGCAGGAACCTCCAATTAGATGAGAAATGCAAAATGCTTGTTTATTAAAGGTAGAATTTTAGTAGCATTAGAGTTTTTTAAAGCACAATTAAACTCTATAGGGGCTTTGTATTTAAAGACACTGAAGCTTATTTATAAATACTGGGCAAATTTACACCTGGACAGTGATCCATGACAGTCAATAAAAGGTTTGTTTTCATTGCTCAACCAGCAGGTGCAAACAACTAATTGCATGCTATGGGTGACTGCTCCTGGGAAAACTTAATGCCTTTTATTACATACAGGGGTATTTCTCTAAAACTACGAATGCCATGAAAGTTATTAAAAGATCTAAATACAAAAAGTATAAACGGAAAAAAGTGCTGAACATTCTGGAAAACAACCAATATCTCTAAAACCTATAAAGATACGAGTTTTTCTGACATTCAATAGGGAAACAATATCCAAAAACCTTTAAAAGGCTGAAAAAGGCACAGCTGTCATTGGATTCTATGGGATTTTGACTGCTTACTTTACTTGGCAAAGTTTTGTATTAGAGTTCTTTTGGCTTTTTTATACTCAAATAATAAATCTTTAATTCAAATAGTTTTAGATAAAGTAATCTAGAGTAATTCCCTATTTAAACCTTCTAATATGAAAGATTTTCCCCTTTTTCCTGTTCTAAATAAAAATTACCCCCTACCAAAAGCTCAGTATGAGGAATATTGTATTTTAGGAAGATAATCCCCAAACAAAGGTAATAAAGAGAGTGTAACTTGTAAAACCAGAATAAATCCAAGGGGGTGTTTCAAATTAAGTTGGACAGACCAGACTGACAGGATGGATAACCTGTAAGGTTTGAAGTTGTAGATTGTATAACCTTTGAATATGAGGTCTTTCTGATAGTCTTTCCCATCTGTTGAAAAATTACTTTCTCCCACATAATTCTTTAGATTTTGCATTTAATTTGATCATCACATAATTCTTTAGATTTGCATTTAATTTGATCATCCTATGAGGCAAATGTGGTCATTAACATACTTTCTTCATTTCTTCAAGTCCCCAGCAAATGTATAGTATACCCTGTTTGCACTGATAGACCTTTAGACTGCAAGGATTCTAGATATAATATGGAAGCAATATTGTTCTAGATATAAAATGGAAGCAATGCTGTTCATCGTATGTCTGACATGTTGTTTTTTTTTTGACAGCTTTGCTCCTGGGTGTCATTGGCAAATGGAGAGGATTGTAAATGGCTTATCTAATTTACTACACATTAGTATGCTGTGTGGCTTCAATTGAGTAATGCTATGTTTATCTAAAATTCTCTGCATCATTTCCCTCTTAGATTGTTTAATTATCAAAAGGTCACCTACTGTATATAACGAATATGATTAGGACAGTCACATAGCAAATAGAAATTTTGTGGAATACTTTTTGATTTGCTTTAAAGTATTTGATACACATAAGGAAAATAGGCATGATGTTAACTAAATGAATTTTGGATGAGTCAAGAGGAATATTATGATCTGAAGAACAGTGAACACATGTTATACAAATTTTCCGCTTACTCCCAACCATGTCTGCAATATAGATTTCCCTTACAGAAGATTAGAACCTTGGGTAGTCTGGAGATTAATCAAAATTTCCAGAGAAAGCAGGTGTTAAGGCTTATTTACACTCAGGATGCAGGCAAGTGTAAATAAGGTGTAAAGAGTTTTTTGTCCAGACATAACCATTTGTGCTTCCATTACGGGGAGTAAAAATTTTGTTCCAGAATGGTTGGAGGTGGGAGACAAAAAACTTCCATTACTAGTGGCATCACTTCCTCTACTAGTGATGTCACAGTTACCAGCATTTGACGACTGACCCCATTGCTCCCCTCAGCTCAGCCGCCATATGTATTATGATTATGTATCAGCCATAATCAGTAATCTACACTAATATGCATTGCAATTTGGACATAAAGGTGTTCTTTTTCCTGTTTTCTATATACTGACTAAAAGGGCATTCTTCCACCTTGGTTTAACAGGCACCTGAAGCTGGGTTATTTTTTCTTTTTTTCATAAACTGGGCCACTCGCCAGTAATTATGAACCCTGCCAGATGTAGGCAAGTTCACAGACCTGTCAACACAAATCAACATGCAACCTTATTACTCATGTTACAAACTCAGTTTCATTGACTGACTTTCTAAATGAGCATAGCTCAGCGCTACGCGACAAGTTGGCGCTATAGAAATACATGTTAATAATAATAATAATAGCTAGATATCTAGTACTCTTTCCATTCATATATTATGCACTTGCAATAGCAGGAGCAATTTCTTTTGAGGTCAGTAGAAGTATATCTGTCCAGAAACACAGATGGCTTTCTATATCTCTCATTTTACTTTTCTCTCCTGAGCAAAAAAGCGAAAAGGTAAATCCCTCCTGTAAGTCCAGACATTTGGATTAGTCCTTCTATATGTTTGATATGAAGAGTTCTAATTTATTAAAACTAAAATGGTTCCCACAGTGTCCAGCATCATTACATGAATAAAAGCTAAGAAATTCAGTGCAGCCATCATAGATATAATGCAACATGCTTGCCTCTGGAGTGCCCCTTACTGTGACCTAAAATAAATACCATGCATAAATCCGACCAAAGCATAACTAGCGAGGCACCTTGTCAAAATGTCACCTGGAAGCTATTAGACCCAACTCCAAGGAGTACCTACCCATCAGGAGAGACTTACCCATGGATTACACAATTAGTGACGCTTATTTCCTCCAAGAAGGTTCAAGCTTTGGACTCAACAATTAAATTGTCAGACCAGAAATCCCTGTTCTAGACAGCCGACATCTTGTGATGATGACAACCAAGCCAAACAACCACAAAACCTCTGGGACTCTTCTCCAGTACAGAACTCTGTCATTACAAACATAATGGCAAGATGAGCACTGCCCATTAGCAAACTAACACAATCAACATAGCGTATGCCCAGAAGCACAGATAGTAATGTACAGGGGGCCTATTTAAAGTATGTATGCAGATAGGTGTGTGAGATTGATATAAAATAACTCTCCCAACATTTAAACACAATATATTACTACAGGATCCAGCTCTGAGGACCTCATTCAAGGACACTGTGCACTTGGACCTTACAAAATCTGACTTTTGTAGGAAAATCTAGATGGCTGCAATCTAGCCATGTTTTTCATATCTCCACAGTTTACATGTTTTTGCTTCCACACCTGATGTTTTTGGACAGAAAAATGAACAATCCGTAGCTGTATAATAGGTTTCTTATAATATTCTCACCCAACACTCCTACACTGACAGAAGGTCAACTTAGAGCAGAGCATATTTCAGACTTATTACATTTCTTTTCTTGTAGGCCCAAACTGTCATTTCGAGCTAATTTATTATGGCTTAAAGGGATATGGTCATGGGAAAAATAGTTTTTTTCAAAATGCATCAGTTAATAGTGCTGCTCCAACATAATTTTGCACTAAAATCAATTTCTCAAAAGAGCAAACAGATTTTATTACATTTCATTTTTAAACCTGACATGGGGCTAGACATATAGTCAATTTCCCAGCTGCCCCAAGTCATGTGACTTGTGCTCTGATAAAATTGGAGTCATATCACCCCCCCAGCAGCCTAACAACAGAACAATGGGAAGTTAACCAGATAACAGCTCCCTAATACAAGATAACAGCTGCCTGATAGATCTAAGAACAACACTCAATAGTAAAAACCATGTCCCACTTTGTTCTGTTCAGTTACATTAGGAAGGAAAAACAACAGCCTGCCAGAAAGCAGTTCCATCCTAAAGTGCTGGCACAAGTCACATGACCAGGGGCAGCAGGGAAATTGACAAAATGGCTAGCTCAATGTGAGATTTCAAAATGTAATAATAGATGCTCTTTTGAAAATGGATTTAAGTGCAGAAGTCAGTTATAGTAGCACTATTAACTGATGCTATTTGAAAAATGACAGTATACCTTTAAAATTTTTCTCTTTGATCTTCCTGTCTGGCTCTATCTATTGAGTTTGCCAATAATTCCATGAATGGAGGTAGCCTACTGTAGAAGAGCAAAGCTTTTGCTAACCTTTAGGGTGGTGGCAGTTGCCCAGCAACAAATCTTCTGCAGGTGACTAATTTGCTCGAAATACCTTCCCACTGGTAATTCGTATATTTGCTGGTGGGAAGGCGTTTGGAGAGATTAGTCACCCACATTAGAGAAGATTTGTTGCATGGATGACTAATCTGCTACCACCCTAAAGGCATACACCTCACGAGGAGACTAATCGGAGAAATAGATCACTTTAGGAGTGACAGTTAGAATCAGGAAACTTAGTGAGAATTTAAGACTCCAACGAGGAGTTTAGTGAGGGGTTAGTACCCTGCAGCACCTCTGCTGCCATTATAGGGAACCAAGAAGTTAGGCTCAGGATTAGGTAGATGGAGTAATTCACCTCTGCGGGCTTTGTTTAAGAATTGGGAGTTGGCAGGCAATGCAACCCTATGAGAAAGTAAACAAAAAGCTACTTTGAGTACTTTATTTGTGTAAATGACCTGCTGCCACTTGTTTTTCATTGGATGTACTAACTGACCACTGCATATTTGAAACAAATGATATCCTGAGACTGTACCAACTGTTCAATAAATTGTTCCACTCTTTTTAAAAACCACTGGCATCCAAAGTTATTTAAAGAGAGAGTGAATACTGTGTGCCCATACTAGAGTGGTATCCCTTTCTCCATCCCATAAGCAAGGGCCCACCTGAAGATATAGAGTCTAAGGGGCCGACTTACGAAATTCACGTGAAATGATCGAAGTTCGATCAAATTCGATCGAATACCGATCGTACAAATTTTTGTGAAATCGGATATGCAAATTTGGCAAATAGATCGAATATTCGATAATTTGATCATTCGATGATCGAAGGAATCAAAATTAAAAAGTTATTTGACTGCCTACTACGCCACATTGAACCTACCGAATTGTAATAGAAGCCTAAGGGAAGCCCCCCATAGGCTTCTGAGGCCTGCTCAAATATCATTCGTATGATCATAGCATTCGAATCGTATGAATTTTTCGGATGCTGGAAGGAAATTTCACAATTTTTTCGTGAAATCGAACGATCGGTATCCGATCGTACAAATTAATCGAGAAATCGCATTGCGAGCAAAATGATAGCCTAAAACAATTCGATAAGCATTCGATGGTCGAATGCTTATCGAATTACGATTATGGTCGAGCTATTTTTGGGGAATAATAGTAAATTTGCCCCTTAGTATATTCGTGCCTACCAAGATTTGCTGGGAGTTGGACCGCTGGAGCCAGTAAACAGTAAAAAATGGGATGGTTGAGGCACACCCTACCCAAATACATGTTGCACTATATATGGGGAAGGCAATTCCAAGATGTACTACTTATTTGTATTGCTTCAGATCTGAAAGAAAAGGCTTTTCCTGTAAATCCAAAATTCTAGTATTTATCTGCACAGAATAGATATAACCCCCTCTACTGTTTTGTGCATTTTTGTGCTTTACTAAGAAAGATAGACACACACACACACACACAAGTACTGTACCTTCATTCAGCAAAAATTGGTCCTCTGGAAAGTGTTCTGAAATGATGCATGGCAAATCCTGCATAATAGATCACAGTGTGCACGAGTCTGACCTTGCATCACATTACAGTACAGTATGTATCCGTCAGATGCTGGGTTATTGTACATTGTATGAAAATAGATCTCTGAAACAAATTGTACATTGTTTCTATAGAGACATGAACGTCTAGGGTTATTTTTACCAGTATATAATATTTGCATCCTAGTCCTATTTTATTATATGTATGTTATAAATAGAAAGCAAGAGTGTTTTTGACATTTGCTGTTAGGATGATAATATTTTTTTGAGCATGAATCCCTTGATAAGCAGGTATAGAGAGTGTATGTACCTCAAGGAGCAACGGGTCTCCGAATTGCAGGAACCACAGTGGAGAGAGAAGACTGGAAGGAGATCCTTGGAAAGAAAGCAAATGTTCAAGGAAATATAGTTGTATAAGGGAAATTGTTGTTTAGAGAAAAATGTGGACTTCCCTGATAACTTCTCTTTTCAGGTGACTGGAACAGGTGATCAGTCATAGGTAATGACTGGCTAATGTAACTAGATAAGAATGCCACCATACACTGAAAATCTGCAGGCTGGAAAGTGTTCCCATGTCGCAATAGCCTCTGCAGAACGAGCGAATGCAGCTAGTGAAGTTTTAGCAACACAGTCTTAGCAGAAATGAATTTGCAGATAGAATTAGTTCAGCCAGCAGGGTTAACAACACAGTCTTTGCAGAAATGGTTTTGCAAATAAGCACGTACAGCTGACAAGAGTTAACAGAACAGTCTTTTGCAGGAATGGTTTTGCAGAGCAGATAGAGTTAGTTCAGCCAGCAGAGTTAACAACACGTTTTTTTGCAGGGAACAAAACAGGATTAGGAATTGTTTGGTTATGATTTGAGCTAGGCAGATTACAATATGTGAAAAGGCTCAAGAAACTCACAAATAGAGAATGAAAAGAACCATGATCGTTGCTAGGGAGATTCATCCAGGAAACCAAACCAGCAGGGAGCAAGAATAATCGTAGTCAAGAATACACCAAATCATGCCTGAAGATCTGTCCAACCGAGCAGAGGTACCAGAGAGAGAACCAAAGTCAAAAACCAGAGAACAAACTGAAGATCAGGACCAAAGAAATCAAGCTGAGTTCAAGCTGGAAATGACTTCTAGGAAGAACACTAAGTATAAACGCGCTCCGCCCTTTACATGTGCATCTCCTAAAAAGGCCAGGAGAGCAGCCCGCAAACTCCGGAATGGAGTAGCAGTGTCTAACATTTGCTAAATAATTTTGAAATCCTTTATAATGATACTTACACATTCCTATAACTATTAGGAACATGACAGTATTATTAGACATGGAACATTGTATTGTTCTTTAATAGCAAAAGTGTCCCTTAGCTGTCCTCATAATTTACACCACCGATACTACATTTAGGCTTGAAGTTACCAAAACATGGAGAGCCGGTGGGGGTGTTATCCCTCTTTAGACTTGAGCACTATTTCATTTGATCCAGTTTTTATAAGGATTATTTTGCTCTCAGTTCAACTTATGGACACTTTTGCTAAAAAAAACCAAAAAAAAAAACTTGGTGCTTGTATTTATGAGCAGTTTCCCTCCATGTAACATAGATGTGTGGAACCAAGCCAGATTTAGCAGACACTAAAGAATAAGCATCAGAAAAAGACCCGTAGGAAGCAAGGAGTGGTGCCAATATCTTAACTTTGGCTGCTTCACAGTCTTTTGAGATACAAGATGTGTGTGCTAAGCTGTGAATGATGTACAGTGTATACTTGCACAGGGAAATCTGGGACCCCCATATTCTTATGGAGACAGACAGCAAGCTAACGTGAGCTTATTATATTGCCTGAAACTGTTACAGAGGCAAAGACATTGGAACCTCCTTTATCCTATGTATTAGCACATAGACAGGAGCTTGTAACCACTGGTATTTTCAATAAAAGAAAAAACTTTATTCACCAAGAGAGAATAAATAGAGACCTATAGCTACACCATGACGTATCTAGTCACCTGACGCGTGCCTCGTTATGGCACTTCATCAGAGGTGGAGTCTAACTGTAGCACTCTACCTTTTATAGTGTGCTTACTTAAAACATTTAACATTTAAAATTGTATTATAATTACAAAATGCACTTCTGGTAAGCTCAGGCTTATATTAAAGCTAAATTCTTTAAACTTTACATATTATAATGAGAATGCAACAATATTATGCAGATCTTATACCTTGGGATAATGATCATTATTGGCTATATTAAAAATCTGTGCATAAGTGCACAGGCCTTATTTCTCAGCACATTTTGCATAAGCTGTTTGTATACTTTGCAAATGAGCTGGGGATGGATAGGGTTATGGAGCGCCAAAAGAATGAAGAGGCTAGAGGAAATCCTGTTTCTTATCCTGTTACCTCTATAATACAACAAGCATGCAACTGAATGGGGTTTTGTTCCAAGGAGCTGACATGGCAGATCAAGTTGTCAACTGTGATTAAAAAAAAATCTGACACTTGTACATGTTTGAAAACAGGTTTAACTTTTAATGGTTTTAAGAGCATTTCTTATTATTTAAGAAGGGTTTAAATGGCATGCAATTTGCCATGAGAGTGTTCTATTCCAGTCACCTGCTTAATTATCCAACAATGAGATTTGATTGTAATGCATAAGATAATAAAACACACTCTTGAGGATTTCCCCAGGTGCAACTCCCTGGCAGGTGTACCTACTGCATCTGCTGACATCTTGCTGACTCACATATCCATATAAAGCGATTTCTTCCTTGCAATTTAAAAAAAAAGGGCAAAGGCTGGAGCAGTGGAACAGAGTAGAACATGGTCACAGCAACATACATGGATAGATCTCAAGAGACATTTCATGTATTATAACTTATAAAGTATAAATATGAGTGAGATTTAATAATACCCAGCTGTGTTTATTCTCTTTCTTTGGATTCAGAAGAGACAACATGTTTCATTGGAAAAGGCTCTGTAATTCAGTAATTATTTTCAACACACCCCCAACTTCCACACTCCCTCTGGATGAGCAGCTAGTTTCTTTGCTCCAAGCTTTCAAGAAAGGGTCTCCCAGCTGGGGAGCTGATCTATATGGACAAACAGTATTGTAACAGTATAGTAATGCCAGTATGATCAGCTAGAGAACCAAGCACCATTCCCTCATACAAACTAGTTTGTTCTGTGGTTAATGCATTTGCCCACCAAGTATAGTGCAGACCAGGGGG